>VZRR01002868.1:65569-128439 GCA_013398015.1 Oreocharis arfaki
CGCGCTCGGAAGGCGGCGGGGCGGGGGCGGCTCCCGGGGCTGAGCTCGCGGCACTGGGGGTGTCCGGCACCCCCGGTTCCTACCAGTTCCTCCCGGTTCCGTGGGAGCGTGAACCGGCACCCGGCTGGGAGCGGGGACGGGCCGTGGCCACCCTGTGGCAGGGGGGTGACCAAATTCGGGGATGTCCCATGGCTGGGGGTGACCCGGGGGGCGCGGGGGCCCAAATTCGGGGGTGTCCTATGGCTGGGCCCTCCCATCCCCTCTGTGGGGAAGCCTGTGACCGCTTCGGGCTCTTCACAGAGTTACGGGGAATGACCCGGACAGGAAAAAAAATGCACCAGCCCTCGTGTGCCTGGGAGGTGTAACATTTTTGCAAGGGAAATAAATTCATAGATACGCTCATTCATGCAAGCAGAAGGATGCAACAGTATCAGAAGCGTGGTCTATTTTTAGCTGGTTCTGGCAACTTTGCGTGTCCCATCCTGTGCATTTTTTTGTTTTTCCAACCTTGGAAAGGTTTCAGCTGCAGAATGCCCTTAGGGGACATAGGAGGGGATAATTTTGAGATCTTTGCCAACTCCGTTTGGGTGGAAAACCTTTTATCCCTGAAACCCAGAATCCCCCAAAAACTTTTTTTCTTTTTTTTCCCCCTGCAATTAGTTATTCTCACAGCTGAGACAGACACTCTCAGGGAGCAGGAGTGGAGGGTGGTTGTTACTTCTTTGGGCTGTCAGAGCCCAGGTGAGCAGCAGGACAGAGGGTTTAGGGGGAGCAGGTGCTAGAAGACCCTCCCGGACAGGGGGGGCTTTTGTTTTCTACTTCTTTAGTACTTTAGGCTCATTCTGCTTCTTTGGCTGCTGATGCTCAGCTCTTCCTGGGTGCTGAATCACCACGGTGCTGCTGGAGAGCCATGTCTTCCAGTCTGGCGAGTGCCAAAGGGGGCAAGGAAGATTTCCATGGGCAAACATTGGCAGGCAGCTTTCTGTACACAGAGTTCTGGCAGGAGGGCTCTCAGGAACACGCAGACTTTGGATACATGCCTTGTTTGGGGGATGGTTACCAGGGAAGTGGTTGATTTTTTACCATTCCTGCCCAGGTCAAGCGACACGTGCCAAAGACAGAGCCGTGCTGTGTGGGTGGCTCCTGGTGGCTTCCAGGCACCTTTGACACAGCTGCACTTTCATTACAGTCACATGTAGCCTGACTACCAAAATAAATCAAAATGGCTTGAGGATTGAGGTGGTCCCTCTAGTTCAAGAACACATTTCCGAACTCCTGTGATTTAAGAAAGGTGTCTGAGACTTGTGAAGGTGAACACCGGCTCCGTCACATCTGTGTTGCTGGTCTCTAAACTGGCTTACACCCAGACGTGTGAGTTTTCCTTGGATATTTGTGCTGGTGGAGACTTTAGGCAGTGCCTTCCTGCCTCACTGGCAGCACCTTGTGTGATCCTCTTGGGCTTTCCTGAAGTTTCTTTCCTTGATGTGGATGGTGCTTGCTATATTGATGCACTGGTCATAGGAGTAGTGCCAGCAGTGAACTCTGAACTTGTTATCTGTTATTGATACCCAGAGCTGGGTGACGCCGTCTTCCCGTAATTCCCACACCTTTCTTGATTCTTGGATGTGTTTCCCATGGGCAGAGTTGCCGTGATCCCTGTACTGTGTGGAAATGTTTGCTTTGTTTTTGTTGACTCTCCTCTTGTCCTTAGGTAGTTGCACAGGCTCCTCCTTGCTGCCCATTGAGTATTTGTTGGTTTTATACTTGTACTATGGCCTCCCTTTCGATGTCTCCTTTCACAGAAAATATTTGCTGCGTTTACTTTACCAGTCACCATTTCTGAACTTCTCAGTGAACAACAGACAACAAGTAGAACTTGTGTCTTTGGTGTTCTCCACTTTGGTCACTCCTATTTTCTCCAAATCAGGCTGAAGGATTTGCTTCCCACCAAGATGTCTGGGTTTTTTGGGCACAGTTGTTATTGCCAGAAAAAAAAGTGGGTTCCCCCCCCCCCCCCCCACCCTCTCCTTACGCATGCTATGATTTTNTCAGCTAGAAGTTGGCTTTGTCTCTCACCGTGGACTTTCTGTTCAGTCTGACATGGTCTGTACCTGTGGTGTGTAACCAAATCCTGTGCTTATTGCATTTTCTATAAAAGCGGTTACATCTCGATTGACCTCTTCTAGAAATAATGCTCTGGGCTGTGTCCTCAGTGGAACAAAACAAAGCCCCCACATAGAAAAATTGTAGATACAGGTCCGAAAATGGAAAATTTCAGTCGGTTGAGTTGTATGAGAACATGTTTCCTGGGTTTGTCTTTCCATGATGTTTAGAAGGCTGATGTACAAAATAGAAGTTGAGGAATGTGCTGGGATTTAAATAGTTAAAATGCAGGACAGAAGTCCTCAAAGTCTGAGCAGCTTTAAATGAATTTTAAGGGTTTATTGTTGGCACTACTCTGGGGGGCTTTTCTTAGAGACATGATCCTCAGGGTGGGTATTGTATTGTCCTGATGTTGTAAAACCCAACAAAATTATTCCTTTGGCTTTTGAGGCAGCTGAGAGAGCTTGGTGAAGGCAAAAGCCCTGTGGACCTTTTGGGTGGAAGGGTAATATGGGCTGCTTTTCTAACTCTGGTTTCCTAATTCATCCCACAAAGAGGTGCCATGGCAGTGACAGGAGAATGTGAATGTATACCTTATTAGGTATAAATCATTATGTATACATTATGTATAAATTATTATGTATAAATATTTTGTATAAATTATGTATTACTGGCACAGGTTGATGAGGCCCTGGCACAGGTTGCCCAGAGAAGCTGTGAATGCCTCATCCCTGGAAGTGTTCAAGGATGGGGCTTGGAACAATCCGGCCTTGTGGAAGGTGTCCCTGCCCATGGCAGGGTGTAGAATGAGATGAGCTTAAAGGTGCTTTCCAACCCAAACAATTCTGTGATTCTGTTATTCTATGATTATGTAGTAAAAAAGTTTTGTATTATTTAAAATAATAATATAAGCACTGCAATATTAAGGCTTTCTAGAATGGGTGGTTCAGAATCTTCCTGGTTACAGAAGGTGATTTTTTTGTCAGCCAGTGGGATGGATGAAGGATTCAGCTGAAACTTAGGGCTGCTCCAATGCAGGGAAATTTAGTATGTGTCTCGTCTGGGCAGGGAAAGGGAATTCACTGCAAAATAATTTGGAGATTGGATTTACAAGCTGGCACTGTGCTTACTCCTACAGCTGCCCGTGTTACTCCACTGAGCATGGAAAATGAGGGGAGCTTAGGAGCAGGCTCCGCGTGGCACAGCTGCGTCTTATGGAGCAGACAGAACCAAAAACCTTGTCTGCTTATGGATTAACCTGAGCTAACCAGGGCTAAGTTTCCACAGATATTCCCAGGGATATGAACAAGCAGCTAAATGCTTTTTTTTCCTTTTGTCCATAGGAGAACCGTCCAATCCCAGAACCAGGTCCCAATGGTAGGTCTACAGATGACTGATTCTTTCTGCTTTCTTTACTCCTCTCTTTGTTTTCTCATTCTCTTTTGTTGCTCCCTGGTAATATAAAATATTTCTGAGGAAGTACAAAATTATCCAAAAAAAGATTGCGTGGCTGAAACAGATAATGCTGCTTTTCCAGCTGAAAAGAAGAGCTGAAGCGGTCACAGATAAACCCCTTTATCTGGCTTTTTTGCTTCCTGTTCCATCAGTTCGTGTATGTCACAGTAAATGGCTCTTGGGACATGTCAGATGATTTATGCAGGACTCATCATTAACAGGATGGGCATATGGGCTGATAGAAATTTGATTCACTAACTCCAGGGCTGAAATCATAGCTTAGGGAGAAGGAAAAATTAAGTGGACTTGCTCTTTTATTCCTGCTCCAGCAATAATAACATCCCTCTTAAATTGTATTATTTTGTGGACCATATTTTTTATTGATATTAGCTTTTGTCTTACCCTATTTTAAGCCTTCTTACTTTGTAAATCGTTGCATAGTTTTGTATTTCAGCAGGTGGGTCATGCATGTGCCACTCTTCTAATGCGTGCGCACACAATTCTGGTGTGTTAATTGAATGCCAGTAAATTTGGACATGTCAATACTTGCTTGGACTTTGCTCTGGGACCCAGGGACAGCCCACGCGCTGCTCTCCCAGTGCCTAAGAAGGTCGGTTTTTCTACAAGGAACCTTCTCTCGTTTTCTGGCAGAGGTCCTCCTGCGCATGCATTCTGTTGGGATCTGCGGCTCCGACGTTCACTACTGGCAGCACGGTCGAATCGGGGATTTTGTTGTCAAGGATCCCATGGTGTTGGGACATGAAGCTTCCGGGACTGTCGTAAAAGTGGGCTCAGGGGTGACTCATCTGAAACCAGGTATCTGGAACCAAAACCATCTGTTTGTTTTCCTCTTAATGAGTTCCTGAGAGTGTGTTGGTAACAGGCTATGTTTTTTTCTGTCACACAAATTTATCTGAGGTTCTGAACTCACAGTGTGACCTTCTCCTTCAAAAAGTGTCACTGCACTGCTATTTGTCACCCATCTTGGCCACTGGTATATGATATTCCTTAGGTAGCTTTACCCTGGGATATCTTGAGCTGGTCTGGCTGTATTTTAATGCAGAGCAGAGTGTATGCTGGTACAAGGTGCCTTTTAACGAAGCTTGATAAATCTTCAGAAACTACATCTATAGCTCTTGCCAGCAACTTGCTGTGAGTGTTTCTTCTCTGTGTGTGTTCTTGAAGGAGCAAACGGCCTCCTGCAGTGCGAAGGTCACTGGAGCAACTGCTCCAGGCCCTGTGGTGGGACCTCCACAGCTAGCCGTGCTCATGAATGTCCTAGAAAATGGACTGAGCAGGGAATTTTGCGAAGTTTGCTGGTGAGAGCAACTTAGGCAAGGTAGAGAGGATGTGGGGGAGAGCCAGCAAGAGCTACAGAGAGACCCAAGGGGTGCCAGTGAGATGCAGGTGGGATTTAACTCAGGCAAACAAAAAGTGATGTCCGTGACAGAAGAAACAAAACCAGCTTCATATCTAAAATGCTGTGCTGGACCATCACTGCTGAAGGGTGAGACCTTTGACTCTGACACTGTGCATAGGAGCATTGGCTCAGCAGCACTGAAAATGCAAATCACTGGTAGGAAGGGGACAGAGACTCAGAGGATGTCAGTGCACATCTGGAACTCTGCATGCAGTTCCGGTCTCCTCCTTTCCAAAAGGATGTAAGACAAGTGAGAAAGGTTCAGAGGAGGGCAAGGAGATAACGAGATGTGGAGCAGCGTCTCTGACAAATGTCCAAGTCAGGAACTTCAGCTGGGAGCTAGAGAGACAACTCTAGGATGTGAGGACTCTTGGAGGGCCGGGAGAGCAGGTTGCCCGTTCTCTGGTTGCTCCAGCACCCGGAGCAAGGCACAGTGAGGTGCAGCATTCACCTGAGATGTCGCAGACCATGTCGTTTAGATGGTGGAAGGAGGAGGAGAAGTTGTTGCGTGTTACTAGAGACAAACAAACCGCTTGCAGCTTGGGAGGCCTCACAGCTGCGTATAATGTGAGGCTGGGAGAGTTCAGTATGTGCTTGTCCTGCCTCTGTCCTGTCAGACACCTGTTGTTGGCCAGCTCAGAGGGGATGCAGTGGCCTAGATGGCTGTTTACTTCCATCCTGCTTATCCCCATGTCTGCCTGAAAGCCTGTTGGTGGAGAGCTTCGCTCGGAGGTTTGGCTCTGATTGGCTTCCTCTGCCAGATAAATGTGAGGCTTTGTGTCCCTTGTGTACTTGCAAGTTGTACTGTGCTCACACTGTTTTCTCTAGTCCCTCCTGCTTTGTGACTGCGTTTAAATAATTGCTCTTTGTCTGCAGCATGTGTCCTTCCAGCACCCTGAGCTGCTCCGTTGTAGCACCAAGCTCTCTCTGTTCCCAGATAAGTCATGCCAGGCTCCCGGCTGTTCTTCACCTTAAGCTTCCTTCCTTGTGACGGTGGTGAGGCCCAGGCATAGGTTGCCCAGAGAAGCTGTGGCTGCCCCATTCCTGGAATTGTTCAAGGCTGGGTTGGACAAGGCTTGGAGCACCTTGGTCTAGTGGAAGGTGTCCCTGCCATGGCAGGGGTGGAACAAGCTGAACTTTAAGGTCCTTTGCAGCACAAATACTTCCATGATTCTATGATTCACAAGGAGCAGCCCTTTCCAGCTGGCAGTGTGGTGGCTAGCTGAGCTCACCTGCTCTAACCTCAGTATTTCCTCTTCTGATTACTACAGATACAGCAAAATGTCTGGTCGCAGTGTGATTGCTTGGGGGCTGCCCTTTCATCTGCTGAGGTTGGCTGCAAGGCAGCTGGAGGGAGGTGTGTGTGGCTGAGCTTCCATCTGTGCCTGTGCCTCTGAAACACCATCTCTTTCCAAGTACCTGGGAAGATCTTGGTGATGAGGCTGCTGTGAAGGGAGCGTTGGGAACCAGCCTGGTGTGTGCAGCAAGACCTTCCTCATGTCCCTCCTGCCTGTATGGTGCCAGTGTTTCTGTGGGTTTTGGTGCTACTCCTACCTGTGTGCCACCCTGTCCCTGACCCACTCCGTTTGCTTTCCCCCTGGCAGGTGACCGTGTGGCCATCGAGCCAGGTGTTCCAAGAGAAGTGGATGAGTTCTGCAAAACTGGGCGCTACAACCTGTCCCCAACCATCTTCTTCTGCGCGACACCCCCCGACGATGGGAACCTCTGCCGCTACTACAAGCACAATGCAAGCTACTGCTACAAGTCAGTCCATGTTCCCTCCACAGGGAAATACACACTCCCCAGGGGAAGATTAGCTGCACCAATCACCTCTTGGCCCTTTGGAGCACTCTTTTTTGTGTGATCCCATCAGGTTTTATTGCTTTCTGATCCATAAATAACATGCCTAAGCTTGGATGGCAGCCACTTTGCAAAGGGTTTGTCAGGCAGGCGTAGTTTATCCCCTCCGGTGCCAGACATAAACATTTCTTGCATGTCTCCTGGGATGTCACTACCGGTTTACCCTTTAATTATTTTCTTTTTTCCATTTGCTCCCTGTTCTTGGTTTCTTTCCTGTCTCTTTTTATATCCTTGCCTTCCTAGGCCAGTGCCTGAAGGTCTTTGTCTGGTTCTCTGAGCTGAATTTTGCTGCTGCTTTTCAGGAAACATCAGGGTAACTGCTGACATCTCACTCTGTCATTTGAAACAAAGTCATCCCACTTTGAGCAGAGTAGGAACAGAAAGCAATGGCCCTGCTGAGCTGTTTTTCACATGACTGAGTGTCCCCACAAAGCTACCAACATTACATATCTGCTTTCATGTCCAGTTCAGCAAACTTGAGTATGTTATTAATTGTGGCAGCATTGACACATTTGCTTAGAAGCAAATGTGTGCTTAAACACTCTGGCAAACCATAGAATCTCAAAAGGGTTTGGTTTGGAAGGGACCTTAAAGGGACCATGGGCAGGGACACCTTCCACTAAACCAGCTCCAAGCATCATTCAGCCTGGCCTTAAACACTTCCAGTGATGGGTCAGCCACAGCTTCTCTGGGCAACCTGTGCCAGGGCCTCAAATACTCCAGGACCTGAAAAAACCTGTGCAGTGTTATACTCACTTAAGTGCCTTTAACAAGGAGTGAAAAATAGCCCAAGTAGTGTCCCCCTGAGGCTGCTCTACCTGTGGAGCTTGTTCTTTTCCAGTGTGTACGGAGCTGGTACTTCCATGAGCAGGAACGTACTTGGGATTGATCTTTGGTGCCTGCAGGGAAAGCATTCAGGATCGCATCAGTCAGAAGGAAGCACTTGACAGCTCTTCTCCTGAGAGTCCTCGGGCAGGAAGCTTTTAAAGCAGATACCAAGCACCTGCTGTCAGGATGAGGTGCTGGTCTGGAGGGGATTAACATCTCACTGTCCAGACCTGCTCTCATCAATTTCCTGTGTATCAAAATAACATTGTCTGACAACATCACAAATTTTTGCTTGACAGGAAGTGGTTGGTTTGTAGCTGGCTTCTTCCAGGCTTTTGCTTTTTTTCTGCAATTTGAGAAAATATTACTTTGGCTATTTTATTTTATTTTTAAGCCTTGGGATGCAAAGCCTGGACCTGGTGCTCCCAGTTTCAGATCAGCAGTGCTGTGGCTGGCTCATCTAGAGCAGATTCCCTGGCATGCCATCACTCTGCCCGCACAGATTTGCTAAGAACAGATGATGGCTGAGCTCAGTGAGCTTTCGCACGTTTGGGCAGTTATTGTGTGTCCTGCTGGTGGACAGACTCTATGTTAGGTGCTCTGAGTAACTTGATGGAGGTGGGATCATGCTGTGAAGCTGCCTTCCCCACTGACAGGGCACTGCCCAAACCCAGCAGTAGCAAACGTGATGCCAAACTTTGTGACAACTGAACTCTTTGAGTCAGACCTTTGAAGCCTCCTGGAAATAAGGGATATGCAGATATCTTACAGCTGTTCCCACAACCATCATTTCCATTTCTTTGGCTTCACGTTGGCCTAGGTGAGATCTGACTTTGAGCCTCCCAGTGCTGTCACAAAGACTCCTGTCAGGCACAGCTCCCAGAGCTGTGTGAGAGCCCACACTGGTGGCTTGCTGGTGGGCAGCATTGTGGGGCTGAGATTTATTTCTTCCAGCAGTTCAGAAGGGTTTCACATCCTCTGCTTTTTTCCATTACTTATGTTGGCTGTGTTACAGGGCTGTTTTTGTCGAAAAGGTGTTTGATTCCCTACTGCACACATTGTCCTTGACTGCTGGGAGGGCGCATGCTGGGACCAGTCCACTTGTTAAAACATTTGGTACCTCAGGGGAGGACATCCTGGGTGTTACGGGGAGACCTGGATCTGGCTGCCTTTCCTGGTGGCATCACCTTTGGCAGCAGGATGTTTTCTAGAAGCTGATTCAAGCCTGGTGAGGGGTCTGGGAACACACTAGTGGGTGAGCCATAGGGCACCTTTGTGGTCGTACATATGCAACTGGGGGTTTTATTCCAAAGGGAGTGAGTGGCAAAGGAGTTCTTGTTGACTCACCAAGTACTGGAGAGTTGATGTGGGGAAGTTTGTGGGTCCCTGAGTGTGGTGCTTAGGCAAACCTCACTGATAAATGATTCAGGTGCTCGTGATGCTGCTTCAGAGGAGGGAAAGAAGCGATGGAACCTCTTGAAGTGTGTTCCAGCCCAGTGTTTCTCTGATCACAGGTGGCAGTGTGTTTTGCCACTGTGATTTACACCCGTGTTTGGTCTTCGAGTGTTATGGCTTTCCTCATCACCCTCATAAACTACATTGGTAACTGTTCCTTGTGTCCCATTCTTGCAGGCTTCCAGATAATGTCACTTTTGAGGAAGGAGCCCTTATCGAGCCCCTCTCGGTGGGAATCCATGCCTGCAAAAGAGCAGGAGTCACTCTGGGAAGCAAAGTCTTCGTGTCTGGCTCTGGTACAGCGATCGTAGTCAGTCCTTGGGTTCCCTGCCTGCTGGGAGGGGATGGACAGCCTCAGGCTCTGCTTCTGGTCTCTGCTGTAAGGGTGGGTCACGGCAGAGCCACAGGTGTGATGAAGGGGACCTTGGGGCTGCCAAAGTGTCCTTTGGCCAGGAACATGCTGAATTCTGGGCATGTTCCGAGGTGGGGCTGATGCTGCCTGGCAGTGGTACATGTTGTCTTTCTCCCTTTTTTACTCAGGACCAATTGGCCTCGTTAATGTGATTGTTGCTAAGATGATGGGTGCAGCAGCTGTGGTAGTTACAGGTAAGTCCTTTTAGCCCTTTCAGAGTGTGCCTGTTTCCCACCAGACAGAATTATGGAATCATTAAGGTTGGAAAAAACCTCTTAAATCATCGAGCCCAACCATTAACCCAGCGCTGCCAAGCCATAAGTTCCACATCCACATGTTTTTTGAGCCGTTCCAGGGACGGTAATTCCACCACTTCCCTGGACAGCCTGTTCCAGTACCTGACCACCCTTTCAGGGAGGTTTGATCTTAGCAGGTTATTTTTTCCTCTGGCAGTGCTGGGTGATGGCCCAGACAGCGTTTGGACACTGTTTTCTGTGCGCAGCCACAACGTGGTTCTCCACTTGTCTTTCTCTGCCCTTCTGTCTGCTCCTGCTGGGGGTTTCATTTGCCACGGATTATTCACAGTGACTGAAATGGCCTTTTCAGGCTCTCTGCATTTCAGAAATGGGCCTTCCTTGCACAACTGTATCCTGGACATTTCTAGTCCAGCTGCTGCTTGCAGGAATGTCTTTCTCCAGCTGTGTCTGGAAAACCTCTGAGGGAGGAGATCTCATTTTTCTAGATACCTTCTCCAGGTTTGTATCTCTTAATGATGAAGCTTTTTCTGAGGTCCACTCACAAACTGTCATTTATGGAGGTTTCCCCTTGATGCAAGAACTGAAATGAGTTTTCATCACCTTTGCAGCTGCCCTTCACGTTACTGAGACAGCCATTCCCACCTTGTTTTGCCATGCTAACCTAGCCCAGCTCCTCCTAGCTCTCCGCTAAGGTTCAGGCCCTCTCTCTCCGTAGGTTGCCCAGAAGGATGGAGAACTGGGGTAACTTCAGGATGTTCTCTGGTTGAAATTTCCACCTGGGGATCGAACAGGATCTGAAAGTGGTGCTTCCAGCTCCCACTATGACTGTGCAATCTTTCTGAGTGGTGATGGCCAGGAGGAGCAGTTAGAGGTGCCACTGGACATTGAGCACAGATTGCTGCCATTTTTATGTCAAAGCCCTAAAGGATCTGGACCTTTCAGAAGACTTACCTCCCATACTTTGAGCCAGGTGTATTTTTGACCTTTCCGCTACTGTGTTTCCATCTTTGGGTTGAGAGATAAAATTCAGCTCCCACCCTCTTGCGTTTACGTAAACATCCTTCAGTAGTAGGTCAGGTCAAAAGACAAGGCACGTATTGCCTTCTCCTCCCTTAATCCTTTTGCTGTGAAGTCCAGGGCATTTTTAGCTGTGCTGGCCTCACCCTGCTGGTGTGTGTGCTTGATGGACGTGATCAGTCCACACCTCAGATTTTGTGAAGTGTTGTCATTTGAGGATGATGTTTGCTGTAGCAGGAAAAACAACTCTGCCTCCTGAATCACTCACAAGGAACCTTGTGCCCAGCTGGGCTGGTGCAGGGGCTGGGGGTGGCCCACTCCCTGGGTGGGGAGGGCTTGGTGAGCTGGGGTTGGTGGGGCTGAGGCAGCTGGCTCAGCCTGCCCCCCATTCCCGCTCCAGCCCGGGTGTATCTCCATAGCACCAGGAGCTGCTGCTGCTGGGGACCTTGGGCAAGCTGAGCTGGCTGTCATGTGCCACAGGAGATTCCTGGTGCTTGGTTTGTAGGATCAGCAAGCTTGGATACATGGAATTACCCCTTCTTATCTTTATGTGCTGGCCTAGATACTGATTCTGACTCGTAGATGTCTCTTCCTCATGAGAGGGGTTTGGCTGAGGTGCTCAGAGACACCCTTGAAGGTGCTGTCCCAAGTAAAATATTTGTGTGTGACACGAGCTGAGGAACGGGTTTGGTTTGGCTCGTTGCCACTGGAGATTTTGCTGCCTGTCTCAAGGAATTGCTTTTTGTTTCGGCTTTAGGAGTCAACACCTGTGACGTGCCTGGCTGCCCACAGAGGCCCTCTTGTACTTTGCTACCAGATTATTTGAATTCACTGCCCCGAGTTTTTATCATGTGTTTTTCTGTGAGGAGCTTTGTCTGTGCAGCACTTAAGGCTTTAAATATTTTTGTTTGTTTTGACAAGCTTCTCACAGGTATAGAAATATTTAGAAAAGCTTTTTTGCAAGAACTCACCTCCTACAGCTTCTGTCTTTGGGTCACCTGGAGTGTTTGATGTATTTAATGGACTCCAGTTGGGTGAGAAGTCAATTTGTTTCATGGGTCCTCATCTACTCTTCCCAAAGGTCTGTGCCTTTCTCCACTCCTGAGTGAGTGTGATTGATATTTACGGGCAACCTTCTCCTGTCCTTTTGCCTTGCTGTTGTTCTAAAAAGCTGGTTTTCTCCTTAGATACGTGTGAAAGATCAGCCTTCCTCCCCGGTAAGTGAAGGGACAGTGTAAGTGTTTAGGGCTGTCTTGCTTTGCTCTGTCTATCCCTAAAGGTGCACCTAATAATTCCTACTTAAGGGAAATTATTCTCCTTGTTCTATCTGAATCTGAAATTCTGGGTGTTGGTGCCTCCAGAAACCCTGGAATTCAAGGTCAGGGGAGGTGAGTAACTGTACAGAGCTCAACTTCTTTGAGAAGGAAGATCAACACAGAAAATCTGAGAAAAATCAAGAGTATTTATTTGCATGCTAAGCTGGCTCATAAACCATCATGAGAAGCTTAAGGGTAATTTGATAACTTCTTTGGAAGCAATCAAATCTTTAATTAGCTCCAGGGGCTAGGAAGTGAAAGCAGATTTCTGACTAGAGGCAAGATGCAAGCCTTTAATTGTATAATTGACCAGTCTCCCAAGAGCTGTGTGGGGTTCAGCCACAGTAAGGTTTAAGGTCCAAGTGACTTGATCCTTCACAAGAATCACAAGTGTCTGGAGCTCTGAACAATCCAGTGGCTTGCAGATCTCTCTGCTTCAGTAAGTGTTTCCTGGTGATTCAGGTGTACTGAGATGTTATTGCAGCCCTGGCCAGGGCTGACAGTGTTGCTGCTGCATTCCATGTGCTGCTTGGAGCCAGGGCTTCCCTCCCGAGCAGGTCAGCAAACCAGAGGCCGACTACAGGAAAGGCGTGGGGGGTTTTTTGCTGCCTGAAAATGGTTTTGTGGCCACTTTGAAATGCACTGGCTGCCCTGTTACTCTAAGGCACTGCCTGAGGATTATTTCTGCCAGAGAGACAGCTAAAATATATAAAATATGTAAAATATCGAATAGAATAGAATTTCTATAGTATTTTCTGTATTTATATATATTATACATATAAAATGCATTTTTATATTTATTTATAATTTAAAATACATTAGTGACTATGCACATGTTAAAAATGGCAGGATCCAGCTGTGTCTGCTGTGAGCTGGTGTTGTGCGACCAAAGTTCACAGGGAGTTTAGTCATTACTTGAGAGCACTGTTGAACCCCTTGGTCTCCTTGCCATACACTGAGATTTGGGAGACACCAACCATGCTGGGCAAAAGTGTTTCATAGCACTTGAAGTGCCTCAAAAAACCCCTGGCCATGCAATTGGTGCATGAAAGGTCTCTGAGTGCAGCTCAGCTGGGGTCAAGCATGACCCCACACACAGCCTGGAGCCGAATGGCCAGAGCTTGGCAGGGACAGACATGACTCCTGCAGCCACAGGAATGAGCCCATGTTGGGGCTTCCAGGGTGATGCTGGCTTTTCTTTTCAGCCTTGGCTTTTCCTCTTTTGTCTGCATTTTATTAGACTTTGTTACCCCTTCTTGAAATACCCTCCACAGCTCTCCTAACTGCTCAGCTTGGTATGTGTGCCCACACTTGGCAACCCAAGCCTTCCAGCTGCCTGTGGGGGCTTGTCCATCATCTGCCCTGCCAGTGAGTTGCCATCATTTTCACTGTGGGATGGGCAGGGTAGAGCCTCTAGCCTGGCTCCCTCCCAGGACTGCAGCTGAATCAGAGTGGCTCATGGTGGAGAACTGGCCTTATCCTCCTCCTCTTTCCATTGATATTTTCACCCCACCCTATCTCTGACTTCTCTGAAGACTGTGCCCTGCCTCTTTGCTGTGTGTGCCCCTAGCACAGGCGTTGTTTTCTGAGTCTTCAAGACCAGGACCTCTGGGAGGAGCCCACCCCTCAATTTTGGGTCTAGGAAATCTTGGCTGTTACATCTTTTCCAGTGGCAGCATGCTGACCCCTGTAGACCACTGCTTTAGTGCAGGGAAATTCCTGGGAAATGCCACTCTTCTCCTCAGCTATCCACATCCTTATCTCCAGAGGTGACCTGGTTACCCGTGGTGCCTGGAGAGGAATAGGTGGCCTTCTTCCAGGGGATGTGGGATGTCCCAGCATGACAGCTTGCTCCGTGGTACAAACCCCCTGTGGATCTTCAGGCGATATTTACAGCCCTGTCAAGATCCCTCAGGACAGAGTATAGGAGTACAGCCATGCCCTCACCGATGTTTATCATCACCAGCTTTGTTACTCTGTGTTAATGGGGTGTCTCAGGTCCACCTGATTACCACATCCACTCCCTTTTTTCTTCATGGGCTTGCCTGCTCATTCATTTGTGACAGAAACTGTCTGAGAGATGCTCAGCAGCCTCCAGAGCTGCTACAAGGAGGGTAAAGAGCGGGACAGGTCTGTGACAGTGCAAACACACTAAGTGCTTACAACTAATGCATTCTGCAGTTTTCTCAGCTGAAAGCACTTGCTAAGGGTTCCTTGAGGAAGCCCTTGGAGAGCTCATGGTCTGTTCTCGTTGTATACTGTTAGAAGTGAAATTGCCACATTAACGGTCCTCTGAGTCTGCTGTCTCCTGTTGGAAAGATTTCTTGGTGCTGTCCATAGACAGGTTATTTGTGTGCCATCAAGGAGCAGGGTCAGATCAACCTTACCCCTGGCTTGTGCTCTTTGAGTGGTGTCCTTGAGGGTAGAAGTAAATAATGTGGATAGCCAAGAAGGAAAAATAGGAGAGTGGTGGGCTTTTGCCTCATTGTAGGCTCTTCCTTAGGCTAACTCACTGAGTGTGTTCAATGGGGTTTCTTGCAGTCCATTCTCACTAGAGGATGAAGGCCCTGTGGGAATTAATGAAGCTGCTTCTTCAGTCATTGCCAGAGAGACACTGGGCAGTGCAACCACAGCCAGAGGCAGCTTTAGGTAGGACACAGCTGACTCTGGGTTTGGTGCCCTGTCAGCCCTGGCTTCCTGCTGCCTTTTGCCTTTGCCTGCACTGAGATTCCTCTACTCTGATGTGTCAGGACAGCTGTTTGTGATCTGGTTCCTTCTTGTGGTGTCCCTGCAGTGCCCTTTGGAGTTAAGCTTGGCCTTCTGGTTTGTCTTGATGCACTCTCAGTGTTCTGGCAGTACCAAAGAGAAATTGGGCCATCTACAAACTGATGGTCTTAGAAGACACTTCTCCAGTCTAGTGGTGGTGGCTGTTCCTTCACTCAGACACTGCTCTGCATGGTGTGGGTTTCACCTGTGGGTTTGTGCTTCAGTCTCCTTGAAGCACACCCTCTTCTGCAGCTGGGGAGCCTTTGGCATCTCCTGTGTCATTAAGTTGTCCTCATCACTCATCCTTCATCATCTTCATCATCTGGACCCCCCAGCACAAGAAAGATGTGGATCTGTTAGAGCAGATCCAAAGGAGGGGCATGAAGATAATAAAGGGGGAGGGCTGGAGCCCCTTTCCTCTGGAGCCAGGCTGGGAAAGCTGGGGATGTCCAGCCTGAGAAGAGAAGGCTCCAGGAAGACCTTAGAGCTCCATCCAGTGCCCAAAGGGGCTCCAAGAGAGCTGGAGAGGGACTTGGATCAAGGGCCTGAAGGGACAGGACAAGGGGGAATGGCTTCCCACTGCCAGAGGGCAGGGTTAGTTGGAATATTGGGAAGAAATTCTTCCCTATGGGGTTGATGAGGCCCTGGCACAGATTGCCCTGAGCAGCTGTGGCTGCCCCGTCCCTGGAAGTGTTCAAGGCTGGACAGGGCTTAGAGCACCATGGTCTAGTGGAAGGTGTCCCTGCCTATGGCAAGGGGTGGAACTTTAAAGTGGAGTGGAGTCTTGAACTCCCTTCCAACCCAAACTATTCCAAGATTTTATGATCATTCTCTGCCTGCCAAGAAGGAGTGAACCCTCACCTCTTCTGGTTGTGCACTGCCCTGTACACACATGTAGTGAGCAGATGCCAGGTTCAGGATCTTCCTCCTTTTTCACATAATGCTCCAGTTCTTGATTTGGTTTTCTTTCCACAGACTTATCTGCCTCTCGCCTGCAAAAAGCCAAGGAGGTGGGGGCAGATTTCACCATTCAGGTGAAGAACGAGACCCCGAAGGATGTGGCCTCCAAGGTGGAAGGTGTGCTTGGCTGCATGCCTGAGATAACTGTGGAGTGCACAGGAGTGCAAGCCTGTATCCAGACTGGAATTTATGTGAGTACCACTTGTTCTCAAGGCAAACCAGCGATGGTGTTGGTCTGTTTTTTTCTGGGATGGTGCAGGCAATGAGCTATTTCACTCCCACAGTGCTTAATCTAAGTGGGTTTGGTGTGGGGAGAGAACGTGCTCATTAGACAGTAAACAGAGAGACAAAGTGCTAACATCAGCATGGGGATAATTGATAACTGATTTGATGCTTGGGTGCTTAACCACTTACCAAGGAGCCCCCAAGTAAGATCCTGAAACCCAAGGAGAAGGACGGCACATTCCACTGAAGTTATGTCCAAATAAGAACAATCAAGAAAATTAATTCCAGAAGTAATGAAATGTCGCTATTGGGGCAGCCATGACACACACACGGACAGTGCCTTGGACAAGGGCCAAAAAGCATTTATTCACGAAAGCAGCCTCTTTTATACACTTTTGTATGTTATCATTTGTGTTACATATTCATTGGCTGCTAAATTACTACAATAGATTCATTGGCTATTATTTAACTACAATATACTGCTATTGCTTACCTATAGTATAAGCATTCAAGCATTCAGAAAAATAACAGGGGCAGATATGTTGCTGTTTTTCTCCTTCTATTGTTTCTTGCTTCTGTTGATACTACATTTTCATGGGTAAAAACTAATTTTTTCTCTTCTCAGGGGCTTTTCTCACAAATAGAAGCTAACCATATCCAAATTAGGATCTATAAAGCCTTCAGACCAGCTGTTGGCCTCAGCAATGAAAGAAGCAATTAAGAAAGGGATGTTTTGCTGCCATGAACATCCTAACAGGAGGATGGGGGGAGGGTTAATGTGGAGTTTCACGGTGAAAGGACAGGAGGTGACTGGGACAAACAGCAAAAAGAGAAATTCCAGTAGAGCATCAGGCTCTTAGTTTCAGATCTCTCCCATTGAAATCCCAAAGTACTTTGTGTAGTCCTAAATGCCAGCCATTTTTCAGAATGGGGTTTGGATACCAAAATCCTTCAGAGACTTTCAAAAGATTGCATTTTTAGCTTGGATTACCGTGTGTTTCACTCTTACAGACTCCTGACAGCATCCTGCCTCTCCCCAGCTTCTCTGCTGTGCCCCAGACAGTCCATTGCAGCCACAAAGGGAGGCTTTATTTTTGACAGACCCTGCACAGGCTCGTGCAACTGTGTTCTGCAAAATGTAACCTGTTTGTGTGTTTGCTCTCCAGGCCACTCGTTCTGGTGGGACCTTGGTGCTGGTGGGGCTGGGACCTGAGATGGTGATGGTGCCCATTGTGAATGCTGCCGTGCGGGAAGTGGATATCCGTGGTATATTCCGCTACTGCAACACGTGAGTCTTGTGCAGGGGGGGCTGACATGTCTCCAAGTTAAAATTCTTCAGAGCTGTACTTTCTTGCTAAGGGAGCAAGTATCTTTGCTTAATCTGTAGTTCTCCAGGAAGGATTTATGGGATGTTGTCAAGCTCCTTCTTAAAATGAGAAGTGTTATTAAGTAGGCAGTTTGGGAATTAGATTAGCTGCTGCATTCCTTTGTATCCATATTGCTCTAACTTGGCCCATTCATGGTTGGACTTGATGATCTTGGAGGCCTTTTCCAACCTCAGTATTTCTGTGATTCTAAACGGAGTGGCAACGCAATCCATTCGAGAGACTCTGTGCCAGAGAAGAGGCTGGGGGCTGACTGAGGCTTTTCCTTTTTTCTCCCTGCACTGAGTCCATGAGTTTGAGCTCCACCACAGTCAGTGTGCAGGTGAGGAGGCTGGGCAAGAGGAGAGCAGAGCACAGCAGTTTTGCTTTTCATTCAGGGCTCCTAAACTAGTAGTTTCCTGTGATTTTCACTTCCTTCCTGTGATTTCACTTACTCTCCCAACTGTCTGTGTAGCAGTGCCTGTCTTCTCAGAGCTCGACAGCCCAGAGCAGTTGGCTGGTCCCATCTCCCATACCAGACACTTGAGGTTCCCTCCCCAGAAAATTCTTTGCAGGCAAAACTTCCCTGGGCTAAGGAAATAACTGTGATGATCCAGGCTGCTCTGTGCTCTTTCCTTGGACTCCAGACCAGTGGGTGCTCTCATCCTCTGCTCTCTGCTTCTCTTGCAGGTGGCCTGCGGCCATCGCTCTGCTCGCATCCAAGCGGATCAACGTCAAGCCCTTGGTTACGCACCGTTTTCCCCTGGAGAAAGCTCTAGAGGCCTTTGAGACCACCAAGAGGGGTGAGGGGGTCAAAGTCATGCTGAAGTGTGACCCCACTGATCAGAGCCCCTGAGCTGTCCCAGTGCCCGGCCCTCATCCCTGCTGCTTGTAACTAGAAAATCACGAGATGAGGGTGAATGGCACTGGGATACACCATTACAGCATTAATAGGTAACTAGAAATGGACAGCCAATAGTCTGAATCAAAATGCTGAATTAGACATGATGGTTTGCACAGTTGGTGGCTCTTCTCCGCAGACCACACGTGCAGGAGAGCCTGGCCAGATTCCTCTGTGCCGGGGAGGGTGTCACCAGCATGTGGCACACCAAGGGTGGAGGTGCTGGCACTCCCTGCCCCGCACTGCTCTGGCTGCAGCATTTCCTGCATGACAATCCCTGGATGCAGGATAGCCCTATGTGAATATCCCCCCTTCCCATGGCATCTTCCCTCGTGCGTGCTTGGGGACTGTACAGCCTGTGGAACAAAGCCTGGCCATCCCCACTCCACGGGAAGCACTGGCACATTCAGGTCATTCTCTCCACGCTCTTCGCAAAGCTCAGAACCTGGGATTTTGTGAAACGTGGAGGCCAGCTGGGACCACATTTGCTGTGTCACCCCCCAGCAGCTCCTCGTGGGACAGGCAGGGAAACTGGGACTGCTGAGAGCCCTGTCCTTATGTGGCTCCCATGAAAGGGCTGCTGGGGGGCACAGCTGCTTTTGGCATGGAGGGGAGCACAGGTGAGACATGAGGGGACAGCATCACTCAAACGTTTTACCACTGCGAACAGATCATAATCATTTGGGAATATCAAGCTTTCCTGCTGAGTTTGTGAGCCACAAACAAGGTACTAACAAGGTAGAAAAAAACTAATCTTTGATTACAGTCATGTTAATTTTAGTACTGAGAGATCAGTTCCTTCCTTGGGCTGGTACTGAACTTTCCTCAATAAATTCTGGCTACCTGAGACCTTCCAGATGTGTCCCTTAAAGTATGGGGTGGTGAGGTGGAGGGGTTCGCAGGGGACTGTGCAGACCTAAGCCTCGCCAGCACGCAGGTTGAGCTCAGTGCTGGCAGGACTGTGAAACCTCAAATGACCCAACCTCTTGAAGATCAAATCTCATGTTTATTCCAGATGTGGCCAAGTTAATTCTGGCAGAGATGGAAGGCCCCAAGTCCATGCTGAATTTTACAGGGATGAGACATGACCCAGGGGAAATTTCTGTAGCTGGAAGAAGTGGTCAAAATGTGGTCAACACATTACCATGCTGGGAGGAACTCCACTGGCATGGCTGGGGTACCACTGGCCATTGCAAGACTGTTCTTGCTGGGAAGCGGAAACTTACTCCGTGTAGTCTTAGGGGGGTGTTTCGCATCCTGAGGGCTGGAGTTATTTCCACAGCTCAGCCTGGTTGGGCTCCTTGTCTGATCTGCTCCCTCATCAGGTTTCTCTGGAGGCATTGACACTGCGGGGGCATTGCTGGGGGCAATGGGTCTGGTGGACACAGTCAGTGGGGCTGTGCCTGTAATCCCCAACCCCATGTACGTCACCAGCGCAGGGGAAGCTCTCTCCATCTTAGCCCATTTCCCAGTGGGCTGGAGTTAGTGCTCTATGCCAGGAGCAAGGCCAGCACTATGCCACAAGTATTACAAGTCTCCAGGTGATCGAGACCCAACTACAGGAGGCAAGAAAGTGTTTTAAAACTTCAATCAGCTTTATTTAAATTCAACCACAGCCTGCAAAAGCAGCAGTGATGCAAAGCCAGGCATTACTTCAACAAGCACAACTGATCCCTGATCGAAGGATGGTGACACTGCTGGAAGAAGCCAATGCAAACCAGACGAAGGCCCTATGCAAACCCAGGGAAGGCTCAGAGAGTTAACAAGCAGGCACTGAGGAGCGTGTGAGGAAAGCTGTTTCAAGAAGAGGGATAGTGGGGAGATCTGGCTCCTCACCCCATCTGTTCACAACACAGATCTTGGAACAAAGTGCTGGGAATTCAGGTTGTACAGGCATCAAGCTGTTCCCCAAAGCTGGTCAGAGACATTGCCTGAGTCCCCCCACAGAGCACAAGCTCTGTCTTATGGGATTAAGGGGGCAGAGCTGGTTTTAACTCAAACAGTAGATTTTCTGGGTTGGGACACACAAGCCTGACCCTGGATGTGGGGCTGCAGAGATGTGTGGATGGTAGCAGGATGCCCTGGGCTCAGGAGTTCACACTGGGGCCATGTGGGGCAATGCTGGGATGGCAAGACTTTACTGGCACACTGGTCTCAGCTCTGCGGGTCTCAGCATCCCTGTTTTTGCCTGTGGATATCTTTCCGCTGAGGAAGATGGTGGGTGGGAGCCTGGGACCATGGTCACCTGAAGCATTGCTGCTAAGTGCTCGGGTGTAACAATGCAGACTGCAGCCAGAGGGTGAAACAGTGTGGAGTAGGGTCAGAAATTCTCATAGTGATGTGCAAAGTAGGTCTGGTCTTTCTTGTTCATCTGCCGGCAAGCCTGTTCCACGCTCTTTGTCATCCCAGGTGGGCCACAACTGAACACCCCGATCTTTTGCACCTGGGGGAGGAAGGGAGCCAAAGGGGTCAGACTGCAACACCAGTTCTCCCCACAGTCCAGCCCCCCTTGATCTCTTGCTCTCTGACAGCTTTGGGCATGGATGCTCACTGAGCAGTCTGTCTCAGCCTCCAGAGGCTTTTGGGGAGGTTGTTACCTCCCCCTGGAGCTGCCAGGACCGTGGAGGAAGGATGGGAGCCCCCCAGCTCTGGTCAGTGGTTGCAGCTGGGGTCCTGCAAAAGCACGGGGTGTTTGGCTGGTACGGGGCAGTGCTGACTCTTGCAGCTCAGCCTGGCTCCAGAGGGAAAGCAGGATTCATTCCCCTTCTGCCCTGTTCTTGGTGCAGAGGCCCCTGAGGTCTCCAGGACCTTGGGGACAGGCTGGGACCAGTCCTCCACACTGGCCAGTGGGTGCACCTCCTCCTGTCCCCATCTGGACACTGACCTCAGGGTGCACCTCCTGCAGCGAGCTGAAAAAGGGTACGAAGGGAGGGCGCCCAAAGTGGGTGATGGAGCGCAGCCCTGTGAACAGGCTCTTGTTCAGCACCTTCTGGAAGTGCCGCTCACAGATGTACTGAAAGAGATCGCTGCACGTCAGATGGCCCAGCACAGCCCAACAGGGCCCTGCATGTCATGGCATGGCATGGCATGGCATGGCCTGGCATCTTTCCCAGTGGATGTCCAGGCTCACCAGCATAGTGGTGCGCAGATCGAACTTCTCGGCCAGCTGTGTGATGTAGATGTGCACGGAGACCAAGTTGTTCTTGTCTGACTCTTCCACCTCCCGGATGATGTCTGTCAGCCACTCAAACTGCCGCTGCGTGCGCGTCACCCAGATAAAGTAGATCTGTGGCACATTGGGATGAGGCTCAGAGTGGGGCCAGCAACCTTGTGAATGTCCATGGACTCCACAGAGGACTTTACCCCCAAGGAGGCCAGCAGCAGCAGGAGACATCTCAGAATCATGGAATCACAGAATCAATTAGGTTGGAAAAGATCTCTGAGATCATGAAGTCCAACCTCTCAGGGGTGGTCATCTTTCAGATACTTTCTCTTACCTTCTTACACAGCAACTTGGAGTTTATGGATGACTTGAAGACCAGGTCCTTGAGAATGGATGCGAAGGGTGTCACCCCGATGCCTCCTCCCACCAACACCGACACCTCAAACTTGTTCCACTCCTGGTGGCCCTCCCCAAAGGGCCCATCCAGGTAGAGCTGGAAGGGAGTCAGCTGTTAGCAGAAGTCTCTGCTTGCCCAGGTCTTGGCTGCCCTCAGGGCTGGAGAAGAGCCTCAGGCTTGGCACAACCCGTTGCCGAGATGCTCTTGGGCTCAGATGTCCCCATGGGTGACATTGTCTTCAGGGCTCACCTTGGGCAGTGTGCCGAGGAGGGCCAGGTTCTCAGGAGAGTAGAGCTCCCGCAGACGGGTGGTCCAGGGCCCCACGGCGCGGATGTGCAGGCTCAGCGTGTCGTCATGCGGCGCCGAGGTCAGTGTGAAGGGGTGGTACTCGGTGGTGCCCAGGGCCACGCAGGCAATGCGCACCCACTGCCCAGACTTGTAGTCAAAGTCTTGTGGCCGCTGGAACTGCAGGTGGGTGACACCTGTGGGGAGATGGGGATGGGAGGCTCCGTTAAGGTGGAGATGTTGAGGAGTTGATGTTCCTGCATCGCTGCAGCCCCTGATGCTCTTGCAGGGAGCCTGGGCTGGGCTGGTGCTCTGTGGCCAGGGATGTTGTGGTACCTGAGGGCAGGAGCTCAGCTTTCACCACACTGATCTCCACCTTCTTCCTGTTTAGGCTGTGCAGCTTGTCCGCACTGTAGATAAGAGCTGGGATGATGAAGTAGATATAGAAACGGGGCTGCTGGATCAGTGCGTAGCTGCCATGGATGATGACCTGGGCAGGGAGCAGAACCCTTTAACAAGGCCAGTCATCACCCCAGGGATGATTTGGTGTCAGCTCAACAGCAATGCGGAGCCACCATCTCCCTTGGGACCACCCCAGCTATTCCATCTCATCAGCTGCACTGACTTGACCTACAAGCTTGCAGTGCATTGGCACCATCCCTCCTTTCCAGCCCAAATACTTTACCAGGATGTAGAGCAGCACGTAGAGGTGGTGAGTGATCCAAAAGCCCTGAAAGCTGACACGTCGGAAGTGGTGGGTGGCAAACACATACATCACAGCAAGGACCACAAGCAGCAGCACTCCTGTCATGCCTGTGAGAGGAAGACTGGGGAGGCCCTGTGGCCCACGAACAGGGCACCCACACAGGGGCTCTACCTGGGCTGGGCAGAGGGCTGCCCATCCCGGGCACAGGTGTGCAGGTCTGTCTGCTAGGTGTTCTCACCTGGAATAGTCTGGAAGAACCACCAGTAATACTTCTGTGGGAGCTGTGACCTAGAGAAAGACAAGAGATTGCACCATGGAGTGACCAGAATGAGCTAATGGTCTCCATTTTCAATTCTGTCCATGCCCAGGACACTCTGTCTGGATTCCGCTTTAAATTCCACCTACCCATCATTTGTAAAGACACTGGAGAAGAGGCAGGACAGCACACTGAGAGGTGTAACTGAGAAGATGTAGACGTTCACTACGTGACCTGCAGTGTGAAGCACTGTAAGAGACAAAAACACAGAGAAAGAAGCATCACTCGATGTGGATGGAGATACATCAGACTCTGCTGATGTCCCCAGGGACACGGAGATGCCTCCCCTTGTGTAGTGCAAGGCATCTATGTCTCTGCAAGGTCTTTGAGCTTCTGCCTGGTCCTGCCATGGCATGATGGGCTGGTCCTCTGCTTGTGGGTGGCACATCCCCCAGGAGCCCACCCACCTGAGAAAATCAGGGCTGCCATGGCAATCCAGCGGTGGAAGTCGATGGCGGCATCGAAGGGGATGTAGTGATTGAGGAAGGTCTCCCGCAGGACGGTGATGAGGTTGCGGCACATGGTAAGCAGGATGTAGGAGTACATGAAAGAGATGGAGGCAGCTGCTCCCCGGGAGATGATGATCCCCACAAAGGTGGTCTGTGCAATTCCAGTGCTGGGGGATGCAAAGCCGTAGTCTGGGGAGAGAGAGAGGAGGGGGT
Source organism: Oreocharis arfaki (assembly GCA_013398015.1). Lineage (NCBI taxonomy): Eukaryota > Metazoa > Chordata > Aves > Passeriformes > Paramythiidae > Oreocharis > Oreocharis arfaki. The sequence goes on from VZRR01002868.1 coordinate 89,438, forward strand.
GTCACCACGTGCCACGTGCCTGGCGCTGAGGGCCATGACCCTTCCTGCAACAAGGGGACAGCCACCTGTGTGGCTCCACCAAAAAGAGGACACCAGGGATGGGTTTGTGTGGGGAAGGGGACACAATGACCCAGAATTGCTGGACAACAGAGTGTCCTTGGAGATCCAGGGAGGAGAATGTCCACCTGGGAATCTGCACCTTGGGACTGTGGCCTCAGCTGGGGAATCCAATATAAGAGGTGTCCATAAACTGGAACCAGTCCAGTGGAGACCACCAGGATGGGTGGGAGCTGGAGGACATCATGTAAGGGAAAGGCTGAGGAAAATGGGCTTGTTCAGGCTGGAGGAGATGGGTCAGGGAAGCTAGCTGTCTGCAGCCATTTCATGGGCGCACAGAGCAAGTCATTCTCAGGGATGCACGGTGGAAGGATGTGAAGCAAGAGCACGAGTTTCACTGTAGAAAATTCAGGTTTGATGTAAAATAAAAACCCTTCACAGGGAGGATGGTCAAAAACAAGCACAGGCCCAGCAAGGTGGTGAAATCACCAGTCTTGGAACTCTTCACACCTCCTCTGGACAAGGTTTTCAGCAGTCTCGTTCAGCTTTGGAAAAGGGCTTGCTCTGAGCAGGCCACTGGACCAGAACCTTCCAGAGATCCCTTCCAACCTCAGTGATCCTTTGGTCATTCCAGGGAAGGATTGACACTGTTGCCCAAAGTTGTGTCGGACAACTCCCCATCATGCCCCAGGCAACCACCACCTTTGAGGCACCAAGCCCACGCCCCCCACAATGGGGCTGGCTGGGCACTCACAGTAGGCTCTCTCTGCAAAGACGCCAGCGGTGATGGCGGAGAAGAGGATGACACAGACGATGTGGCGCCGGTAATTCTCGACGAAGCGCTTGAACTCCTGGATCTTCTGCTGAACTCTGTTCCTCTCATACTTCTTTCGTTGTGCTTCCGTGTACAGATGCAGCTGGTACTGGTTTGCCCTGGCAAATACAGGAGTGCTGGTGTCACCATGAGGTTTTCCCAGCAAGGAATGGCTCAGGGCCTGGGCTTGGGTTTCCTCCGAAAGTACCATGACCAACTCTGCACATCAGTGACAGGGGTGACCTGCAGAGCACACCATCAGAGGGTGATCTCAGGTCAGCCTGCTCTACAATGCCTTCAAAAGCTGATAACAAATGTGGAGACAGTGACTCACAAATGAAACTGTAGATAAGAACTGTAAAAGAAATTTTCATAGTAATATTCAACTGTCAAAAATTATCCACAAAAGTGGAATGTCCCTAATTGGTGCAATTAAGGCAAATCAAGATATTCTGGCCATCAATAACAACAGCTGAACTGCTTGCCTGAAGAAATACGTGCTGCTGCCACAGCAGGGAGGAACAAATTCTCTCCTGCAGCTCTTGTAGGCAGCCCATGTGAACCAGCAGCATCCCAAGGGGCAGAGGAGCACAGGCAGGGACTGTCAGACAAGAAACCTCTCTAAAAACCACTATCCCAACCTCTGGAGTTGGCCACTTCATTTGTTTGGTTTTTTTTTTTTGTGGAGGTACATCACCCAGACCCAGCTACGGCACTGTACTGCCACGATGGGACTGTTTCTGTAGTTCCTTGGCCAATGAGTGCCTCCTTGGAGTAGTGTCATTTGACTGGAGGGCTACCCATTCTGACATGGAGAGGTGAGAAACAGCAAACAGGCTGAGCGCGAGCCCCAGAGGCACAGCCGGCGAGGAGACTCACTTTCTTCCTAGTCTCCTCCTCAGTTCTTGGCCTTTTCGCTCCGTGTAGTGATTCACAGTGTCCAGATTTGGGTCTTTTTTCTCCTCTGAGATGGTTCTGTGGAAATAGAGCTATGTCTATCTCAAAACTCTATTTGCCAGTAGTGCCTGCAAAATTTTCCCCTTTTATCCACCTCCCTTCTCAGGCTCAGCTGGGAACGTGTCCAGCCTTTTCCCACGAGCCTGCTTGCATTATCTTTAATTGCACATGGTCTGGATTCACTCCAAGATAACCCCTCCCTCTGAAAAGCAAGGCAGGACTCCCATCTCCACACAGAGAATGCAACAGGGCTCTGCAGGAGGCAATTCCTCCCCTCTGGCTGTGCCTTGGGAGGAGGATGGCAGCCCCACTGCAGGGCCCAGCACGCACCCTCCCACCCGTTCCCCAGCGCTGGGAGTTCCAACATCTGGTGGGAGCATTTGTTGGAAGGCTTGAGGTGAAGAATAGGTGTGAGCCTGGGCAGAAAGAGAAGGAATTGCAACAGTGACACTAAGGAAGGGAGTTTACCCTTTAGGCTCTTTCTTCTTTATGAAGGAGACACAGTTTTGCAGATTTTGCTTGAACACCTCAGGGACACCTTTGAGGAGACAAAAGGACAAACAGCCATTCAGAGGGTGCAAGACAAAGTTTAGGAATCTCCTGTGGGCAAGGAAAAGCTCTGAACTGACCCAAACATGTCACACATGAAGCAACAGCTGATGCCCCATTACTGCAGTTGGGTTGGGGGAGATTGATGAGCCAGGATTTGAGAGTTCCATATTGGGTGCTGCCCATTGCCTCCAGCCTTGCAGGACCTGGGGCGTCCCAGTGCTCGTGCCCACTGACCTCTGACACAGAGCTGAGTGAGCCGAAGCTCGCTGTCGTGGTCCCGCAGCATGTAATGGAAATTCTCCCATGTCAGCTCATCCCTGTCCTGAAACCCTGAGGCCTGAAACATGGACTCGGTCACCTGCTCCGCCTGTTCTCTTGACAGGCAGTTGTTGGAGATTTCGATGAAGGACCTGGAGCAAGGAGGTGAGATGGGAACACCAGCTGAGTCCCCCAAATAACACAGGGCAGAGTCCCAGATCAGTTTCACGGGAGAAATGGGCTCTTGGTTGCAAGTGTTGCACCCATGGTCTTCATGGGGTCTGAAGCAAAGGAACTGGGAGCTGCTTCTGAAGACATGTCTATAAACATTGTGAAAACATTAGGAGAGAGGAGGAAGAGTACCTGAGCATCCTCAGAAACTCCTCCTTGGAGAGGAACCCATTCTCATCAATGTCATACATCCTGAACATCACCTTGGACTTCTCCTCTGGGGACCCTGGTGGGGAGGGAGAGAAGCAAAGTAAGAACAAGATCCTATTTTCATTGACAAAGATGCTTTCATATGTTGTTTTTGAGTGTCTGGACCTGCAGCAGTGAAGCCTCACCCTTCCACTTGACTTTCTCAAGTGCAAGGTGAAATATTGGGTAGACACACATTCTTTCTTGCACATTATTTTTCAAAGTCAAAGTATGCTTTTGCACAGCAATGATTTTTCTGGGAGTTGTTTTGATTGAATCTGGCATTCAACACCTCTACCTTTCCACCTATGAATCCACCTTTCCAGTGGTCATTTAGGGAGAATCAGCTGTCAGACACAGTTGCTACCATCTCTCAAGTACAGGATGCATAGCCCCTTCAGGAGACAGGGCAGACATGTCTGTGGTGGTGGAAGACAGCTCCCCTCGTGAACCATCTTCCAGAAAACACAATTACATTGTCATGCCACATAACCCAAGCTGAAGCTGTCCTGAGTGAAGGGAATTTTAATCTGTAGCAGTGTCTACAGGTTGACCTGCTGGGTGAATTTTGTCCTCCACTCTGACAGAGCGTCTAGGCCAAGGGCAGCAGATGGAGGCGTTAATTGGCTCCAGCTCTCACCTTTCATGAAGACCACCAAGATGTCCAGGAATTCTCGGAAGGAGATGTAGCCATTGCCATCTTTGTCAGCTAGGGAGAACATGGACTCCACGAACATGGAGTGGTCTTTGAGCCCCAGGGCTTCAGCAAACTCAGCCCTGCTCAGCTCACACGTTAGAGACTCCCTTGCCTTCTGTGAAGATTCAAAGCTGAGCTCCCCAGCGTCGGATCTGTCAATTTCCAGCACCTGCAGGTTGTGTCCCACAAAAGAAATCCTGTGAGTGATGGCAGAGCAGAAGGCTGGTGTTTCCTTTCTGACCTATTGCACAAAGACTGGTGGCTCCCTGGCACAAAACTCATGGCAGATACCATGGGGAAATTCCCGTGTCTCTCCTACACAAAGTGACTTTTCACACTCCACATGACTGACCACTCTGGAGACCTGTTACATCACCCGAAAGTCTCTTTGCCACTTTAGACACTTGTATTGCTGCAGCGGATCTCACTTTGTCTTCTGCAAAGAAAAATGTCCCTCAGTCCTGGACGTATTGGCAGCTTCCTTGTGTGTGGCTTACCAGCTCTTACAGAGAGCACCAGCCCCAACGTTCATTGCTTAATCAATACAGAAATACCTTCCCCCACACATCAGGGCTTGCTACACCTCTACACACCTGAGCAAACAGGTGCCTGAAGAAAGTCTCCAAAATTTGTTTTCTCTGCTCCTGGGTGACTGCCCATTTCATCAGGCTCTGCTCCTTCATCTCAGACAGATGCAGCTCAAATCTGCTCTCCTTCAAGTAGTCTCCTAGCTTCCCAACAAAGATGCTCCTCTCAGCCTCCTCACTGAAGAGCAGCACCTGCAAAGGACCCACCAACTAGCTGTGATCATCAGAGGCTCAGCTCCATGGTATCTGCTGGACCTGGTGGTTCTCAGGAGGCCACAACCTCCCTTCAAAGACTTACACTGCTCCCAGTGCCCCCAGCTGAGTGGTGCAGAGGACTGCGGAGGGTCCAGGAGAAGGTGTCATATCCCAGGCACTATGGTACTTACCAGGTCGTACTCCTTGGGGCTTTTCAGGAGGAGAGCTTTGTTCCCTTTGTTGTTGGAGAGGATCACCTCTACTCTTTGGTGGGCTTTCAGGTTGATGCTCCGGAGCATAGACCCTCGGCTATCCAGCACTTTGAGCACTTTGTCAGCTTGGAGCTGAATGTAGACAGGAGAGTTGTCTGTCTTGGGCCCATGCCACTCCATGGCTGATGGGAGAGAGCACAGGACTCAGCTGGAAAGGCTCCTACTAATCCCAGAACCTCCTTCACAGAGAGGCAGTTTGGGAATGATTTCATAACCAGGCACATCTTAAAGGAATAATGATGATCTCCTAACTGCAGAGCTCAAGCACATGGACACAGGAGGAGTACAGAGTATGGAGCAGGGAGGCAGGATTTTTCCAGTGTGCAGAGCAAGGAGATTAAGTCCCTGTCCTGGAGCTATTGGTGAAATTGCTCTGCACAAGTTTCCTTCAGGCAAGGTGTGATCTGGGGAGGACTGAAATTAGAGGGACATAGGATGACTCAGTTTGGAAGGGACTCAGGTTGGAAGGGTATCTTGCCCAACCTCCTGCCCAAAGCAGGACCAGCCACAGGTCAGTCTGCTCAATGCTTTATCTGGTCAGGTCTCGGACAGGATGGGCTACCAAGCTCTCTGGGCTCCCTGTTCCACTGCTTGACTATGCTCCTGGGGAAACAGTTCCTCCTTACATCCCATCTGGGTATAAGCCCCAGGCCGAGCCTTGCCTCAGTGTGTGCTCTGGCTGCAGCAGCATCACCAGATGCCATTTCAGGGTTGATAGTGCGACCTCACCGTGTATGGCCTCCCTGGACACCTCCCTGTGCACGCTGGTGCCCTGTTTCCTCTGCAGCTTCTTGAAATCTCTCTTGCGGAAAGCGGCAACAACCCAGGCTACGAACAGAGTCACTGGGGACACATGGGAGAAGGAGGCATGAGAGATCACAAAGCTCCTTCCCACTTTTGGCTCCCTCCTGGTGCCCAAGGACCCTGCCATCTCAAGGACCTCAGGAGTGACCATGACAGCAGCTCCTGCTAGGAGGTTCTTTGTCCATGGGGACTCAGCCCCTTTCTCTGGTGGAGATGTGAAAGAGGTGAAGGGTTAAGAAACAGAGTGACAAACCCAGGGGCAGGCAGCAGAGGACGACAATGATGATCCCAAAGCCTGCGCCGCTGCCTGCAAAGTAGTCCAGCACCATCATGGGTGTGCAGCTGGCCAGGTGTTGAGCTGTCAGCTGCTGGGGCTGGGGGCATGGGTCCTCTGCAAGGGGGAAACAGGCTGTGAGTGTCACTGACCTTGTACCCAGCTCACCTGCATCGCCCCTAGGAACCTCTGCATTAAGATGTTGATGGGATTCGTGGCTGAATGACTCAGGGAGCTCTGCAAAATTGGGGTGCTTGAGTTAAACTCCAGATCTTGGGGACAGCTTTTGGGTTTGGGTTCAACCTTTGCCTGCCACAGCAAACCAAGCACAGAACCGGACTCAAGTGCTCTGGAGGTTCAGCACCATCACCTCTCCTGATGGGATGGGCTGACCAAGGGGCACCCCGGGCCGCAGCAAGCTGAGGCTCAGAGCCTCTGCTCATCAGGATGCTGCGAATCCAGGGAGTCCTCCTGGTGTGATTACAAGGAATGCACACCAAGGGAACAAAAACACCTTGCAAGGGCTGGAATGTGACCCAAACGAAATGCTTACAGTAAATGGGAAGAGTGTGGCAAGATTCCAAGAGGAAAAGGCATATTGCCAGAGTAATATTTTCCCCTTGGGATCATGCCTGCACTTCAGCTCTCTTTCAACATTTGCATCATGCATCAATGTCTTGCTCACAAGCAACCCTTGCATTTTGTGCCCATTTTGCTGGTTTAGGGTCATAGCAGGTGTGAGGCTCGAGAAACTCCAAACCTGATGTGTTCCCTGTGTGTCACTGAGTCACTGGCTGTGTCACTGGGATGACTCTGCTTTTCTTGCTGCCTTGCTGGAGCCATTCCCTCCCTGCACCCTCCCATTTCACAGTGCACTCACCATCTCTCCAGATGAACACGCGGGGCTGGAGGTCTGTGGATTTGGCATAGGTGACGGCAGTCAGGACACTGTGAAACGTGGTGTTACGGATTTCCCTGATTTCCTCCTCTGTGAACAGCCTGAGGAAAAGGACATGGAGACAAGTGGTGGCCCCGGGTGTCACTGACCAGCAACAGGAAGGGACTGAGGAAGCTGGAGCATGCTTTTTCCTCCCGCCCCAGTTTCGGTGTGTTACTGTGGTTTGCAGAGCAGCTGCCAGATAGGGACAAGGCCATTACCCATTCTTGGTGTTTTCGAACCAAAACCTGTCACTATCACGCAGGCGCACAAACTGGTCCAGGATGATGGTAGAGAAGAGGGAGCCATCAGCCTCCAGCATGCCTCCAGGGAGCAGCTCCAGCCCAGCCACGTTGTTGGCATACAGGCCAGCGACCTTCTGCAGGACCTGGTGAGAAACCCCCACCACACATGTGTGAGCACAGAGAATTCTGCCAGGGCATCAGAAAGTCTTGGCAAGCCTTAGGAGGTGTAAGGAATGTGCATTTCCCAGGCATCACACACTTCTGTGGGCTGGGAGGATGCTGAGCCTCACAATGCCTCAAGCTCATGGCTTGAACTTGAGCGACTGAGCATTGCTCCCAATTTGTCTCAGCTTCAAGAGGAGCAGAGTGCCTGGTGGCACGGGAGTTTAGCACTGGGGTGGAATGGTTTATTCATTCCATGTGATTACACAGTTACACCCCTGCAGGCATAAAAATCAACCAGGGCGGGACATGCACTGATCTCCCTCTTCCTATGATGCTGCAGAATTCAGTTCCTGCCTGGAATGTCCCATCATCCTTTGGCCCACACCCATTCCTTGCCCAGACCAGTTCCCTGTTACCTGTGGCTCCAAGTGTGAGGCAAGGTTTGACCAGTTTTGGAGAGGTTTCAACCCAAGTTGCTCCCGGACTTGGTTATAAGTTGGCAGGCCAAGGTCTCGCCCACGCTGAACCCAGCTGGCCACATAGTCAGTGCGGGAGTACTTCAGGGGCCCATACCAGTAATCTGTGGGTGGATTTGAAGCCATGGTGATGGCAAGGCAGAGCCAGAGGAGCCACCCCAACTGCCATAGCTGGCCTTGTCCTCTGCCATGGGCTGTGCCAAACATGGAGATCATCTCCATGCCCTTGCCAGAATGGTCCCATGGACATGCTTAATGTGTCCTGTAGCTCTCTGCACCTCCATTAACAAGGCTGAAGCTGAAATGTGTGGTTGGGTGCTGTGGAGGAGGCAATGGAACCTGCCTCCCCACCTTGCCCCCGGCACAGCCTCAGGCATGGGGGTCCCCCACCAAGGCACAGCTGCAGTACAGACCTTGGAGATCTTCCACTACGATGTTGTCCTCCCGCTCTGCGATCTGTGAGCTCATCCCCAGAAGGAGGTTATCCACATCTTCTGCCTGCTGCAGCCCAGGGCTCTGAGATATATGGGAAGAGCAAGTGATTCCTCTTGCATGAGGGAGGACAGAAAGTAGCCCCACAACCTGAACTGGTGCCCCCAGGGGTGCAGACCTATGGTGTAGGGGAATCGGGGACTTCTTCCATGCGCGTTTTCTCCACATCAGCTCAACCTTGAGGTCTGAGCCTGACACAGCTGAAGACTGGGGATGCTGGATGGGTAGGATCTCTCACCCCTTGTCTGGCTGTCGTACTCTGTACCTAGTTTCCCTTTCAGACCCCTGTGTGGTTCCCCATAACACAGATCAAGGGATGAAGCCCTCTGGCCAGCCTGTCAAATCCTCAGGGCCCCCGTGTTCCCTCCCCTGTACCTCTCTGCTCCAGTAGCTGTTGCAGAGCCGCACTGCTGGGAACGAGCCACTGGAGACAGACACATTCTGGAACCGGCACTTGGTGTCTCTGGAATGACAGAGAAGGGTTGGACCCAGAGCCCTGAGCCAGGGCTGCCTGGAGCTGTCAGGGCTTGGCTGTCTCAGCCAAGGGCAGGACATGGGGAACGGACAGAGACCATCCCAACAAAGATCATTTCCAGCCACCAAGCCAGCTCAGGCATCCCCTCCCCTGACACAGGCACTGCAGTCCCATAGTCCCGCCGGGCTGCTCCTACCTCTTGTAAACACCTGGAGGCACCATGGTGGCCAGGAATTGCCCTGCAGCTGCCACGAACTCTGGAGAGAGGCTGGGGTCCAGGTGCTGCTGGTAACCTGTGGGGCAGCAGCCAGGCTGGAGGGAAAAGGGGCCAAGCTCCCTCTCTCTCCTCACCCACCAGCTCCCCTGGCCCTCCTACCCCTGCTTCCAACACTCCATTGCCTGCCTACCCCTCACCTTGGTAGTCCGGAACCTGTGTGCCCAGCAGGGTTGGCAGCCACTCATATAGAACAATGCTCTAGGGAACAGGGAAGCTGGGTCAGGGCCAGAACCATTCAGGATGTTGGGGGTCCCAGCAGAGCTGAGGAGTCCTGCCCCTCACCTGGAAAGTGGCGATGACCCTCTTGCGAGTGTGCTGAAAGAGATCCTCATCAGACCAGGCAGGATGCTTCTGGGCCAGCGCTGTGGCCAGGTGGTTGTGGTACCGAAACCAGGCGATGCTCTCAGCCTGCAGGAAGGGGTTCTCATTCCCCCAGGCACTCCCCAGGTCTGCAAGAGCCAGCGTGACCATCAGTGAGGGATGTCACCACTGGGTCTAGCTCTGCCCATGGCTGGGGGAGCACACCTAGCCCTGTGGATGCAGCCCAGTGTCCCCTTGTCCCCTCGCCCTTCCTTCCTCCCCAGGCAAGACCAGCAACCTGAGCAAGTGAGAAGCAGCACTGGGTCCCCAGCATGGACCAAAGGTTGGGCAGGTGAGGAATTCAAAGCAAGCTGAGCAGGTTTGTATCAGCAGCAGCCCTTTTCCCCACAGGAGTTTGCCTGGGATCAGAGCTGGTCTCTGACATCGCCTCCTGGGCACGTGGCCTCTGGAGTTTCTGGTGTGTCCTTGCTGGGATGTCTTCACCGGGGCTCAAATCTTCCTCCCCCTTGGGAAACTGCCTGCTCTCCCACTGCCCTCCTGACCCATGTGTCCTGCCTCCCTGCGTCTCCTGCCCTTTCTGCTTTCTTTGGGTCCACTCTGGGCACAGCTTCAGGGACCTTCTGCTCCTCGTGCTCCCAACCAGGGATGAAAAACTATTTGAATGCCACCATTACCGTAGATCCCTTGGGGACCACCCTGTCCCGTGGATGGATCCAGTGCCTTCCACATGGGAACCCTCCCATCCGTCTGCCTCGGGAGGCTCCCGTTGGGCCCCGATGCCAGCTGTCCCCCTGAGAAGCTCCTCAGGGCATCGCTCCAGGAATGTGACGAGCCATAGATGGAGCTGCCGTCCAGCCAGCCTGTCACCTCATTGGTCTAGGGTATGCACAGGGAACAGGCATTAACAGGTGCCAGGATTTCCCTGAGAAGATGTAAAAAAGAGGTCTGGAAAGCCCCAGTCTGTGTCTTTAGTTCTTGCAAAGCAGCCTATTTTAACAAGGGCTCTCAGGAAGCAGATAAATACACAGACAATCTCTGTGCAAACTTTGGGAATTAGTTCCAGGTAGAGGAAAAGACCAGGTCTCGGCTTTTCAAAAGTACATTTGGGGTTGTTTTTTCCCCCAGTTATTTTGACTATACCCAGAAGAAGACATTTGTGAGTCCCTGTGTAGGCTGGAAGGGGACAAAACCCATCTCTGGGGAAACTGGGAACACCAGAGCTGATCTCGCAGCAGGAAGTCCCACTGTCCTGGCAGCATGTTGAGTATCTCCTCTGCCAAATCTTTGTATGGAAAAACAGCCTTTTCATTGTGAAAATAAGCTGGAGTTTCCATTTTTTTTAAAGCTTTTAAATGTTGATAAAAACATGACTTAGTAAACTGGTCTCTTCAGGGTTTGTCATGTGAAAGGTTCAGGGGGATATTTCACTTTGGTGATTTTGGCTGGGATGATCTCCAACATGAGAGAAATCTGGGGAACACAAGCAGAACAGCAAAATCCAGAGAAACTGGGGGAAAACCTGGATTTATTTTCCAGAATGACTGAAATCCAGGGAAGCATTACAAATTTATGGCAGTGCCAGCTCAGCTTTGTGATACATTATTAAAGATAGGACTTGGTGTATAAAACAACGTGCAATAATTAACTGACCTGATTACCTTTTCTTCGTCCAGGGAATGCTCTGACCTTGGGCAACCACTAGTGTTTCTCAATGTGAAACCTGGAGGTTGACTTTGGGTTCATTTCATTGGTTCAAACACTTAAGAGATGTATATTTTTAAGGAAATAATGGTGCTCTCATTTTATTTTTGCAAATTGTCTTGGCTGCTACCTACCCCAACGGTGGGTGAAGAAGAATTTAGATGAAAGGCTAAGAGCAGAGGAAACCACACCTACCTGTTCCCGAGGATTGTTAGGGCTCTGGCCTGTCTCTGCTGCCCAGTGGATGCGCTGGAAGGGCAGGACCACATCTCCAGTGCCGGCAGGGTCAAACACTGGGTCTCCAGATGGGATGTGGATGTTGAGGAACTCAGCAGGGCAGCCAGGTTTCTCTGTCTCCAGGATGTCCAAGAGCACATGGAAACCTGCCAGAGACCAAAGCATGGTCAGCAGCTGTGAGGACTATCCCCAGCACCTGGAGCAGGACATTGGGGTAGGCAGCTGTAGGTGGCCTGAGGAGACCACGAACAGCAAGGGTGATCAAGGCCAGGTTGAACAGGGCTTGGAGACACCTGGCCTAGTGAAAAAAGATGACCATTGAGGTCCCTTCCAACCCAAACATTCTGGGATTTTATGATTTCCCAGGGACAGACATCTCTGGGCCTGGAGACCTAAGACCCCACTGAGCTCCTGGGAGACAGAAAAAACTGCTCCAACTTGCAGCAGTTCAGCCCAGCACGACTCTTATCGGACCTGTCCAGTGTTTTTGCCATGAGGAAACTCCACCGCTAAAACAAATGAGGAAGTTCCCAAGTGACAAATATCAGCATTTGGGTCAACCGGCAAAGGTCACTGAGAATCCACACAAACTCTCCTGGCTGGACAGCGCTCTGGTACAGTGGTACCCAAGGCATTGTGGGGCTGATATCCACATGTGGGTCTGCTATGGAGGGCTGGGTGAAGAGCGCTCTGATGCACGGCCTTGGGTGTGAGAGAAACCAACATATTTCCACCCAAACCACCATTTTTCCAGTTGGTGTCAGGCCACAGGTCTTACCAAAGAAGACAGCCAGGACGGTTGTGTTCCTGCGGGAGGGGAGCCCCGAGGGTCCCCGTGCCACCACGTTGCTGAGCTGGCGAGCGTTGGGCACGTGGGGCTCCTGCAGTGCCTGGTAGACGCCATCTGCATAGTTGGCTGGCAGGAGACGCAGCAGCCTGGCCCCTGCAGCACGGAAAAATATGGAATGGGTTCTGTGGTACCCAGTGGGAGGCACAGCCATGGCGGGATACACAGGTATGTGTGCAGATCCCAGAAGAGGGTCAGACGATAGCGCAGGTTCTTAGAGTGGCCAAGAACATGCAACACTGGGATCAGTCCTCTTAAAACCAGGAGGGAACCTCTATCCTCCATCTTCCTCTCTTCCACTTGTCCTTCTCTTGTCTATGTGCGTGCCTGTTGCCTCCTGGAGGTCTGGGGTGGTGCTCCAGTGGATAACTGGAGCGATGCTGAGCTGTCCCATGTTGACTGTACAATCCTACAGACATGCGGTGTTCGCCAGCACCATAGGGAATAGGAGAGGGAACAGCCAGAGAGGGAGCGAGACAAGTGCGAAGATGAGAGAGAAACACCCTGGCTTTGTATGCACTGCTGGTCCCAAAACTGAAAAGCCCAGATGCAGGAGGTCATTTCTCACTGATTTTAAAAGGCTTGTCACCAGTGTGGTGGGCTCCATTTGCTGGAGCTCCCCAGAGCTGGGGGAAATCCTGAATTCCTGCCTTAGTCTGTGGCTTAGTTTCCACATGTTGGTTCCCAAAACTTAAGGTCTGATCTGTTTGCTCTAGAAGAGGAAGACCTGCTCTGCTAGGGCTGGTTTTCCCTGGCAGGCTTTGGTGTTACCAGCGGGCTGCTGGCATACGTCATGTGGGAGAGCCCTTCAGACTCAGAGGAAGCTGTGCAAGTGCCACTGCACCTTGTGCCCCTGTGTCACCAGAGCAGTGACCAGCCTGGGCTGCCAGAAATGAGGACTCAAAATCTTCAATGTTTTAGATAAGAACCTGCCTGATCTGTCCTGGTCCCTGGCTCAGGGATAGCTGGAGTTGAGCCCATGGGCTGGCTGTAGGCATGAGGAAGCAGTTCACTCCTGGCAGAGGGAAATGCCAAATGCCTCTCCCAGTACCGACCAGTACATGTTATCAGCTCTGTGCAGGGCAGAAAATCAATCGGTTCAGCATTCCTAGACCATGAACTCTTCCGCTTTACGTTGAATTCTGGTTGAACTGCATGCTGATTTTGGCTAAAGATGGTTTTTTTGCAGCACTGGGATCCCTGACCATCACAGAAACACCTGCTGAAAGAGCTGGGTCCTCCCTGCCTCAAATATTCTGTGTGATCTCACAAAGGCACAGCTTTGCTCTGGGACTGATCCAAAACCAGCATGACCTGCAGATTGTGCCTGGGCAGCAGCTAAAAGTGGCAATGCCCAGACATGGGCTGCCTGCCCCCTGTACACTTCTCTAACAGGGCTCTCAGGTGCATCTAGGGACCACTGAGGGCTGTGGGGGTGGCATTGTCTGCTCACCTGCCTGGTTCACACTCAGGTCAGAAATGTTGGGGAAGATAGAATAGGAAAACCTTACAAATATGATTACCTGGCAAAAGATGCTGAGATTGAGATGAAAACAAGCTTTGAGTTACCCAACTCCAGTCACTGAACAACTAGAAAACAATGTATACCGGCTATAGGTAATCCCCCTTCGTTTAAACAATGCCCTCTACATGTAGACAGGTCCAAAGATCAAGGAAGACCCTGCAAACTCATCAAAGAGTCCGAAGATCAACTTTTAGAGTTTAAAATATAATGCCATAGGTTAATGTAATGATTCTTATAGGCTGTAGGCAAATGTTGTAGAATTTGTAGCTTATTCTAGATTGGTTCATGGAAATTAGAATATTCAACACAGAAGATGATTTAATGTATTGTAATCACCCTTGAGGGTATTCTGTTCTGCTCTGCTCTCCTCTTCTCTCACTCTATCACACTCTGACACTCTCTCCCCTCTCGCCTGCTCTCTAACTTCCCCGACCTGCCTGGAGCTGCAAGCGGCAGCTCCTGGCAGGGCTCTTTCCCCACACCTTCTGCAATAAACATCATGATCTAAAACCTGAGAATAGAAATCTCCGTCACTGTCTGTCCTGACCGTCCACGACCGAACCAAGAATTCGGCAGAGAGAGAGTACTCCGCACAGAAAGGTTTCTGTCTCAGCCACAAAGCAAGCTGGATGCCCAAGGGGTAACTCGCCTTGCTCCATCCCACCATTCCTGTCCCCAGGCCTGGCACTTACCTGCGGAGCCATGGCTGTGGTGCAGCAGGTTGTTGTACCAGCCATCGTAGCGCTGGACCTCCCAGGAGATGTTCTCCTGGGCTCCTGGAAGAAACAAGACCCACTTGATGAGCAGTAAGAAAAAAGCATGAAACAAGCATCACCACTAGAGAATTATATTTATATCGTGATCTTTTCCCATATTCTTTCTGCAACTTCCCAAATATGCAGGTTTTTTTGACAAGTTCTGCAGTCCTTTTGAGGGACAATAGCTAAAATTAGAAATTTGTGCTTGTAATCTTGATGTCCCCAGACCAATTTGTGGCCACCACCAGTCTATTCCCTAAAGACATTCCTTTTCTTTCTCTCTCAGTGGATCAGAAACTTCTCCTTACTTCTGACTCCTACAATGCCCATGTGAGTCATCGAAAGATCTTGGCTCTGGAGTTGCGTTTTTGTGTCAGCATCAGCCTTATTTCCTTTGTGTTAATTTTTATTGCTTTTACTTTTACCTTTTACTTTGCTAATACTAGCAAAGACTTCCAGTTCCTGCTTACAAGCTGTGTGTGCAGCTGCAGTAGGGCAGTCTCTCAACCTGCACTTGGCTCCAATTTTTTCTTATCTCCTCACAAACTGCATCATAGATTCATATGATCGTAGAATTTGGGTTGGAAGGGACCATAAACATCACCTGGTTCCATTCACCCTGCCATGCCATTCACACCTTCCACTAGATCAAGTTGCTCTGATATGATGCCCTACAGGTCAGAGGAAATTCCTCTGAGGGGCATCAACTACCCAGGATCTCCCCTCGGGTTCCCTTCCCCGAAATCTCACTTACTCCCCAAGGTCCATGTCCTCACCAGAACCACAACCAAACTCAACATCATTGCTGCAGGTTGCATCGGCCACTGGGTCTTTGGAAGCAGCAACCTGCAAATGGAGAGGAGAGGGATGGAGCTGGAGGTGGGCTGCTCCCCAAGGCTGGAAACACGAACAGACCAAAACCTCAGCTCCTTTTTGTGGTTTCTGCTGCTGGGTAAAACCCCACTGCTGCCACCGTCCATCAGCAGTGTCTCCTGATTTGGGCTGTGGGAAGTCAGCAGGGGTCATGTGAGACCCCATCACCTCGGGAAAGTTCTGTCAGGATGTGTTGGCTGACCTGAGAACACCTTTCTGCTGCAGCAGTACCAGTGGCCCTGCCTTGGGGTATCCCAGTCACAGACTCACAGCTCTTTGTCCAGTTGTGCCTGCTCTGTTACAGAAAGCCCCTCATTACAGAAACAGGCACATTTCAGCTGGAAATTTTTCTGGCATTGACCCATCCAAGCAAAATCCAGCTGTGAACAGGATGGAAAAGCCTCAGCACGCAGTCAGACATCCCAAAGTGTGCGAGTACTGCAGACAAGACAACTTGATCCCCTCTGAGCTGACCTGATTGCCATCCCTCCTGGCCAGCCTTTCTCATGATGTTTTACCACCTCCCTTTCCACAAAAGCCCTGGATCCAGAGCAGATTTCATCACTGGGGGCTGAACCTTTAAAATCTCAGGCAACACCTGGAAGAAGAGATGGATTCCCAGCCCTGAACTGTGAAGTGATTTAGAGTCACAAATATGACAATGCCACCTACCACTGACTTTCCATGCACAGAAATGCCAAACCTGAATTTAACTCCAAGACAGGGTTTTCCTCTAAATATGGCTCTTTGTCCCTGTCTCAGTGTATATCCAAAGATCAGCACTATTTCAGAAGAGCTGTGCTGCCAAGAGATGCAGCAATGCACAGGTTTCAGCTTTTCCTACACCACTCTGTCAAATCCAAAGTGATTATTTTTTTTCATTATTTTAATTAAAACTTAAAGAAAATCTGGGTTTGGAAGGGCTCACACATAACCAGCAACTCTGTAGGTTTTATTTTGGATTTACTGAGAATTGCAGTGGGGTTGTTTCACCTATCTCTCCCGGTGGTGCAAACCACAAAACATGAGTTCATGTTGCACTGTCTGCTTGGAAAACAAAGTGGTCTGAGACTTAAATACTATCATTTGCACTCACAGTAATTATGTTCATCAATTTAAACACTCATCACCAGGTTGTGAGCAGAGCATGTAAGCCGTGCTCAGTCCTTCTGCCAGAGATTCCTGTACTTTTGGTCTTTTGCGTTAGGAAATAAGTTGTGTCTGAAGAAGTGACATTTCCATGCTCCTTCACCATCACAACAGCTCTTCCATCCCACATCCTTTCCATCCCACAGCCCTGTGCTGAGCATGGTCTGTGCTGAGCATGGTGGGAACTAGAGGGTCCATGAGCCCCATCCCGCACAAAAAACATGAAAGTTTGGCTAATAGTGACACATGGAGATGCCTGTGACCTCTGGCAGGAACGGCAGACCCCTGTCACCATCACCACATGGGACTCTCCTGCCTGAAAGCTCTCCCTGTTGAAACAGCCCCTGCCCTGAGCATCAGCAGCAGTTGACTTGTGTGCAGAGGTCCACATAGCCTCCTGTGCTGTAGGAAGGGAGATCCCAGAGACACAGCTGACTCAAAATGGACAGAGTTGCAACCCCCATCCAGATTGAGGTCTGAAGGTGCCACAGAAGTGGCTCAGGAGACACGGAGCAAAGCCAAGGCTCAAAGCACATCACCACAGCCACAGCACAGATCATCTCCCCCTTCCCCCTGGGTCTTCTCATAGAGTTCCAGCAGAACAAGTGTTTTAAAATTCCTTCTGCCACTGAGCACACCTCCCTTTTCCTCAGGTATGGGAATTTCTCCTGTTCCAAGCCATGAGATAAGATGCCAGTTCTCATGAACCCTTTATCTCTCCATGCCCCAGAAATTAAACTCCACTTACTGCCTTATCAATCCAAGACTCCGAGGGTTTTCCAGTCTGGATCATGGCCAGTGTGATACAGTAACAGTGGTGGTCTTGCAGACCAACCCTGGAAGCCCATGGTGCAGCTTGCTGAGGGAAAGCTTGCCAAGTGTGGATTATTTCCACAGCCTTGCCAAGCTTTCCAGGAATATTGTAGTGATGGGCCATCCAGACTCTGCTTTTCCACAGATTCCCTGTGTCACCTTTGGAAACTCTCCCTCTGCCTATAGTGAAATTAAGCTTGTCAGCCTTGTCTTCTCCCATCAGAGAGGATCCCTGTGCTGTGTCAAAGCCTGGAGTTTCAGATCCCTCCAAAAACTGTATGTCAGAGAGTGCAAACACACAGCTTCCCACAGAGCAAGGATCTCCTGTTCCACATGATCCCAGCAGATCTGGCTCCCCTAAAGTTAGGCCTTCAGCCTCCAAAAGTCTCCTGGGCTCTTCCCAGAGCCACAGGTCACCTGGGATTATGGAACACATTAGCATCCTGAGAGATCATCAGCCCCACGCCAAAACCTAGGTGTGGCACAGAGACGACAGCAGATCCAAGGCATTCCAGAAGCCTGGAGCCTGATCTCTATGGTCCTTGTGAGTGCCAGCTAATTTCTATCTCTTCCCAGTGCTGGTGGGACACACCTGGGAGCTGCCACCTTCCCCCACCCACCACCAAGTCTTAGGATTTCAGAACAGGCTACATCTCCCTAGCCTTGGATCCCAGAGTATCCTGGACATGTGCACACTCCATGGACAATCGGCACACAGGGACGAGTGGTTTCTCCAGCTTCCCCCTGGGGCCGGATGCCCCAGTGCCCCAGAATACAGCAGGGACTCTGTCCCGTGGAGGAACATGAAAGGTCTCTGCCTGTGCCTGCAGCGTCCTGTCCCCACGCAGGGACACGATCCGTGCCTGCTCCCTCACCGGCAGAGATGTGCGTGGCTCCACCGCACCCTGCAGGTGAGGACACGCACGGCCCCATCTCACCGTCCTCACCCAGCACCCACAGCCTTCCAGCCCTCTGGACGGGCCGTGACATGGGGATACGGCCCGAGCCCTTCCATCCCCCGGGCACGGCCCCGTGCCAACGTGTCCCCACAGCAGGAGAAAGGGGGAGTAGCACCAGCCCCGGTCCTCTCCAGAAGTGACAACAGAAGCCCCCGCAGGTGGCAGCGTGCCCTGGCTACCCCAACCCCGGCCGGGGCAGGGGGGTCACGCGTGGTCCCGGTCCCGCAGCTCCCAGGAAGGGGGAACACGCGTGGCCTCGATCCCGAGGAGTCACCCCACCCACGCAGGCAGGGACACTGGTGGCCTCGGTCTCCCAGACATCCTTCCAAGTGCGGACACGCGAGGCCCTCAGACACACCCCCAGCGGGGATGGCGAGTGTCCCTGATCCCTCAGTGCCTCCCGCAAGCAAGGACGTGCGTATCCCCAACCCTTCTATCTCCCTTCTCTCCACGCAAGCGGGGACGCGCATGTCCTCGATTCCTTCGGGCCCCCGCGCAGACGGCTACACGCGCGTCCCGATCCCCCTCTCAGGCACCGACACATGTGTCCCCAATCCCCCACGAGCGCTGTCCCCCCGAGGTGTGACACGCGTGCGGCGGCCCCACTCACCGGCGTGCGGCGCGGCGGGAGTGCGGCGGGGCGGGCGCTGCCGCGGGTTACATACGGCCCGCGCCGCCGCCGCCGCCTATAAGAGCGCGGTGCGCGACGAAGCCGCCCGAGCCGCCGCCTGCAGCNCCCTTCTCCTTGCGAGCGGCCGCCGGCGCTGCCCGCCGCGCTCCGGGGTTCCCGGCTCGCAGGGACAGCGAGGGGAAGATGCTTCCCATCTGGAGCTAACCCTCTGTTTCTTTCCTCCCTGTTACAGGGCCAAGAAAGTGCAGCGAGGTTGCCCCCTCACCCCTCTTTCTCCGCTTACGAATTGCAGCTCTGATGATTCAGTTTCCAGGGGACAGGATTTCTCTTTTTCCTAGGGAAAATACCAACCTACAGCCCTGAACAACCCAGCTAGGACTGCTGCTGGCTTTGCCAGCGGGAGTTTTTGGATGGGCACTTTCAAAAAATCCTTTTATCTCGATATATTCTGGAGCAGGAAAATGGAGTTTCTGTAAGGAGAAGCTTCTGGGGTTTGGGCAAACTTTCTGCCTGCTTTTTCCTTCTCTCCTCCAACTCCAGAATATTTTAAAACATAACATAAATTGTCTACTTCTGAATTGCTGATCCTTTCTTGAAGAAGTTTTCAGTTTCTCCTCCCCTCCCCCCCCATCCCCCATACACTGTGACAGAGGGAACCACAGGGGCTCTAAGGTCACAGCAATGCTTCAGTGTGGAGGATGCTTTCCAAGGTGCAACAAGTTCAGCTTCTCCTGCCGTGAACCGTAGGCACCACTTTTCCACTTGAAAGCTGCAAAAATGCCAAAGAGCTGGTCTTCTGTGAAGGGCAATCAAGGGAGAAAGATGAGCAGACAGCAAAAGAGTGGTTTCCCTGGAAATTCTCTATAAAACAAGTGCCAGAAGTTGCAAAGCGTACAGAAATGCTAACATCCCTTGGTGTTGGTTGAAAGTTAAATTTAGATTCAACAAGGCAGCATCGTCCATGTTATGTTCTGGTTTCTAATTTTTTAAGCTGTGAAGAGTTACGTTTTGGTGAATATGGACTTGGAAATCTTTCCTTGCTTCATTGTATCTCGTAGGAAGTTTGGGCAAAGATACCAGGAAACAAGTGGGATTCAAGCCATTAAGATTTGATCTGTCCTAGGTTAAACAGTTAATTTATTTCTCTTCTTGCAGCAGCTCTGACTGTTCTGTGGGCACTTTTGCTGGATTTCAGTAGCATCAGGAATCAGCTACAGCTTGTGCTTGCCAGGTAATCATAGCACTTGAAGGCTGTCCTTCTCTGGGTTTGGCTTTCCAAGGAAATAACCCAAAGCTCTTACAGCAAAACAGACCCAAAGAAGATTTGTAAGAGCACACAACAGCTCTGTTAGTCTGGAGGAGAGTCAAGATAAATTCAGGTCCAGATCCATTGTAAAATCCCAGTCTCTGTTAAACTCTTTGCTGTTATTATCTGGGTTACTGGACAGAAAATTATTCTCAAAACTAATATTGCTTTATGTATTGAAAAGCAATTCAGCTGTCCAAGCAAACCGTTTTATGATAGTTCTTGTGATCCTCACTCCTAGGGATTTGGGACCATTTTTTTTGCATCTGAATTGCTCTGGGTTGGATCTTACCTAAAAATAAGACTAATACTGCTTTCAGAAAATGAGAATAAAATCACCTCCTCCATACAGGGACAGAATAAAATGCTGTTCGGTCATGAATCAAATCAGCTCTGGCATTGCCTGACTTTAGCAAACTTCCTGGGGTAGTTACATGCAGAGAAGCTATTAAATAAGCAAAACAGGAGGACTAAGCATATTATCAGTTTTGTTAGAAAAGATCTAACTCAGGCGCAGGAAGAAGGTGTGTAATTGCTGGAACCGGAGTGTCAGAGGAAGTTCACAGTCATCTGTGGGAATGACACACCTTTTCATCTTAAGCTGTGTAATTCTTAAGCTTATGTAATTCAGCTTCCTTTAGCCTTGAGATGTGCTCATGGAGTTTTTATGTTCTTTGGACCCTCATCCTGGGACTAGGGGCTCCTCCTGGCCTCTCTGGACCAAGTGCAGGACCAATCTTCCTTCTTCCTCCTTCACCAGACCAGCAGCTCTTGGGGAAAAGCTTCTTGGAGGAAATGGGCAGGAATGGGAGTAGTGGGCTTTGTCCGACTTGGCAGTGCTGGCCCTTGGCTGGGAATAATTTTGCTATTGTGAAATCCATGTTTTCAGTGGTTCCTTGTAATTTTGAAGGAAAACACTTCTGCGCTGGTCACTGGCTTGGGCACTTCCCCTAAGGGTTCACTCCAAAGCGGAGAGCCCTGGATGCACCTGCTGCAGGGAAAGACCCGGCCCTGCCTGGGCAAGAGCTGCTCAACAGGTTCCTGCTCTGGGGCTGCTCCTCACACTGCAGCAGGACAGGGGCTTGTGGTTCCTTGGGCTGCCACAGTCCCTCGGGCTGCTGAAGCCCTGCCCCAGGCACCTCCTCTCCTCCACTGAGGGCTTTTGGGTGGCATGCTCTGTGCTGGGAAGTATTCCACCTGCCTGCTTGCTTGCAGTGTCACATTTCCTTGTCCCTCTGGGGACTCTTTAGGTGAACCTCCCTCAGCTGGTTATTCCAGAACTGAGCCACCACGGGCTGGAGGCATCCGGGCAGGGCAGTGTAGGGTCCCTGCTGTGACCACCCCTCTCCCACAGGCTTCCGGAGGTGCAGGATGACTCTCTTTGATGGAGTCTACCCGTTCTACCTGCAGCAGAGGAAGGCTGCTATGTTCGACATCAGGACCATCATAGTCATCGTGGTCTTCCTGACACTGGCTTGCATCTTTCTGCTCATCATCCCGGGCATCCGTGGACGGGCGGTGCGTGACCCTGGGGATGGGCAACTGCTCCCCATGCTCTGGATGCTGGGACCCTCCCAGGTGGTTTAGGGTGAGGCAGGAGGAGAGCCTGGGCTGTTCCTCCCTGCCTGATCTCCTGCCTCTCTTCCTGCAGAGGTTGTACTGGACTCTCCGTGTTCCCCTCAGCCTCTTCGTGGGAGTGGTGACTGTCGGTAAGTGCTGCGCAGCCCTTGGGGATGGGTCTGGGGGCGGGATTAAACCCTGGGGCAGGGTCTGTGTCTGGGAAATGTCAGCTGGGGGTCACAGCCACGGCTGGTTGTGGTGTGTACCTTATCCCTGCTCTGCAAAGCAGTCGCACATCTTCCCAAAACAGCTTTCCCTTCCCTGGTAAGGGGGCTGTGGGCACTCGGAGGTGCCCATGGTTAGTTCTGGGAGCTTTGCTGGCTGTAACTCAACCAGCCCTGGCTCCATCAGGCCGCACAGCCCCACATTCCTCCGACCGTGTGTGTGACCTGACACAGGCAAGGTGCAGAAACAACCACAAAACCGCAGATGAAATGCAAAAGAGCATATTTATTTTCATTACCTCACCCTCTGGGAGATCCCCAAAGCAGCACTGGGTAGGGACAAGTAGGGGACCGCCACCACGGAGCTCAGTCCATGCCAGAGGATCACCAAACCTGCTGTTTTCACCTGTATTTCAGGGATTTGTGCAGGTGTAGTTCACTGATGTACTTTGATCTTACCCATAGCAGGGCAGGATCTCAGGCCAGTTCAAGAGGTACTTCTGAGCTGCCTAAACAGAAACGTTCCACTTCTCCAACACACAAGGCTAGACAGTGGTTACTGTGATCTATGGGTTTTTCTACACCCCAGCTACACATTGGTTGAGTGTGTTTACAATCCTCCTCCCCCAATTTTCCATTATTTCCCTTCTTGTGCTGCCTGGGGCTGCAGCCAGGCATGCTTGGAGGATGTAAGGAGCCTTTCAGTGATGTGGAGGGAGCAGGTTGGAATAAAACACAGGCAGGGCAGAGGCTGCTGTAGTAGGGTAAAGACCTCCCAAGGAGCAGGGTCAGAGGAGATGGAGAGGATTTCATTTAATAAAACCCAGGAAATCTTCTGTAGTAACTGATGGTGGAAACCAGGCAGTGGGATTTCCAACTTGGACAGGGCAATAGGACAGGTAAGAAAAGATGTACTGAGGGGATAGAAGATGCCAGGTGGTGAGAGAAACCAGCCCTGACCCTAAATCAAAGAATCTCTCCTGCTGTGAAGGACAAGATGAATTACAGGACTGCTCAGAGAGGGATAATGATAACCTAAAATATTCAGCCCTGCTTTGGCTAGGCACTGGAAGTAGGTAGCCAGCCTTGGACCACCCTGGCATGCGGTTGCCATATTGGGGATGTCCAGGTTCTAGGAGATGCCACCAGAGCTGCCTGGGACCATGGTGCCAGGCTGGAGGTGGCAGAGGGGTGGAGGCCACGGCTGGCTCCACAGCCCCCTGTCCAGGTCAGCCCTGGAGAGTCATCCAGCCCCATTCCGTGACAAGGCTGCAGCCGGGCTCTGCTTGGGCACACGGGAGGAACGAATTGTTCTGAAGCCAGCGTCAGAGTTTCTGTCTGGCAGCAGCAGGGCACACTTTCCCCTGCAGCCAAAAAACATTCCTGTGGAGCTCCCACTGCATCAGTGCCCTCACAAGTTGACTCAGCAGCTGAACATTTTCTCAGGAAAGTTTTGTTCACCCTGACATCAAATCATCGGCTTTACTTTCCTGCTGGAAAATGAAGCCCACTGCATAGTGGAAGTGCTTCAGAAAAGGATGCCTTGACCCACATAACAGAAACGCTTCAAATTTTTCTTTTTCTCACAGCTGGAATGATTGTCCGAGCTGTGATGACACTTCCCACACCTCTCCACTGCCTCCATTTGACAATGACCTTCACTATTCACTAACAGTGCAATTTAGGGAGCTTAATGTGCGAAATAAGACTCACCACTGTTCCCGTGGCTGACAAAGAGGTTCATCTCTGAGTTTTGTCCCTGGGTGCTGTGGTGCTTGCCATGGTGGGGAGCTTGCAGGGAAGTTCTGGAGAGGATGTCCAAGGAGAAATCAGGTCATGATGTTCATCCCTGGGGATCTGAGCTCTGCTGCTCCGGGATCCAGGGAGTGGATGCTTAGCAAGGGGAGGACCTGAGCTCTGCAGGGTGTGGGAGCTGGTTGAGGCACATCCTGGTGGCTGAGTCAGCACTCCTGCCCTCCTAACACTCCCTTCCAGTGCCATGGTGGGAATGCTGCCACTCACCTGTGATTCTCCCCTTGAGCACAGCAAAGCCTGAAACTGGTCCTGCTTTAACCCCAGCTTTATTTTTCCTGGCAGTTGTCCAGTTCACAGGAGACTGGGAGACAGGCTGGGTGCAGGCAAACACCTCCTACAAGGCCTTCAGCCATGTGCAGGTGAACGCGGACATCGGGCTGCACATCGGCCTGGCGGGGGTGAACATCACACTCAGGGGTGAGTCTGATGTCCCCATCTGGAGCTCTGGAGTGGCCATGGCCCCAGGAGTTCTCCAGCTGCTCTGTAGGGGCCCTTGATCTGTCTGGAGGCTCCCGGGACCCTGCTGTGCCCATGCTCCTGGCTGGCAGTGCCCAGGTGCTGGC
This sequence comes from Oreocharis arfaki, assembly GCA_013398015.1. Lineage (NCBI taxonomy): Eukaryota > Metazoa > Chordata > Aves > Passeriformes > Paramythiidae > Oreocharis > Oreocharis arfaki. The sequence goes on from VZRR01002868.1 coordinate 113,674, forward strand.
ACAGCAGGACCTCAGCTCATCCGTCCCCCAGGAAACCCAGTGAAGCAGATCAACGAGACCATCAACTACAACGAGCACTTTCCCTGGAACTTTGGAGCAGATTACGACCGCAGCTACAGCGAGGGGCTGGAGAAGGGGCTGCCCAGCCCCATCCTCTACGTGGCAGAGAAGTTCAGCACGCAGAGCCCCTGCGCTGTGCACAGGCAGTACCGCATCGCCGGCCACTACGCCTCAGCCATGCTCTGGTGAGCCCTCCTGTCCTGCTGCAGGCACGGGAGATGCAGGGATGCGAAGGGCTTGGCTGCCTTTCCCCTAGGCCTTTGGGATGAGTGGGATGGCATTCATCCAAGCTGTGTGCATGGAGGGGTCCCTGCCAGGCACTGTAGACACTTTAGGGTGAGCGGAGAGGAAGTCCTGGTTCTCTCTGCTGGACAAATCCAGCAAGGCTGAGCATAGGAGAGAGAAACATGGTGCAGGTCCTTGCTGTGATGTGGTGATGATGGCCGAAGTCCATCCCCATGGATGGAGATGAAGCTGCTGTCTTTAGTGGCCCAGAGAGGCCATGAAGAAAGGCACACGAAGAACTCTCCCACCCCTAACTGCAAGTATATTTTGTATCTAAGATTGGGTTCAGGTGAGGAAAAGATGCTGCTGCTGTTATTGTGGAGTTGATCTTGACTCTTTGGCAAAGTCAGAGATATGCCACTGCCCACCTGGGCTGGGGGAGAGCTGGTCCCTGGCTGGCAGGAGATGGTCCCTTCTACCACATCGCTGGCCATCAAAAGCCATTGCAGTGCTGTTCTCCCTGCTTGGTGTCTGACAGCAGGGACACAGAAACTAGGGAAGGAGCCTGGTGATGCCATGGAACAAGACTTCCTGGTCCGTAGCGGAGGGCTTCCTCTGTAGCCCAGCTCCTCAGCAAGTGCAGAGCTTTGCCTGCTCCTGCATTTATCTCGGCCCTGGGTGCTGCTCTCATGTGGAAGGGCAGGGAACTGGGATGGTCCAGATACACTAAATGGGCTGCCACAGCCTCCTTGAGGCTGGTACTGTCTGTGGGCTGAGCAATGGGAAGAGGAAATCTGTGTTTCTGCCTTTTGGGTGCAACAGTGTGAGCCTTGCACGTGTGCTTGCTCAGTGCAGGGATTAGGGATCGTTCCTGCCTGTCCACTGAGCTTCTCCACCTCATACAGTGCACTCTGGAGCCCAGATTCCTCCTCCCACATGGAAATCCTCACACAGAGCATCCTAATCCGCACCATTTATCTGTTGGTCTTCTCTTGTCTCCAGGGTAGCCTTTTGCACATGGATCATCTCTAACATCCTCTTCTCCATGCCTGTCCTCGTTTACGGAGGATACATGCTCCTGGTCACAGGGGCCTTCATGATCTTCTCACTGCTCTCGTTCTCCACTGTGAGGAGCTCCCCGATGTGCCTGATCCAGATTGGGACTAGGACTCTGCACATAGCCTATGGGGGATCTTTCTGGCTTATGCTTGCAACTGGTAAGAACATCAGGGTGCCCCAGGTCACATCACTGTGTCCCTCTGGATGTACAAGAGTGCCAGTGCTTCCCTTCCAAGTGGGAAGTGCAGCTCCCCAGAGCCCCAGGTTGCGCCTTGGCAAAGCAGATCCTGGCAGAGATGTGGAGAGGGATAGGAGAAGGGGGAACACCATCTCACGGGCAGTGGAGGCACTTATAGTTCCTGAGGTGCAAAGACATTGGCCTGGGTTTTCAGACCTGTGCCTGGGTTTTAAGATGCTCAGAACAGCTGATACCATACAAGGTGAACTTCCACAAGCAAAGGCATTGTCCTCTGGCAGGGGACCATCCAAAGAGAGCTGTCAGGTGGGGACAGTGCAGGAGTGACAGGAACCCAACCAGAGAGTATGTTTGTTTCCAGGCCTGCTCTGCTTTGTGGCTGCGATCACCATTGTGGCAACGCACCACCTCAATTTGGACCTGCTGAAAGCCTTCTTTGATCTCCGCGAGGACAAAGCAGAGGAGTACCAGGAAATGCCTGAGGTGTTTGCCAACCCTCATTTTGTGAACAAGGGCCTGTCTCCTTCTCAGCCCTCTGAAATCAACAGCATCTAACAGAAAGTTCTCACTCCTTCCCTGAAGATGGACCCAAAAGGGCAGAACACAGACTCTTCTTGATGTCCCCAGAGATGCATTTCCCCATCCAACTGCCTCTGAAGTCTGCATTGAGATAGGTCCTGGCTGGGAAGTACCTTCACAGGTACTCCCTGAGGGTGCCCTCTGGAAGGGGCAGGCTGTGCTGGCGGGATACCATTGGAGCAGCTCACAGCTCCAGAGACTTGAGCTGCACAGTCACCTGGGGATCCCTGTCCCAGGAGGAATGCCCTTCCTGCTCCATGCCCTGCCACAGCACAGTGCAGGGATTCTCCAATGGTCTTTTCCCGCTGGCTCTGAGAAACGGCTCGTGAGTGACCTTTCTCCCTGGGAGCACTTGCTGCTCCAAAAGCCAGAGATTAAACCTGCTCATTTCTTTCCCAAACATGACATTTTGTTGTTTAGGTGTATCCAGGAAAGCCAGGCATGGATGCAGCTTCTGCAGGCTGGATGCTGCAGGAGCTGGAATAAAAAAATTGCTCCAGAAACAAAGACTGAGTAAATATATCACAGTTTGTTGTGGATGGTGTGGTGATGTGATCCTTTTCACTTTCAAATTTGGCCTTTATTAGACAAAACTTGTAGCCTAGCGTGGGCCAAAAAGATGCCAAAGGAAAGGAAGGAGAGCTAAGAATGAAGTTATTCCTGTCCAGCTGGAGCAGCAGTGGAGGAAGGGGATTCTGCCCCTCTGCCCAACTCAGGTGAGACCTCACCTGCAGAGCTGCCTGCAGACAAGGATGTGGAGCTGTTGGAGTGAGCCCAGAGGAGGCCATGGAGATGTTCCAAGGGCTGGAGCCCCTCTGCTCTGGAGCCAGGCTGGGAGAGCTGGGGGTGTTCACCTGGAGAAGAGAAGGATCCAGGGAGACCTCAGAGCTCCTTCCAGTGCCTAAAGGGGCTCCAGGAGAGGGACTTGGGACAAGGACCTGGAGTGACAGGACAAGGGCAGGGTTAGATGGGATATTGGGAAGGAATTCTTACTCTGTGAGGGTAGTGAGGCCCTGGCACAGGTTGCCCAGAGAAGCTGTGGCTGCCCCACCCCTGGCAGTGTTCCTGGCCAGGTTGGACATGGCTTGGAACAACCTGGGATAGTGGAAGGTGTCCCTGCCCATGGCAGGGGGTGGAACGAGATGAGCCTTAAGGTCCCTTCCAACTCAAACTATTCTGGGATTCTGCATCCGAATGCAGGAATCTTGGGCACCTTCATTCCAATTAATTGTAAAGTACATAATTTCAGTATTTTGACTTTTCTTTCTGAGAAGAGACCCTTGCTGGTAAGTTACTTATTTCTGTCAGATGATACTTGCGTGTCACTAACGTGTTTTGTTCTGCGCAGGAAATATTTTCAATAAAACTTTACTAAAACCCCTATCCTTTGAAATGTTGTGGACATTTGGGGGGCTGGTTTCTTAAAAAGGGGCCACGAGGCACATCTGAAGGTCTTGCACTTCTGGCAAGCCCCCAGCAGCACCATCTTTCCCATGGGGACAAAGGTCTTGCTGGCACATTTCAAGGTCAGCCACTAAGAAATCTTTGTCATGAGGAGCTGTGAAGAGATAGGAGAGCCTCAAAACGACTTCAGCTAGCTGAGGGCCGGGACCAAAGCTGTAAGATTGAACCGGCAAAACTCCCTCAGGAAAAGGAGTTTTCTCCTTTTCTCCAATTCTTCCTTGAGAATTTCTTGCATCCAGACACATCAGCCCTGAAGGCACTGACAGGAAAATGGCACAGCCAACCACAAATTATTGGAGTTTGTATGGGACAGATCCCATGACCTGAAGACACAGGAGGCTAGGGGGTTTCCCACCCTTTTGGCCATTGCCTCTGGCTCTCTCCAGCCTTGTCTCCTGCTTTAGGGCATGGTTCCTGCCCAAGAGTATCCTCACCAGAAGAAAAACTTTGTCCTCTTGTATCAGACGTACAGAAGCATGAACCTAAATAAACAAAACTTAAATAGAATTTGATGTGTTTGAAGCACCAAGACACCAGATCTCTGTGTGTCTTGTCTGCTTCCTAGCAAGCATGGAATGGCCGGGATTTCTGCAGCAGGTCTTGCACAGTGCCAGCTGAGCTGTGGCAGGGATACGATGGAGGACGCAGGGGCAGGCCAGGACAGACAGGGCTGGCTGTGTCATGGTGACTGGCCACCTGCAGGAACATGTGCGGGTGCAGGGTTCTTCCCTTGGCACGACACAGAGGGGCACAGCCAGGGCCATTGCTTGGGGGTGATTATTTTGCCTCACTAGGCCACAGCAGCTCCTTCAGTTGCCCTGTAAGAGCTGTGGTTGAGCAGCCCCTGCATTGTGCTGCTGCAGGTCCCACCTCCTCCTTCCACCACAGCTCCCAGCTCAGTTTTCTGGCTGGACTGAAGTGGTGTTGGACCACAAGAGGTAGAATGATCACCACTAAATCCCCAGCTCTCAGGCCATGTGGGCTCTGGCCCCGCAGTGTCCAGGGAATCTGGCATCCAACCAGAGTCAGTGCCAAGAATGGAAAAAACACTGTGAGCATCTCAGGGAGCACAGCCTGGGGCTCTGCCAAGGACCGTGGTCCCCTGCCCTGGTGGCACTCACTGCAACCACCACGGCACCTGGCAGGCAGCTACTGCCCTGCTCCCCAGGCAAGAACACACCAAGGAAAGGTTTATAAGGCCTTGAAGTGACCTAGAAGCTGCAACCTCCTCCCCCGAAAAGCAATCTGTATTTCCCCACCCCTTTTCTTCCTTATATGTCTCCCCACAGTGTCCCCCCTTCCCTGCCCCTGGTCCTGGCCGCTCCCTCGGGTCCTCCCAATCGGCCCCTGTACCCCAACACTGCCCATGTGCCGCCACTGTGCCCTGAGACCACTGGCCTGTGTGCTGTGTCTGCCCCCACCCCCGCCCCCATGTACAAAACCCCAGACCCTTCCTCATTCTTTGTCTTTGCCTCTGGTCGCATTGTGAGTAGAGATCTCCTGAGGTCACCATGCGGAGACCATCTTCTCGCCTCCTTTGCCGCTGCCGTGTTGCAGGAGGAGACGAAACCTGAGCTAGCCTCTGGCTCCCCCAGCCAGGGAAAGCGCAGTGACCAGCCTTCAGAGGGGAGGCTGGGGCACCAGGGCGCTGACCCAGGCTTGGGCAGAGATGCTTTCCGGTGAACCTGCTTGTGCTCTGCCATGCCACCACTGCAAGCAACACAAACTGCAACAAGGCCTGAATTTCAATTGACTAAATCAAAGGCATTTGTTGCACCTTGGATCTAGACCATCTGCAGGTGGAAGCCTCTCCTGATAGGTGTCATCGGGAACATCCTGGCTGAGATCTCCCAAGCCAAAGGAGTTCAGCTCCAAACGCTGTTGGATCCTCTAGGTTCTCACTGAAGGCTCTTCCCATCGGAATGGGATGGTAGAGAATGCCATGGCTGAGTTCCTCCTCCCCAGAGGGCCTGGCCTGTGGTGGTTCCTCTGCAAACCTCTCTGCAGGGCTGGATATTGCTCCCATCAAACCTCCCACATGCTCAGGCACACTCCAGGAACTAAAGTCCTCCCAAATTACCCCTGCTCGTTTACTGGGGATATTCCAATACCCTATTTAGGGTGCACTGACTAGACTTCATTGCCCTGCACTGGCTGGCCATGGTTAGGTGCCCGATTCAGGACCACAAAAGGTCTCTGCCTTTTCTTTATCCCTTCCCTGTGGCTGCCATGTCACAGCAACAGCCCTCAGAGGGACACCTTTATCAACAGGCAAGTGAAAGGAGAGGTCAAACTTATTTTATTGAGATAGAGGGGAAAATAAGCGAGCAAAAAACAGAAAAAAAGTCATGAAACCCTGAGAGAGGTAAAAGGGGGCAAAGCTGAAGTGTGCATCCTCCCTGCCTGTGTGGGCAGAGGTCCTGCTGGCTGCCAGCAGCCCGGAGTGGGTGGCTGCCTTGGGCATACAGAATTTCAGTGTCTCTTGCTCCTGACATTGAGTATTTCCACCGCTGAGCAGGAGGAACTCAGACTGGAGGTGCTGCTCCCCTCTCCCTAATTGGTTATAGCTGATCTCCAAGGCACTGTTGCACCTCTGTTCCCACCTCCTCCTCTCCTTCCCTCCCCGCTGGCCTGGTACCTCCAGCATCCTACTAAATCCTGTTCCTCTTTGCCATCCTGCTCTTACCCCAGAGCAAGAGGAGATGTTGGGTACAGGGCACCCTGGAGAGCGCAGCTCCATCTGCACCTTCTGACTGCTGATGGGAAGAGCATCCAAGGGCAGGGGGACTTTTGGGGGGGCTTCAGGGTGACTGGGCTCTTGTGGGGGTTCTACTTCTCTTTTGGTTCATATCTATGAGCCTGCAGTTACTTGCTTTCTCCCCAGTTTGTTCTGGTTTAATCTCTGTATCCTGGGGAAGACTCAGGGATGGACAGAGGGGAAGTGCGGTAAAACAAACAAACAGCCCCAAAAATAATAATAAAAAACACAAAACAAACAACAAAAAAAGGCAAACTGTTGTATTTGAGACACCTTTTCAGATTTGGATATTCTCATCACTTGGCTCTTGTCATGTCTCTTCCCACCTGGCCTATTGATGGATTTGGTGAATTCAGGAGCAGCATCTCCAGGCCTTTCCCTGCCTCCCCTGTGCCTCAGAGCGGGGTGGCTGTCACGTGGCAGAGCTCGCCCAGGGGGACCATGAGCACATCCTGTGCAGAGCAGCTGGGCTCGGCTGGCAGGCAGGACTTGTCCCATACCTCCTCTTCACTGCTCTTGTCCAGGCTAAAAATGAGCTTCAGCTTCTCTGGCTGCACGGAGTTGAGGACGATGATGCCCAGCCCCAGGAGCAGGCACAGCAGCCCTGCAATGCACAGTGGTGCACAGTGACACCACTGGAGGAGTCCTGCTGGGTCCCAGCTCCATCCAGACAGGAGCATGTCCCCATCAGGGACATGTGCCACCACCTGGCAGGTCAGGGGAAGGTGTTGATTTATCTTTCCCCATCTCGATTTTAGCATCACTTTGGGCTCCCCAATACAAAAGAGTGGTCGATAAACTGGGGCAGAGAGTTGGGAGTGGAGCCCATTGTACACAGGGAAAGGCTGGGGGGCCTGGGCTTGTTTAGCCTGAAAAAGAGGAGTATCCAGGGGGAATTCATTACCATCTGCTATTGGAAAAGAGCTGGTCTCCCTGGAGGTGGATGTTGTAACATGGAAAATTCTGGTTTGATCAAAGGAAACAACTGCTGCCCAGATGTGGGGCAGGTCCTGAAAGGCAGAGGGAATCTCTATCCAGCAGGTAACTTCAGACATTCAAATCTCTTGACTGCTTATCTCTTTTTCTCCTCAACCTTGATAATTCTAATCTTAAATCTTCTAACCTAAAATCATCATTTTCTGTGAGCAGCCATGGAGAAAGAAGGGATGAGGTGCTGTTGGGGCATCATCTCTGTAAGGATGGACAAGAAAAGCCCCAGAAGCCAGCTGAACACTCACCTGTGGCTAATGTCAGCCAGAAGGATTCGCCATAGTCTGTTCTTAAGGAAACTGGGCCGAACTGGATGGGGCACTTCAGGGTGTTTCTCGCAGTGAAGAAAAGGAGCAGTGAGAAGAGGATCAGAGTGGCAGTGAGCAGAAGCATGTGGCCACCATAGAGCAGGATGGACATGGAGAAGAGCAGGATGGACATGAGCCATGTGCAAAAGGCCAGCCTGCAAAAGGACCACAAAACCAAGCAGAAAACATCAGGCTTAGAGTATCTACTCAGGGTCTCCTCTCCATATCCTGATGGAGGGATAAAGCCCTGGGCAACCTGGCCTAGCTGGCCTTGCTTCAGCAGATAGCTGGACAGCCTGATCTAAAGAGGTCTCTTACGACCCAAACAGTTCTGTAAGGACATAAGTGCTGGAGCTGTGGGACAGATCCTGCAGCACTGCAGAGGGATCTCCACACTTGGGAACACTCAGTGTTAAATTTCCTGAAGCCCCCAAGCACCTTGGTACAACTTTAGCATAAGCCCTGCTCTGAGTGTGGGACTGGAGTAGGAATCTCTAGAGGTTCTTGTGAGAGGCTGAAATGTTAATGTTTAATAGCTCAAACATTTGTCCATTTGCAGAGGCAGCAGGGGCTTTGCTAGGCTGGGTTTGCACCACGAGATGGGGGAAGGAGGGGCTTTGGGTAGGTGGTGGCAAACCCTCTGGTGTGCATCAGACAGAGGACTCAGCCCAGAAGCTCTGGGTTTTGAGCCAGGTGAGGGAGAAGGCTGATAAGGAACAGATCCTGGAGAGGCAGGGTGGTGTTTTTGATCATGCTGATGTACTCCCTTACACAACTAGCTCAGCTGGAAATCTCCTCCTCCCTTCCCTGGAAGGTCCCGTTCACATGGGACATTGTTCCTGTCCACACCTCGGCCTGAGGGTTTTCTGAAGGGGCAGAACTGGTTCAACGCTGGTGAGAGAGGCAGGGTCATGTCTTAGAAGAGATCACAAATCATCAAAGACCCCTAAAGCGCCCGCAGGCTCTGAGCCCTTCCACCAGAAAAATACACCTGATCACAGTGTTTCAAAGTGTAGAAGTCACCCCCTGCAGGGAAGGTACCTGGGCATTCCCACCTAAACGTGGACCTGCACTGAACTCTGAGCTTCGTGGGATGCCCACCACTGAGAAGACCAGAAGAAGAGGACCAATGGGACACTGTCTGGCTCCATGGGCGGTCGTGTTTTTTACTTAATCTGTCTCTCTCTCACTCTCTCTCCTCCCCCCTTTCCTTTTCTATTTCTTTCTGTCTTTGTCTACCTCATATTTACTGTGGCATAAAATCCATACTGCCGACTTCAGCACATGGTGTCGTTTGCACCTTAATTTGGGCAGAGGCGTCTCTCTAATAATCCCATCTTAACAGCCCCTCCAAAATAACTTTTTTTCTTGTGATTGTCCACAACTGGTCACCCCCAGGCAGTTCCCACGTGTTCAGAGGGACAATGGCATCAAGGGACACCTTTGTTTGCAGAACTGCACCAGGAGCTGTGCCCACACCTGATTCAGCACCTGGAGTGCACCCAGCTGCCAGCCCTACCCTGTGCTTGGGGCTTGGGTTTAGCTCCCGGGGGGGCGAGCCTCACAAATTTTTCTGATTCCAAGAAAAAAACAAAGAATAAGTTTTTGTGAACATTTCTGCTTTGAAGTACAGGAATGTTTGGGTGAGGATAATTATTTTTCCAGAAAATAAAAAAGGAGATGGGTACAGGGACCTGGAACCTACATTCATGGGGGAATTGCAAGGCTTGCTCTTCCCTGCAGTGCCTTTTCCCACCACCTCTGAGACTCGTGGGGGTGCTCTGAGACTTCACAGTCACAACACACACAAGGGCTCTCAGCTTCGTACCAAGAGATGAGCTCTGAGCACGCTCTTGATGGTCCCTCCTGCTCCCCTCAGGCAGGTCTGTGCCTGTTTGGATGTGCAAAGAAGACCCTTCACAGCATGTCTTAACTGGGACTCTTGGTCCTTGGAAGAGATCTCGAGCCATGAGTCCCACAGCTGCATCTGTTTCCCCTTAAATGAGGAATAATTTTTCTCAGACAACGGTTTTGTACATCAAGGCAGGGGACAAGAGGAGTCTGGGGACATAGACAAAAGATGCTCCAAGGGCTGGAACTGCTCTGCTCTGGAGCCAGCCTGGGAGAGCTGGGGGTGCTCAGCTGGAGAAGAGAAGGCTCCAGGGAGACCTCAGAGCCCCTTCCAGTGCCTAAAGGAGCTCCAGGAGAGCTGGAGAGGAACTGGGGACAAGGGCCTGGAGTGACAGGACACAGGGAATGACTTCCCACTGCCAGAGGGCAGAGATAGATGGGATATTGTGAAGGAATTGTTCTCTGGGAGAGTGGTGAGGCCCTGGCACAGGCTGCCCAGAGAAGCTGTGGCTGCTCCACCCCTGGAAGTGTCCAAGGCCAGGCTGGACGGGACTTGGAGCAACCTGGGATAGTGGAAGGTGTCCCTGTCCATGGCAGGGGGTTGGAGGAACATAAGCTTTAAGATCCCTTCTAACCCAAATCACTCTGTGACTCCACAATCCTATGGCAGACCAGGAAGCACGAGAACCCCAGATTCTGCAGAAAACCAAGGCTTTGGCATGGCCTTACAGCAGTGAGGGTGGCTCCATAGAGCTCCCTCTGTCCCTGGTTCTCTCCAGCTCCCCATGGTGCGGGACAGGGCTGACCCCTCGCTGTAACTCACCACAGTACGAGGGACGCGTAGTGGCCGGCGATGCGGTACTGCCTGTGCATGCCACAGGGGCTCTGCGTGCTGAACTTCTCTGCCACGTAGAGGATGGGGCTGGGCAGCCCCTTCTCCAGCCCCTCGCTGTAGCTGCGGTCGTAATCTGCTCCGAAGTTCCAGGGAAAGTGCTCGTTGTAGTTGATGGTCTCGTTGATCTGCTTCACTGGGTTTCCTGCCAGGTGATGAAGGCTAAGGACCTTTCTCAGCATTGGAGGCAGCTCCAAGGCTTCCTGGTGCGGGGCCCTCAGCTGTGGTATCCAGGTGCACGGGTGCCAAACCTGCACCCAGTCCCCTCCTGGTGGGATATGCACTCACCCCTGAGTGTGATGTTCACCCCCGCCAGGCCGATGTGCAGCCCGATGTCCGCGTTCACCTGCACATGGCTGAAGGCCTTGTAGGAGGTGTTTGCCTGCACCCAGCCCGTCTCCCAGTCTCTGGTGAACTGTACAGCTATGAAAACTTCAGGGGTTAGTTAGAGCCTGGCAGCAAGATGTCTGGTGCTGGAAGCACCTGCCAGGACGGTCACCATTGTCTGAGCATCACTTAACTCATCGCAAAGTCAGGACTGGGCTGTTAGCCCCAAGGAGCAAAGTCCTGTATGTCCTTCCTCAGTATCAACCCTGACCCATGACCCTGAAAGCCCCACTTGGGTTGGTTTCTGCCCAGCCCTGGTGCAGATCCTAACGCAGGAGGCAGTGGGGCTGATGTGGAGGCATTGTCTGGGCACTGCTTCTCATCTAAGCCCCTGCCAATTTGCCTGAACCCCCTGGAAGCTGGTGGTGGGCTTTTGGTGACTGCCCTGGGTATGACCACCAGTCTTCAGACTGGAGACAGATGCACCTTCCACCAATGCTGGAACCAGGCCCCAGACACAAGACATGTGTCTGTCTTCCCCATTAACTCATCCTACAGGCTGGGCTTGACCCTTGACTGATCTATTCACCCTCCCCCACCTTTCCTTTCCATGTCTTGGGCATCCATGAGCTGCCCCCAGGACCCCAGTACTCACTGAGGACCACTGCTCCCATAAAGAGTCCCAACACCAGCCGCAGGAACCAGAAGAGTCGCTGTAAGGGGTGAGCAGAGTGGAGGGACAGATCTCAGTCAGACTTGGTTGTGGGGACCTCAGCACCAAGCTGAGGTAATTTAGAAACATCAGATGGTGAGAAAGAGACCTGTCTCTCCCCTGGGGAGGCACCCCATGTGCTTTGTGGGTGGGTGGCATGGGGGACACATGTGGCTGGGGCATCCCTGCCATGGTGGGGGGGAGGCAGCAGGGAGATCCAGACAGAGGAAGAAGATCAAAAGAACCCATTGGAGAAAGCTGTGTTGTCCCCTTCCTTGGGAAGGACGGTGGAGATATTCCCCCTAACAGTCTTCAGCTGGAATTTCCACACTTATCCAAACCTCATGTGTTTGGACCTGCTGACAGCTGACCACAGCTGTAGACGAAAGGAGTGACTGAGCATTGGCAGAGTGTCCCCTAGGGAACAGAAGACCCTCAACCAGCCCTGCTGCAAAACCAGGCACACAGCAAGCACCTGACGTGGCTCACAGCAGGGCTGGTTGGCCACACTAGAGCCTGGTGAGCAGTGCTGGGACATGCCTGGTACACACCTCCTCCTTTTATTGAGGTTTCTGGGAAGGTGGGGTGAGATCTTTGAGCCTCACCCTGCTGTTCCACTCTGGTGAAATCACTCAGGCTTGTTCACAGAGAAATCCAGACAAGATAGATCTAGCTTCCTCAGAAATCTGGGGTGGTGGAGTTTGGTGTCTCTAGGAGGGGTGTTCATGCTCAGATGGGCTGGAGCTCAGCCCCAGGGCTCTCTAGAGACCCCAGAGCCCTGGCCCTGAACCTGTGGGCAGGTTTGCTTGCCAAGTCTGTTATCGAGGCTGGGAAGGAAGAGGAATGCGGGATGCTTAGGCAGGGACCAGAGGTCTTTCTTGCAAATAGAAATGACCAGTTGTGGACAATCTCTCTGCCCCTCCACTTACCCCCCTGCCCCGGATCCCTGGCAGGATGATGATGAACGTCACCAAGATGGAGAGGAAGACGGTGACAATGACAGCCCGGGTGGTGTCAAAGGGGAAGCAGGCATTGGCTCCAGGGTAGAAGGGGTAGGAGCCATTCCACAGTGTCATCTTGCCACCTGGAAGGGCTGGAAATTGGCACCCAGAGAGACAGTGGAGAGAAAATCACCTCCCCATTTCCCCTCCACCCACCCTTCTCCACGGAATCATCTCCTGCCCCCTTGCAGCACTCTGCTGGTCCCGGGCACGGCTGTGTGTGCATCCCAGTGCCCGTGGACACGGCAATCCCACACTGGGCCTGCATTCAAGCATTCCCACGGGAACCCTCCATCTTCCCAGCATACAGCCCCCAGCAAAGCTGGGTCGGAGCCACCAGGGCATCTGCTGCAATGCTCAGGTTGTCCCCAAAGAGGGACAGCAAGACATGCAAACACCTCTGGGCCGCTCACTCCCCTCCTCTGCCTGTTCTCCATCCCCAATATCTTCCCTGTGCTGCCGCCCTCCGTAGTTCAGCTCTTTATCCAACAGCCTGGCTCCCGCTGTGCTCGGGGCTCTGGGTGAATCACTGCACAAACAGGCTGAGCCCCATCGGGCTGCTCCTCGCTGAGCCCCTACTGAGTTAACTCCTCGTCGTCCAAGGAAACGGGAATAACCCGAAGGGGGCGGAGAAAGTGCCTGTCCCTGGCAGCGCTGCGCCGCCCGCCCGGGAGCCAGCTGGGGGTGACGGTGGGACGCTGCTTGGGAGACTAAATGTTTTTACCGCAGCACTTGACCAACTCTCTTTCCCGCTGGGAAAGAGCTGCTCAGCATTCCCCGGGAATGGGGGCTATCCCTGCAGCGGCAACAGAAACACCCACATCCCCTTCCTCACCCCGAGCCTACCTCCGCTGCCGCCGGTCCCGGGCTGGGAGCTGCGGTGTGTGCCGGGATGCTCCGGGAAGGGCCGGGATGCTGCCTGCCCGCCTACCCGCGCTTCCTGCCAGGGCTGCGAGCGAGGAGCCAGCCTGGCGTGGAGTCACGGCTGTGTTTCTCCCAGTGCCCTCCTCCAAAGGCGGTTGGATCATCCAGCCTAACCCACGGCGGACCAGCCGCTCCGGCATTCCTGCTGAGCCTCAGGGCACGCAGGGAAGCTACGGGCTGGTACGGTCCTGGCAGCCGTTTGCCTTCTTCTCCTTAACTTTTCTTGCACAACAGTGAAAAGTCCAGTTCCATTTGGCATGAAGACCCTGGAGCTGCCAGGCCCCTCTGGATCCTGGTGCGAGAGAGCAGAGGTCTTCAAAGCCCTCATCTGCACTACCTGGTGAAGGTTCCCAGCTGAGATCGTCGAGCACGAGGCTGTGGCTGCGTGGCCTCCTCGGTGACCCTGCCCCTGACTCCATCCTTGGGGGAGTTTCCCTGGGAAGGTCCTGGTTGAGCTGTTGGTCACTTGGCAAGGTGACACAGTGACTGGCACAGGGGACCAGCAGAAAGGAATCCGCTCCCAGCCCCACTATACAGAAGATGCTCGGGTTTGCAACCTGGCCATGGCATGGAGATCATGGAAATTCAAGCTTTTGGTGTTTGCTCTTGTACTTTGGCATTTTGGTTGGCTGAAGAAGGTTATATTGATACTGAGAGGGACCAGCGTGGCAGAAACACTCCTGACCCATGTTTGCGGTCTTTCCTCTGAAACTGGCACAGCCATCCCCTGGGTATTTCTTTTTGCATCTGTTGGGGTTTTAGGAGGTTTCCTTTTGTTTTTTCTTTTTCTCTTGAAAGAATTTCCCCCATACTTGGTTGCTAAGAGACAAATCACTGAGTGCTTAAGAGAGACAAAAGACCTGGCCACAGGGGGAGGAGTCCAGCTGGCTGCTCTCTCTCACCTGGGGTTTTCTTCTCTAAGGTGAGATGCCGTGAGATTCGAACTGGCAAAGAGGGGCTGGGTACAGCTCCTAGCGCTCTCGTTTTTCCGGCATTCGAGCGGAGAGGAGCTGCTCTCGTGCTCCAGAGGATTCATCACCGTTGCAGACTTCTTGCCTTCAACTGTGAGTAAAGCTTACTCGCTGGAGCGGCTGCTGTGCTGGGACTCTATTTAACAACCTACCTTACTTAAAAGAGGGACTTCTTCACCATCTGTTTGGGTGCCTCAGGGGAAAACCCCGGGATTCCAAGCCCGCCTTTCCCTGCCGCGCTAGGAGCTGGGCCGAGGCTGCCCTGCCCCCGCCGTTCCTCTGCAAGACTCCGCTGCACTGTAGCTCCTCACTCCCTGCCTGCCGAGAGGTCCCGGGGCTCCTGCTGCAGCTCCGGAGTTCCATACATCTCGCCTACCACTCGGGATCTTGTGTTCGCCCCTGCTGCTCCAGCCTGCGGCTCCCGGGGGTCCTGCTGGACACCGGGGTCG
>VZRR01002868.1:134756-193575 GCA_013398015.1 Oreocharis arfaki
GGGGGGGTGTCCAAAACCTGAATCAAATACTTATATTAATTTAACTGACAATCAGTTAACTTATATTCCCCAAGGTGAGCCTGTTCTGCCATGGCAGCAGTCACCAAGTGACCTCCCCCTTCTTTATCTCAACCCAGATGACGGAGGCTGGGGACAGACAGAGAGAGAAGCAGCTGGACAGGTTCTGGCTGGGTCAGTGGGAGAATGAGGATCTCACCTGGGTATCTCATGGCCAGGAACGTGCTCCCCCTGCAGTGAGCTTGAAAGGGTGGTCCCATGACATGTCAAGTCACGAACCCCATTAGGCTGACAGTCCCTCACACTGCTGGCTGAGTGGCATCTGGTTTCCTCCAGTGTCAAACACAATCCACAGTGTCATTATTTTTCTTGCTAATAATTAGTTTTAAGCCAAGGCTTTGCTCTAGCTAATGAAAAGGTGAGCTGGGGGTCACCCACATCCCAGAACACAGCAGCCAGTCTGGGCAAAAAAGTAGACATTAGAAGTTGGATTCCTGCATGAATGACTGCAGGACAGTGGGAAATCTCTTGAGCGAAGCTGCTTGGTAGGAGACCATGAAGGACTCTCAAAGGGAATAGCTACAGGTGGTGCTAGAGGTGAGCTGTTCACCTGCAGGATGCAGAACCTGGGAGGCTCAAGGTGATGCTCTTCCCAGGGGCTGCAGGCAAGCAACTGCTCCAGTGAGGAAGAGGAGGATTCACAGGATCTGAACTATCCTTGAAGGGATAGGGAGCATGGTGGAAAGGCCTCCTGCCATGACTTTGACCCCTCTACTAGTTATCAGCATCTTCACATGCTGGATCATCTCTTGGCTTGGTGTGACACAGCTCTGAGGTTCCTATTCTTGGGAGAAAGGCTCTCGTCCTGTGGGATCAAAGGATCAGGTTGAATATATTATCAGAATTGTGGGGAGCAGAGTGTGAAAGTTTATGGTTTTATTTATGGCATCACTCTGGGCTCTGCTGCCAGGTTTCGCTCTTCCTGGGGATGTCCCCAGGGCCATGAAGATGCTCCGAGGAAAGGCTGACACGGTAGCAATTGCTCAGCTGGGAGGAGAGAAGGCTCAGGAGAGACCTCAGAGCCCTTGCCAGGGCCTAAAAGGGCTCTAGGAGAGCTGGAGAGGGGCTTGGGACAAGGGATGGAGGGACAGGACACAGGGAATGGCTTCCCACTACCAGAGGGCAGGAGTAGATGGGATATTGGGAAGGAATTGTTCCCTGTGAGGGTGGGGAGGCCCTGGCACAGGGTGCCCAGAGAAGCTGTGGCTGCCCCATCTTTGGCAGTGTCCAAGGCCAGGTTGGACGGGGCTTGGAGCAACCTGGAATAGTGGAAGGTGTCCCTGCCCCTGGAATATGGCCACAAGATGATCTTCAATGTCCCTTCTAACCCAACCCATTCTACGATCCCATGACCCCAAGGAGGGGCTGACAGCCATAGGGTGCATCTGTGAGCAGCACTTTCTGAAGGTTTAAAACCAGAGTCTGCTTACAGGACTGTTCCATCACTCATTTCAGCCAGGTCCCAGCTCCCTTCTCCAGCCCTCCTGCACAACAAAGGGCCTCTGCCCCTGTGAGTGTTTAACTACACCACGAGATGAGGGTGCACCAAGCCATCATCACAAAGCAGCCTTATAATCAGACTGTTTGATGGCCAAGGCCAACGAGCCTGTAGTTAACCCTGAGGTGTCACAAGGCTGGGACTCTGACTGAGCCAGAAATCCCACCACTGTGAGGACAAGATTTTGCTGGTAATATTCCCAGCAAAGAGGGTCATGAATATGCTCCAGTGCTGAGTGGTGTGACCAGCTCACCCAAGTGTGCTGCTTTGTCACGTCAGGGTCTCCTTCAGTGAGCAGAGGCTGCAGGGACTGAATCCAACCCCTCTGAGCTGTTGAGAGCCAGGAGCTTCCTGCCCCAAGGTGCTCCCACTCCCCATTCTCCCTGCACAAGCCCTGGGGGTCTGTCTTCCTACCTCCACAGAAGAGTCTGTGCAAAGAGCCAGTTTTATTCACAGGGGCACATCAGATGTCAAGAAAACACAAAACATACAGGAACTATACAGGGAGGCTCCACTTTTCACACATGCCATCACTATTAACAATATTACAGAAAGAAGAAATTTAAGTGATGTTGCTATAGAAACCCACAAGGACGATGCTCTCCTCCATTCACCACACACAGCCGACCTTGCAGACCTCATCCTCCCCAGCTGCACCTCTTCAGTTTGAAAAGTACTTCTCCAGCACCTTCGTTAAAAGCCCAGTCTCCTACAAAACAAGGCACAGCGGTGAGACACGGGGTCAGGAACACAACCACCCATGCCAGGTACCACGGGGCAGATCAGACAAACATGTCATGATGTTTGGGCATGATAGCACTTTCAGCAGTGGCTTGGGACAGCACATGAGAAGGACACAGCCAGAAACTCCCATCTGTGCTCCAACAGCTGAACCACGACTGTCAGATGTCAGAGGGAAACTTCATCCCAGTGAGGTGGCAGCCACTGGGCTGAGCTCCAGGGGAGAGCCTCATTCAGCAGAGAATGTGAGAAGGCAAAAAGAGACAGAAGACACAGCAGGGAAGAGTCACAGAGGGGGCTGTGGGATTGACACTGCCCACAGGTCCCAAAGCCATGCAGGGCAGCACTCGCCTTCAGGCAGAAGGGCTCTCCCCATACCCCTGGAACTGTTCCATTCCACGCACATGGTCTCTGCATCCTGGGGAATTAATGCCACACACCCAAGGAGATGACAAAGGATGGGAAGGATCCTCCTCTGCCAGTCCAATCCTTGCCACACACAGCAGCACTGTGAAGCCCCAGCATGCTGAGAGCCAAGTCCTGTCTGCCACATGCAGCTGGAAAGCTGAGATGGAAGCAACAGATCCTGAGCAGGGCATAGACAGGGAGTTTCACAGGGCAAAGCTATGAAAAACCCTGTGAGGAGGGTGGGAACATGGCACACGGGTCAGTTCAGGCTGGGTGCTGCTACCCAGTGTCCAACAACAGTCACTCTGAGGGGGAAAGCTGTCAGGGTGGCAGGAATTTGACAACCACAAGAGCAAGAAAAAGTAAGGTCACACAGAACAGCATAACCTGGACAGCATTCGGAGGCACTGGGGAGAAGCAGTTCTGTAATATCCACAACAACACAGAGATGAGGATGCCCTGGGGATGGGTGGGAGAAAGGAGCAGGAGAGCAGGAGTTGGGGAAGTGAGGTGATCAGAGGTGCCCAAGGAGCAAAACCAGAAACAGCACCCAGCAAGGTGACCAAGGGGACCAGGGCACTGGCCAAGGAGAGGCTTCAGGCTTTGGGAAGAGAAAGTGAGGGGCAGGAGCCAGCTGCACATCAAGCAGCTCAGCTGTGATGCCACACATGGGCAAGGCATCCCACCATCCCGCAGAGAGGCACCAGGCACTGAGGCAGGCACTGACCAGCACCTGCATGGCCACAGACAAATCACCCTCCAGCAGCAGAGCTTTGGCACCCAGTGCCACACCTGGCTAGTACCCACCCCTGAGTACTGGGAATGAGCGCTGGCAGGGCTGGTAGGGCTCGGGCACTCAGCTGGAACCTGTGGCACAGCACCAGTGCTTGGGGCAGCCTCTGCACAGGCACATCTGCAACGTGAGCAGCAACCTATGCAGGGGAGAGCCCCAGGGAGCACCTTTACCAAATTCACACCACACGCTCAGAAACAAGGAAGATCAGCACATCTACCAGCTCTCCCATCCTCTCAACAAGTGCCCTTGTTTAAAGGTTCCTTGGGGAGGATGGGGAAGGGTCCAGAACCTCCACAGCCCTCGTCTTCTTTCCAGTTGCATCTGAGAAGCAAACACGGCAGCAGACTACACAGGGAGTGGGGTGGGGTGGTGCCTTCAGCCATGCCCAGCTGGATCTTCACTGTGAAAAGCCCTCTATCCAAAGGGAATGGCTCTCTAGGAAACCTCAGTTTACCTTAATCTGCTGAAAGGAAGTCAAAAAGGTGCTTGAACAATCAGTGGCACTCAGGCTCCCAACCCTGCAACTCTGCTCCACCTGTGCCTTCCCAAAAAACAGCAGAGGAGCAAGCCCTGCCTAACCCTGCATAGCAGAAATAGCTTTACCTGTGTGCAGTGCTACTGGATAGCTCCTCAGGCTTCTGGCTCAGTGGGACAGCACAGGTGGGACTGATCTAAGAGGATTTCATCCTTTTTAGACTCCCAATTACTTCCTGCAGTGAGTGGAAAGGGTGAGGCACCATGGAAGTGTGCAGGAGGCAAGAGACAAGCAGAGCCACACAGACTAATTCTATCTATGGACACAGAAATTCCATCTCCGGACTGAGCAATTCGATCTCCACATCCTGCTTGAGGATTTGTGTCTGTGCATTGCTCCCAGGAGCAGGTTTTCCACTAGGAGCTGAGTGAGGTCCAAGGTAAAAGCCACAGTGAGGAGGCTGAGGATCTGCTGATACACAGTGGGACCAGTGGAGCTCCTGCCCTCTCCCTGCTCCCCAAAATCCACTCTGCAGCAGCAGGACCAATGCACACCTCCCTTCTGCAAGGCTTTGTGCCCTCAGCACTGAGGGATCCCAACCATCGTGACACAGAGCCAAAGCTCTTTGCTTGACAGATGCCTTTCCTGTCACATACTGTGTCCCTCTTGGTCTCTCTCTGTGGAAATAAGAGGGAGAAAGGATTTCTCTGGCCTTGGAAAAGGGGACACCATCCTCTTCTTCATCTGGCTGAGGAAGACCAGGATGCTTATTAACAACTCCTGGAGATCACCACTGTCACAGCTCCATCTAAGTGTTACTTGCTCATCCTCACACCCGGGACTATTTGTCACTGCCCAGCTAGACATGAGCCTCAGGACACTTCTCCGCTGTCCCTTTATGGCTGGTCTTAAGAAGTGGTTTAAGGAGCGTTAAAAGTAGGGTAGAGGGGGGAATGCACCTCTAGCAGCTGCACAGGTGCTCCCATCTCCAGCATAGCTCCTCCACCTTCCTGCTCTGAGCATCTCCCTCCAAGTCAATATTCACCTGGTCAGTGAGGTCATATTTCCCTTGGTTCTCATCCAATAGTCTTTCTTGCAAGAGGATTTTCAGGAGCTCCCGGGTCAGCAGTTCCATCATGTCCTCCAGCAAGGCTCGTAGAGAGGGACCGAAGACCATTGGCACTGCAGGCTCCTCTGGAGTCTCCAGGTGTGGGGAGCCCGTGACGCTCTTCTTCCCCATGAAGTGACCTGCAACACCACACACGGTGTGTCTGGGGGGACGCAGGGCTGTGGCTGAGCTGTCACCGGCCACCCTGCACCGGCACAAACCAACAAGGAGCACCGAGTGACCTAATGCCCAAACCAGCTGGGTCAAGGGAAACCCAGAAATCCCAGGTCCTCATTCCACATGGGATTTTTGGGAAACTTCCCTCTCTGTTCCTGCTGACAGGATCTCTGAGGTTACAGAGATGCCACCCGGGTATGCTGAACCTGATACCCCGGGATGCCAGACTGGTCAGTCTGCTTGGGATGTTGGACCTGCTGCCCAGGGATGCTGGACCTAACACCCGGGGAAGCTGCACTCGTCAGTCGCCCGAGGATGCTGGACCTGCCGCCCGTGGATGTCAGTGGAGGAGGCTTCACGCCTGCCCTGGTCTCCCCCTGCCCACTGTGGTCCTACCAGCATCCCCCTCCCCTCGTGGGAGAAGGGGGCTCCGCACAGGCAGCCACAGGACAGTGCAGGAGGTCGCCGTGCCCCGCACATCCCGGTGTTTCCATGCCCCCCCGCCCGGTACCTGTGGCCCAGAGGTTGCCGCGGGGGTTGACCTTGATCTTGGCGGCCTGGCTGCGGTGCTCGGCGAAGTCGAGGCGGACGGCAGGTCCCAGCGCGGCTCCGCAGAGCAGCAGCAGGAGGCAGCGCAGCGCCATCGCCGCCGCGGGACCCGCGCCCGCCGTCGCCGCCGCCCGCTTATAGCGGCGGGGGCGGGACCGCGCTGCACCCCGCCCGGCCCCGCCCCGGGCTGGCACACCCCGAGCCTCCGCTGGTGCCCGTCGTGTGTCATCCTAGCGCTCGGGCGGCGCGGGAGACGTGACAGAGCCACCGCTGAGCCTGACCCCCATTCCCAAACCTCTCCGTCATGGCCTTTTCATGCTTCCACCTTCTCCAGGCTGCCTTTTTGCACCGGAGCTCAGCCATGAGCTTCATTTCCAGTTCAGCTCAAACTCATCTCTCAATACACGCACCTGCGCACCTGATTATCGGGATGGATAATCCGAGGATCCTGTCCTTAGGGACCTGCCGGCTCTGCCCAGCTCCTTCACTTTCCAGAGGAGCCTCCCAGAGGATCCCACTTACTGCAGAGTGTGAGCACCAGAGCCTGTGTAGCACTTCTCACCTTTTCCACTCCCTTTGAGATTTTGCAGACTGCTATTTCCTGATTACTTACACCCAAACCTTCCACGGATTATCATATTCCCCATGAGCTCCTCCTTTTCCATTAAAGGAATGGAGCTGTGCCCAGCCATGCCAGGGACACAGACAGTGGGGGCCTGGGACACAGATCGTGTGTGCCCAGGGCTTGAACGAAGTGAATTCCAGGTGAAACTGGAAGCACTTGATCAGAGGGCTCCAAGACACAGGCTGTACTCTGTTTCTTCTTGTCCCTTGCCTGCAGCCAACAGGGATTCCTCCAGGTTCCATATTTAAACAGGGATGCTCTCAGGGTCTGGACCACGGTAGGCTGGGGTGAGGTCTGGTGGGAGTATCCCCACCACCAGTCCTGGCAGGTCCATAATGATGAGGAGGGCCTGGGGCCAGGTCAAGCCAGTCACTCAGGCACTGCTGAGCTCCCACAACACGGATCAGTGACAGACTACAGGCCCAGGGCTGAGCTCAAGTGGTTCCTGGATCCATGTGCATAGAGGAGATTCCAAGGCGAGACATGAAAGCCAATTAGTGTCCTAAAGACCCTGACAGCTTCTGCTAGATTTACAGTTCCACAACTTCACAAGGAGGTGCTCGTCAGTGGGGATAAAAGGACCCAGTTTTCTCATCATTAGCATTCTCTCAATTCATTAGCAATGCCCTTCTCAGCATGTGGTACTGTTCAGGAGAACAGGGCTGGAGGTGACACATTCCCTTCAGCAGCAGGAGGTCAGAGTTCAAACTGCAAACTCAGCTCTAAGCTTATGAGAAGAAAAAAAAATCCCAAAGTGTTCCTGTGTTACCAGGCATCCTCTCAAACCCTGTGAGTGTCTCCTTGGGTGGCCGGGTCAGCGTGGGCTCCCTCACTGTTCCAGAGATGTGCCACAGTGATGGACAGGACCTTCTCCTCCCTCACCCATCAGGTGTGACACCTCTGCCAGCCTTGTGGCCAGGTGTGCTGGAGGTCCTGGACTCAAAATGGGGATCTCGCTCCGCTCTCTCACCACTCTCCTTCCCTGCGTTCAGCAGGAGAAAGGCTGAGCAGGCAGTGCTGGGCTTGCCACTCGAGGAGGTGACCCTTTAGGGGGCCACGGGGTGCACAAATACAGTGCTCACCCCAGATGTGGCATCTGCAGCACCGCAGCCCCAACTCTCACACTCACATCACGGCACCCTTGTCTCCCCCATCGAGTCAGCAGAGAAGAGACCTGAGGCCCCTTGTCCCAGTGGTGCTGGTGGCTGGTACCACCACCTGGGCTCTGGTGTCTCCTGCCAGTGCCCACATGCCAGTGCTGCAGCTGGAGAGACAGAAACACCCCCGGCCCTTCTCTATTTCCCCTCTCTGCCTGTGCCCCCCTACAGTGTCCTGCACTGCCATTGCACTGACAAAACACAGCATGAAATGGATGGACATTATACCAAGTGTTTTCTTCAAAACAGTTTTAAATTCACTCATGGTGGCCAAAGTGATAGAAATTTGGGGTGTCTGGAGAAGGCATGGGATGTAGGAAGGGCAGAAGGAGGAGGAGGATGTGAGGTCCAGAGAAGGTTCTGGATGTGAAGGAAGCTCCTGGTCCCACTCAGCACTGACACAGCTGAGTCTGGCTTCTCCTTACCCTGGGGAAGGGGTGTTTTTTGGGAAGCTCGGCAGCAACCCTCCACTGTGGGGAAGAGCAAGCTGAAGAGTTACCTGTAGGATTAGGAAGGATGAAGCCACGGATAAAGCGATCCCAATTACAGAGACCAGAGGAAAGAGCCCCAGGCAATTATGCCAGCAACTGAAGCGTGACAGGGTTAAGTCCCACTCCTTCAGTGCTCCTCACAGGCAGCCCCAGGGACAGGGGATGAGCAGTGGGAAGCTGCAGAGTTTCAAACAGGATGAAGGCTTTTGCACTGCTCTAATTAAATGCACAACCAAATGGACCCAGATCTTCCTTCTTTTTCAGCTGGTGTTACCTCAGTCAAGGTGGGAGCAGAGGCACAGGTATTTTCCATCCCAGCGGCACTGCTAAGCAAGCTTAGGAAAGGCTGGGAAAAGGAAATCAGGGAGTTCCTGCCCTTTTGCAGTGTCACCATAAACCCTCAGAAACCTAGGGATGTCAGATTAATTGCTGAGTACTGAGGCTTGACCACATGATGTGTGTGTGGGAGATGTGAGCCCATAACCCTGATTTCAAGCTTGGAAAGAGCAATGGAACAGCTACTCAGAGATGTGTTGAAGGCTGGAAGGGGGAGCACAATTCAGGGCAGCCAGTGGGGCTTTATTGGAAAACAACTGGTGAAAGGACCCTGAGCTCAGCACTCACTGAGCAGCAGCAGCACCAGTGCTATGGATCCAGGCAGGGCTCCAGGAACAGCAATTCCTTCCTCCACAGCAGCCTTGGTAAATACCAACCCCAGATACCAACAGAGAGACCAGATTTTCTCTGGCTTTTCCAGTCTTCACAAAGAAGATATTCCTAATTTTCAGCAAAATAATTGTCACCCAGGACCTGAGCTCCAGACCCTGGTCACCAGCCTGGTGGGGTTTGTGGTATATTTTTTGTCTCTGCCTTTGTCCTGCTTTGGTGGGTCGGAGCAAGACACCCAGCCTGGAGCCTGCTGGGACGTCCAGCATTCCAGGTTGGAACTGACACTGCAGTGCTTCTCCACCACTTGCTCTCTCCAGCTCAGCAAAGATTCACCTTCCCAATAGCTACCAGCGTGCACGGGAATCTTCCCAGCTTACATATCAAAAAAAGCTGTAAAAATTCTACTTTATAAATCAATTTTGCTGGCAGAGGTCAGCACACTGACTTCCACAAGTGATGCAGGAGATGGGGCTGTTGGCAGCCCCAGAGGTGACTCCTTTTCCCCAGAGGAAAACGGCAGGCTGCTGATGGTTGTGTCCTCGAGGCAGAGGAGAGTCTGCACAGAGCTACCCCTCCCCTCTCCGTGGGATTTACCCTCCGGGGCTGGGTGAGAACAGCCCTGCACAGCCCCACACCCTCCAGGAATGTCCCTTCCCACCTAAAACACCTCGAAGCTCCAGGGATATTCAGCTTGATGCCTGCAGCCGGAGGGAGTAGGGGTTATTTTGCTCTGTTTTCCCCAGCAATCAACACACACCATTTACTCTGGATGGCTGCTGACCACAGAACTGACATTTTCACGGCACAATCTGTAACAACCCCGACGTTTCAGACAGTAACACTTAACTTGGAACCCGTTGTTTCATAAATAGAGTTAAAATTGTTTTTTCCCCTTGTGAACCATTTTATATTTATGTACATTTAAATTTCATCTCTTTTTTTACCCAGTCTCTTCCCTTCTCCCTTTTGTTCTTTACGGTTTAGCAAACAATTTCCCCTGTAAGGATCTCACCACCTGTTCCAGGGCTGCCTCCTTCCTTCAGGAGCCTTTGCTGACGGACCTTGCCAAATACCTTTGGCAATCCAGGTGGATGATCCCTGTGGGTTCACCTTGCCCATAAGCCTCTGAATTCCTTCAACAAGTTCCAAGTGTATTCTTAGGGTGCCCTGTTCCTTATCACCTGTGTCCTGTTCCTTATCAAACTCCTGTCCAAGTAGGGATAAGATGAGCAATAACAGACCTGTGAAACAGGTGCTAGTAGCAAATCCTCTAAATCCACCTAAAGATGAAGCAGGGTTTCACCAGGTAAGGAAAGGAAACCACAACTAAGCAAAATAAATGGATGTAAAACCTGCACAGCCAAGAGGGCCTCGCTAACAAATGTAACAGACCAACCTGGAAATACCCTGGTTCAAGGGCTTTAAAGCAAAGTCCATTTTGGTTTTTTTTTTTGCTTTGCATCCAAGTCTGGAGTCCTCAGCACAAGACATGGACCAGCGGGAGCAAGTCCAGTCATGGCCACAGAGATGCTCTGAGGGCTGGAACTGCTCTGCTCTGGAGCCAAGTTGGGAGAGCTGGGGGTGCTCATCAGGAGAAGGCTCCAGGGAGACCTCAGAGCTCCTTCCAGTGCCTAAAGGGGCTCCAGGAGAGTGGGAGGACTTGGGACAAGGGCCTGGAGTGACAGGACACAGGGAATGGCTTCCCACTGCCAGAGGGCAGGGAGAGATGGGATATTGGGAAGGAATTCCTTCCTGTGAGAGTGGGGAGGCCCTGGCACGGGGTGCCCAGAGAAGTTGTGGCTGCCCCATCCCTGGAAGTGTCCAAGGCCAGGTTGGATGGGGCTTGGAGCAAGCTGGGATAGTGGAAGGTGTCCCTGCCCATGGCAGGGAGTGGGACTGGCCGGGGTCCAAGGTGCCTTCCAAGCCAAATCATTCTGAGATTCCATGCTTTAGTACCTTTGGCATTGACTCTGCATCCCCCAGAGAGGTGGCCAGGCTGGCAAGGGAGAGACTCCATGCTGTGGAGTTCAGGCTTCCCAGGCCCTGCAAGTATCCACCTGGGCAGGCAAATACGTGCTTGAAACTGATGGCTCTAATAAAAAACAAATACAAAGAGCAAAGGCCTTGAATGCCCCTATTTGTCTCCTTCACAGAGCTCCTGGTGCCAATAAAACTCTTAGTAGCAGTTAAGTTGCTTCAGCCTCTTCTTTGCCACTTTTCCAAAGCTGGGTCCTGCCACATGCCTGAAAGGTCTATTTTGATGCATTTTCTCTTGTTTACAAAGATTAAATCCCTCTGTTACATTCATTCATCCATCCACAGGCAATAGCTGTTGTTTATAAAAGACAAAATTTGAAATCTTGCACATCTTGTTTTCAACTCATTCTCAATTTTCATTTAAGCTGTAAATGAGTTGTGGTTTTCCCTGAGGTCTCCCTTTCACTCCATGCCTGCTGGATGTATACAAATAATTGCTCTGCAAGAGGACTTGGAGAAGAAAATCATGTTTTCTTGCAGGCAAATCCAGGCCCAGCTCAGAAGTGTCCCAGTCAGAATCACACAGCAGAAATCTGACATCCCAGTTTGAGTGAATCAAGGCTCAGAGAAGTTCCTTTCCTCCTTATTATTTTTCCTTCAGGTCTGTTTCTACGGAGAAAGGGGAAATTGGAAAACAAAAGTGATACCAAAACGTTCAGCAGAAAGAGATGCCAGGAATTTTTGAATTATTAAACAGATGGAGCAAAAATAGTCAAAAGATGAGGAGCTAGGCAGAAGGAGTGAAAGACTGAGAGCACCTGCTCCATCCTGGATCACAGATGTTCTGAAGGGGTGATTCTGTGTTCTAAATCACAGAGGGTGGATTTCTAGTCCATCCCTATTTAGACTGTTCTTCTCTGTGAAGATGTTTATTTCTCCCCAAGGTTTAGGGAACCCTGCTAGAGATCAGGCATTCACAGGACCTGCTAGAACTGAACAAGTGTATGAATTTCCCCACGAGCTGGAGCAGGTTTAACACACAACCGTGCTCAACCAGCAGGTCAGCACATAGAGGCAGGTCCTGCTCCATGGGGAAGCAGGACTGTGTGTGATGGAGCTGGTGGGTTTTTACAGCAACTGAGGGATAAGCAGGGATGAGCAAACGTGAAGAAGGGCTCTCACAGCTGGGCAGACTAGGAACCGGCAGCAAAGCCACCCAATTAGGGCAAAATAGAGCTACCAAGGTAGATTTCTCAGGAAAGCCCCTGTGCCCCATCTGAAGCCAACATGCTCAGGCTGGTGGATCTACCCCTGCAGAGACCTGTGGCTCCTGACAGGCGAGAACCTGGGTGCAGCTGACAAAGGGACAGAAGTGTTACGAGGGACAGGTAAAAGGGGCAGGAGGCTGCTCAACTGGCTCAAAGTGTGGGTGCTGTTTCCCTCCTCCCAGCGATGAGAGGGTCAGATCAGTAACCCACCACACATCAGCTCCCACCCTGAGCTGCTGACACTGTGGGAACAGCGCAGGCTGGGCCCTTCTGGCATCACCCCAGTGCACCTTCCCGGAGGATGGAACCAGGACATCCCTCATCTGATTCAGCCAATGAGTCACTGGCACAGTGTGGGTCATACAAACAGCTGCTTTTCACTGCCCCTGCTTTGGCACAGGAGCCATCCCCAAGGCACGTGCTCTAAGCACCTCTCCTCTCTTCTTTCTCTCCTCCTCTTGGCCAACTTTTGGGACGTCTTGGGAGCTGCACACTGGGTTTGCGTTGTGCATTTCTCCAGCAGAGAGTGGTCTTCAAACCATGCATGGACCAGGTTTCGTCTTGAAGATGCTCCTTGGAAAAAAATACAGTTGACCTTTTCTGATTTTAAGGGCACGAAAATCACCATGAAATTATCCAATCTCATTAAAGACAGCAGGGAACTGACCATCTGACAAACCTGAGCCCTGTGAACCCCTGCAAAGCAATAAGCAGCGACAGATCTGGATGAACCACCGTGATGCTCACTGCTGTTTAACCAACAACCGCGCGTTCAAGCATCATAAATACACAAAACCAGCCTCTGTCTCACAGAGTTCCAGCTTGCAGCATGTCACCCCTCACAGCTCACTTCCTAACCATCACACTCTTGCTTATGCATTTAGCTTTGCTACAAAAAAAATCACCCACTAGAATTCCAGCAGCGATCAGACACAGCCCAGCATGGGTTTGCTCCACAAAACAGCTCCTGCCCATGAAGGAATCTGCCCTGACCTGCAGATGTGACTGAACAGTAATTAAGCACTGGAATTTTTACCAGAAAACCTGCCCTGTTTGGCTGTAACTACAACAGAGACAGGAGCAATCAGCCCTGGCAGATTTTTTTCCTTCATTTTTTTTCTCCTTTCTAAACCAGACCTTTCAACACCCACATACTTTACAAGCAAATCCCACTCCCGTGGTGACACAAAGATCTCCATCCATTTCCAAAGCCTCCAGTGTCACCGGCTTTGCTGGAGCTGCCCAGACAGTTTCACCTTTAAAAAAAAAGTAGCATAAAACTGAAATAAAACATAAACACATCAAGTTCTACCATCAACCACTCTGGCTCTGTGGGAGCTCAGCAGTGCTCCCAAACACCTCAGCATCAGCACCCAACCAGCCAGAGATCCTGCTCACTCTGTGGCTTTTCTGCTCAGCAAAGCAGAATAAATCTGGCAGGGATGGAGCCAGCAACAACTCTGTGTCATCCTGCCCCCACATACCCAGTTTCCAGCCTGTGCAGACTCATCCCTGGCACTCTCTCATCCCACTGTGGCAGGAAAGGTGCTGCTGGAATGCAGGAGGTGATGTGGGAGGTGGCACAGGAGGTGGTGGGTGTTGGAGTTGTGAGGGGGTTGACTGCTTGTTTATTCTCACCCTAATTAGAGTCAACTCCTCATCTCACGACTGCAGGTAACAGAACCACATTCTCAGCTGCACAGAACTGAAAACATGCAGAACAGGGGCTGCAGAGATGAACTCCCAAATGCCACATGGCAGTCCCTGGTTTAGGGCAATTGCTCCTGTTCTACAAGCACCTGCAGACCCTGGAGAGGACTCCCCGAAGATGGAATGCAGCAGGCTCCAGCCACTCTCACCCCAACCACCCTGTATTTTTTAAGCACTTTCTGTTCAATTCCTTCACACAGCACCAGGCGAGGGCAGGGCACATCCTCCTGCAAGAGCTTACGTTTGCCCTGTGTCCCCCATCCCAGGGACTCCTGACACCAGCTGCCACCCTCTGAACACATCATCCTGCCAAAGAACTACAGTCTCAGCAGTTTGAGAGCTAATCCTTGCTCTATAATCCTTTGTGTTTTAGCCTTTTGTTAAATTAACTCAGTGACAGGAACACAACTGCTTTCACATGCTCAGAATTTTGGAGGTGTGAAAGGGAGAGGACTTGGAGAGCAGCAACAGCAGCACTCCCAGCGTATGCTCATGGGGAGGTGTTGATTAGCAGCTTTCAGACAAGCTCAACTCAGCCTTTTGCGCGAGCCCAAGTCTAAAACCCATTTATGCACAAAAGATGTTTAGGTTCAAGGCAAAGCAGGGACAGACTCAGGCTCCACACGAGCTGCAAAGGCAGAAATGCTGCTCCAACCCTCAGGAAGGTGCCCTACAGTGATAGCAGCTCTCAAAGATTCTGTTTTCTCACTGCTGCCTGGGTTTGACTTTGGACAGAACATCCCATCCTTAACTCAAGAATTACAGAGAAACTCTATCCACATTCTCCTCTCAAGGGCTCCAACACTGGGGGCAAGAGATACAGATTTTACAACAATTTTTATTATGAAGTTATGACTACTCAGAGCCGCAGGCCCAAGGCTCAGTGCTGGGGGCTGGACCTGTTCATAGACTCCTTGTAGTGCCCTACAAGTGATGTTTGCTTTATCCTACATAGGGAACAAAGCACCTGGCACCATCAAAACCAGCAAAATGGCATAATTCACCTCCCGAGATGGGAGAGGCCGGACAAACCCAATGAGGGACATATGCAAGAAACTGCAAACAGCCGTAAACACCCTGTTGGGTTTCGTCCTTGCTTTTCCTGACTGCTTTTGCTTTATACAAGTTGGGTGCGTGGCTGCAGGGACCATCTGCAATGATTCCTGTTGCCCTGGAATCCTGGAGCAGTCATGGAGAAGAGCTGATAAAATGCAGCATTGCTGCCTTACACCTCTTCCCTGGGCTCTCTCTGACAACACCTCCACCAGCACGATCACTAGCCTGAATGAGAAGCTCAGAAAAGACAGCTGCTGCACATGGTGACAAGTAGGTTTTTTATTTCAGATCTCAGGGCAGTCTGTAGCTTTCAGGTAAGCTGTGAGACGTGGCCAACTGGAGGCCTGAAACCCTTTTCTAAAATCCAGCAATTTTTATTATTGCATCCTGCTAAATCATCTCTGCCAAAGAGCTGTGGGTATTTCCTGTCTCAATCCTTCTGTTACCTTTGTGCCACAATGCACAAAGTAATCCTTTGCCATCTTCTGCCCAAAACACCTTGCAGTCTTTAAGCAGATTATTTCAGTGTGATTTACTGAAACACAGAAATATTGAACAATCTACAGTTCAGGACAGATTACTCTTCAAAAAGATGAGAGCAGCCGCTGCTACTGCTCTGTGAAGAGAGGACAAGTTAGATGGTGGCTCTAGGAGTGAGTGTGCAACAGCAAAGCCCAGGTATCCCCCAGAACCTGGGCAAGGAGGCTGTTCTCATCAGGGCAATAACAAAGAACGTGGCAAGAGGCAAAACCTTTATTCCAGTTCTGAATTGGAAAAAAACCGTCATGGCCACAGCTCACCACTGGACAGTTCAGCCAGCACAGGGAGGGGGCACCTGGCCCAGCCAGGCACAGACTCAGGACACAGTCCCAAAGGCACTTGGAGAGGAAGCTCAGCTTCAAAGTACAAGCACTAAACAGTTTGGCTCAAATTTTTAATATAAAAATTCACTAGAAAGGCTAAAATGTGACAAACCATTGGAAATACTGTGACAAACATTTCCCCTTACACAGTAAAAACCAAAACAAACCCAAACTGGCAAGAAGCTTTGAAATGCATGTTTTCTTCTTTCTCCTGGCACATCGGACCATCAGCTACTTAAAACGTTCATCTAGAAAAGTCCATGGCACCTTCACCTCGTAGTTCAGTGCAAGGGACTACTCTCGATGGACCAGCACAAATAAACCCAGTAAAAAGAGGACTGCATACTGGAAGAGAGAGAAGAGGAGACACAGGAGTGCACACTCACATCTACAGCAGCAAATGTGCAGGGCACAGGGTTCTGCCTTGTGTTCTCATGAAGGAATTTTAGCTGGGGTGGTAAAAGCAGGCAGGAAATGGAAGAGCTCTTACCTTAAATTTTGGATAATCGTTCATTAAGATAGTCACTATTCCAATATAGGGCACAAATCTGCAAGAACAAAGGTTTTCTTGAAACAAACACTATTCCAGGGTGCAGAAGGAGAGTCACTCAAGCATCCTGAGAGCTACAGTCAACGGGCTGGGGACTTCTTCTTCCCAGGCAGGGAGGCTATGGCAGTGGGGCTGAGTGACAACCAGCCCCAGAGTGTGTTTCAGACTCTGCCTGGTTCAGATTTCACTTGCCTGCAAACACTGAGCTTCCCAGGATAAATCTGATCACAATTCTGATCAAGTCTGAGCCCACACTACCCTTACATCCATGTCCATCCAGCATCAACATCTCAGGATGCAGCCCACAACTTGATGCCTTTGCTTAAGCCAAACTAAGAACTGAACTCTCCACACTCTCAGGCAAGTTACAATACCCAGCAGGGCCAGCTCAACACAAGGGGGGATTTACCAGATGGCTTTGGGGGACAGCAGTGGGAAAAGCCTCATCAGTTTCAACTTCA
Organism: Oreocharis arfaki; assembly: GCA_013398015.1. Classification (NCBI taxonomy): domain Eukaryota; kingdom Metazoa; phylum Chordata; class Aves; order Passeriformes; family Paramythiidae; genus Oreocharis; species Oreocharis arfaki. The sequence continues at coordinate 151,414 of VZRR01002868.1, forward strand.
CTTACCCTCTCGCTCGTCCTACTACGTCCTTCTTCTCCAGCCAGTGCTGCCCCTGTTTGTAGAGCCCTCTGTCATCCACAGCATTGTTGTCTCCCTTTGTCAGAAATTTGATGTCTCCGTTTTGCCTGGTAAAGACAAGACAGCCAGGTAAGGCAGGACAGAAACTTGTTCAAAGCTGTTCTACGACAAGCATGGAGAGACTAACACAAGGGCACTAGAAGCAACCATGTCCTACAATTCAAGCAGGATAAAGAGAGAAATTCTGTCAAATGCAGCAGAAAGCAGATGGTTTGGAAAAAACTGACATGGGAAGAATGAATTCTGGCCCCAGCCAAGCTTTCCAGCAGAGTTCCAGAACAGAACCAGCAGGACGAGCCATTTCTAGCGCAGGTGCAGCTATTGCCTCTTGGCTTTTGACCCATCTTGTGCTGATGCTTCTCTTGCTTCTGTTCTCCCTACTACCACACAAAAGGAGAGGTTGAGATTGAAGCACACAGCTCTATTCAGCAGTGGGCAGAAGCAAACTGAAACTTAGAACTGACTAGGAAAGGGGGACAGAAAAAAACCAAATAGTACCATGATGACACTGCATGAACTCACGATGTGCCTACATCTGGAATGCTCTGGGCAGCGCTGAGCCTCCCAGATCCTTTTCTGCAATGGAGAGAAGAACTGGCAAAGGTTGAGAAATGGTTAACAAGGTCTGGAACCACTTCCATACTACAGACCAGGCCTCTTCAGCCTGGAAAAGACAGAACTGATGGGAGATATGACATAGTCCACCACAAAGGACAGCAACAATCAAATAGCTTTCCACTGCCTCTTCCAATGCAAGAGCCAGAGGGTACCAAAAGGAGCTCAGAAGTAATGGGTTAAAACCAGGCAGAGAAGGTGCTACGCAGAACTAGCCACAGTGCAAACTAAACCACGTCTCTCTGCAAAGGTATTTTGGTTGGCAAAAAATTATATTGGCTCAAAAATTGACCAGATACTCCATGTAAAAGAGAAAATTAGGCTATTCATAAAGAACTAGGACTTTGTGCTTGAAATTGTAACCTGCAGAAAGCAGGGAAATTATCACTACATACTCTCTCTAGTCTTTAATTCATCCAGAGATTAATTAATTAATTAATTAGCTTGACAGAAATGAGATCCTGGAGCAGATGAATCTTTGCTTTGACCAGGAAAAAGCTTTATAGATCCTTTCTCAGCCATTCCAGTTCAAGTGATGGACAGCAGCTCATGCCACGACTCAAGGATTGTCTGTCACTGTCCTGTGGCACCTGCAGGCAGGTGCTGAGCAGGAGCATCCTCAGTGCTTGAATCTCAGCTCTCACAGATATGACAGACGGAATGCAGAACAGGAAAGCACGCAGCTCTTTGGAGCTCAGGCTGTTTTCATCACGCCTGAACACCAACAGGTTCCTTGACAGGAGAAGCTCAGAAAGGAAAAGGGGAAAAAAACCCACAGCTCTTTCTCCAAAGCTCATCTGGCTTGTTGTGTGAGAAAAACAAACACTTCGGGAGCTTAGAGACACTGTCTGGGAAAAGATAAAGATCCCCAAAGGTGCAGATAATGTAGTTTAGCTCTGAAGAGTGAAGGTGTAGGAGTGCGGCATCTCATTGAGCAGAGTCAAGGCTCTGTCACGACATGGCACGAGAAGCCCATGGTGCGCTTCTCCACTGTCTGAGGTGAGTGAAGTCTGGTCTGGCTGCCCTGCTCCAAAACCACTAAGTAGATTTTGACCGCAGACTCTGTTTTAGTAATAAAGAATGAATTCAATTTTGGGCTGAAACAAAAAGAAAAGGCCAGCAAGTAACAGACATTTTCTCACTGACCCAATACTGACGTGAACTGGGGCCTGAGTTGCCCCAAAATCATAGAGAACATTGTTTGTTTTCCTGCATTTTGACACATCTGTCAGCTTCTGCAGAGACTTTTCACTTCTGAACTGGCACTAAAAAATTATTCTTTAAGTAGTGAAAGAAGCAACTGACACCCAAATCCTGCCTTCAGCTCACAGGTTCAGGTTGCAGGATGGGTTTTTCAGTTTATCTCTCCCAATAAAAAGATTAGGTTTGTGTTTGATTGCTTCAGTTAAATGAAACCTAAAATACTGCAGAATGGTTTCACCTTTCCAGGACTGGCACTACGGCCCTGTTTAAACAAAAAATAGTGCTGGATACCCTAATAACTAGAGATAGAGCTAGCAAAAAAAGAAGGGTGGGCAACATACAGAGAGAAAATGCTGCACAGAACAAGGAAGAAGGAAAACTGCATTTCACTTGAAAGAGTTCCCACGACATGACAAAAAGTGCTCGTGCCACATTAGGTATCAAATTCAGTGTGTAAATTGACATTATTTTTAAATCAGTGGTATTAAAGAACAGCACATTGAAAACTGACATTGTTCAAAGTTCTGGGTACAGAATAAATCTGAACAACAAAGAATGTGCTTTGCCTACTAGGAGAGGCACCATTCCCCCAGAGCCAGGATTCCAGCTGTGTATTTATGTGCTGGTCACCCTTGAGTTGGACCAGACAACTGGTCTGGATGTTCCACAGGGAAAGGGACCCTCTACATCCTATAGACCTCTCCACTAGGGGAATCCTGAGATGCCACCTGGTACAGCTCCAGCTCACTCCAGAAAACATTTACTCAGCAGAAACAGATGCTGGGACCCCAACCAGCTGTTGCCTCTCAGAGCTGCCGTGAAGAATCGGGGATTCAGTTCAAGATTCAGTTTTCACTCAGACAACTCACACGGTTGGCTCATATCTCCCCAGACTGGCCTGGAGAGGCCACAGCTCCATCCAGCAAAACAGGAAAGCTCATGACTGCAGTGGAAGCCTTGGCTGGAAAACTAAGCCCTGTTCAGCCATGAAACCAATGCCTGCTCCATCCCTTCAGACACACAACCTGCCCAATGCTGAGAGTGAACAGTACACGAAGACTCCGAAGATAACAACACAACTTTCTAGAGAGACAAAAGGCCCTGAGTCTGCATGACAGCAAAGACCAGGACCATAGAGACAAGCTCTAAAATAACACATGCTACACATAAAATACCCTTCTGCTGCAGCTATGCCCCCACAAACAAGAGTCACTTCACACACAAACGCAGCCATGCTACAAGCAGCCAGCACAGCAGCTCGGGACAGAGAGGATTGCAAAGGAGACAGTAAGTGGTGTCAGCCTTCCAGTGCCTGAACGGGCTCCAAGAGAGCTGAAGAGGAACTTCAAACAAGGGCCCTAAAGTAAGAGGACAAGGGGGAATGGCTTCCCACTGCCACGGTTAGATGGGATATTAGGATGAAATTCTTCCCTGCGAGGGTGGTAAGGCCCTGGCACAGGTTGTCCAGAGCAGCTGTGGCTGCCCCACCCCTGGAAGTGTCCAAGGCCAGGTTGGACAGGGCTTGGAGCAACATGGGACGGTGGAAGGTGTCCCTGCCCATGGCAGGGGGTGGAATGAGACTGGCTTTAAGGTCCCTTCCAACCCTAACAATTCCAGGATTCTACAGTTTGGAGTGTCCAGGGCACTGGCACAGACTCCCAGCTTGTGCGTTCTGCTGGATAATCTTTAAAAGTAAAACAAGGAGGACAGATTTTGTCTGTCTGAAACTTTTGCGTTACTTCCTACAGCATCTGGATATCTATGACTGACATCCCACCCACTTGTTTACCCAAGGAAATGAAGAATAATACCAGTTCGGTAAATATCTCAGCAGTAGAACCCCCCAGATTCTTAACATACTTCTCATGGATTTTCAGAACACGATGGACTATAGGAATTTCCCTTCCTTCTATCCTAAAGACGACTATTTCTCCCACTCTGATTGGATCTTCAATTCGGTTCGTGAGGAACAGGAGATCTCCTCTGTGGAAAGCAGGCTCCATACTCCCACTGAAAGAGAGGAGAGGAACAATTGAACAATATTTAAACACTCAGTTCCAGGTTTCGGAGTTTACGGTCCTGTAAAAAAATCTCACAAGAACCTCAATGAGGAAGAGAAGCTGCGGATACCCCATTCCTGGAAGTGTTCAAGACCAGGCTGAAACCTTGATGAAGAACTTCTGAGAAAACCACCTTGGAGAATACACAACTGTGTAACCTCTACTGCAATCAGGTTTTCAATCACCATATTGCCAGCAGTTTGGATTTGTTGGGAAAAGAGCACTGCCAGTACCTGGTGTTGCAAGCACATCCAAAGAGAAAAGCTTTCTTAATAAGCAAAAAGCTGAAGACAAACTCTATCTTTTGTTTTCTGAGCTCACCATTGTCAGGGCAATGCTGGCAGCTCTGTAATGCTGGGAAGCTTTTTTCTATTTCTTTTATTTTTTGCAGATAGATAGATTATCCTCAGGAACAAAGCATGGAAAACATCAGGCTCTTGCATTCCCATCTGAAACAGACACAGGGACTTGCCAAAAATTTGTTACTGTGATTCATCCCTTTGCTTAATGATCTCATTTCAGGCACCACGACTCAAGTTATTTTTCTTCTGTCTTGTAAATGGCAATTGTTACCAACTACTTATCATTCCTAATTCCACATAAATAATGCAAAACAGAACAATGAACTTTAAGTACCGCATGCATTTGTGTTTCATCTTCACAGAGCACAGCAGCTGCTGCTCAGAACAGCAGATCTCATCACCGAAGAGGGGATGTGACCTCACAGCCCCCGCCTTATTCACTGGGAGAAACAGCGGGAAACATCTGCCCTGTGCTTCACATCAGGAGGAGTTCTGATAAGCGGCACTTGGTCACGGCATGACAGCATTTTCTACATCATGAACACTGACCCAGAAACACACAGAAAAGGCCAATGTGGCCACAGAGCAGGTGCTATATCCGTGCCAGCATCCAATGGCAGCCCAGGGAATTTGTCCCAGGCAGCAGCAGAGTGGGAATAACACCGGTGGTACCCACTGTAGGGCACTACTGTAAGGACAATGTGTGACACTCAAAACATCTAGTGACAGAGTGACAACCCTTAAGCTCAGGACCACCTCTGTAACGGACAGTCATTGAATCATCGCAGATGGGTTGGAAGGGACCTTAAAGATCATCCCATTCCACCACCTGCCATGGGCAAGGACACGTTCTACTAGACCAGGGTGCTCCGAGTTCCGTCTAGCCCGGCCTGGAACACTTCCAGGAAGGGGGCAGCCACAGCCCGGGCCTCGTTGCCCTCACAGGGAAGGACTTCTTCACAATGACCCATCTAACCCTGCCCTCTGGCAGCAGGAAGCTATTGTCCCCTCACTACCTGCGCGGGTATAAAGTCCTTCTCCCTCTTTTTTACCAGCCCTCTTAAGCCCAACCCAGCCGGCTGACAGAGCGAGATGAGATGCTGTTTCTACCCACTCCCTCTCCCCTCGCTATTCCGGAGCCTGGATTCCTAAGGAGCTTCTCGCCCACTGGGGCTGCGGCAGGAGCCTCCATCAGACCCAGCCCTGTGGGGATCCCCCTCGAGAGTCTGGCGATTCCCCAGCCCGGTTAAACCCCCTGGAGGTTTAAAACCCCGCACCCTGGGACTGACCTCAGCACCACCACGATAGGGCTCTCGCTGCCCGTCACCACCATGAGCCCCTTCCAGATCATGAGGGCGGAGGACACGATCATGCCGAAGTTCAACACCTGGTAGTACAGCTGGGGGGGAAGGGGGTCGGTCAGGCCCCGCCGCCAGCGCACGGCAGGGCGGACCGGCCCCGTCCGCCCGGTCGGTTTTCCCCCCCGGCCCCCCTGGCCCCTCCGGCACCTGCCGCTTGTTCATGCGCCGCACATCGTCCAGAAAGTCTAGCGACAGCATCGCCGCCGCCGCCGCCGCCCGCACGGCCCCGCTTCCGCTTCCGCCCGCGAGGCTACGTCACCGCCGCTTCCGCCCCGCGCGCGGAGCCGGAAGGGGCGCCGGGAGGGCTCCGCGGGGGGAGCTCCGAGGGGGACGCGGTCGTGGAGCCACACCGGGAGCGGAGCCGCGGCTCACCCGCACCCGAGAGAGCGCCCCATGCACCCGGATACCCGCATCCAGCTCAACACCCCATCTGACGTACACCCCCCATCCAACCGACACCCCACAATCGACAAAACACCCATCCAACTGAAACGCCACATCCAAGCGATGCCCCAGCCAACCAAAACCTACCCAGCTAATGCCCAGTTCCATCGATGCCTCTTCCAATCACTGGCCCATCCCGTGAACACCCCATTCAGCCAACACCCATCAAACCAGACCCCTATCCAACCAACACCCGACACCCATGCACCTGACACCCCTCACACCCCATTCACCCAACATCTCATGTAATCTACACCCCCATCTGACACCCCACCCGACCAATCCCCATCCTACTGACACACCACATCCAACCAACATCTCACATCCAATCTCTGCTCATCCAACCAACACATGATCCAACATCCAGACAACCCCAACAGGCTGTATCCAAGCGCCGCGAGACCAGATGGTGACGAGCCCAAGCAAGGAGATAAATAGTTCTTAAATTATTTAAACATCATCAGAGTAAACAATAATGAGTGGAGTTCTGGCTCAACAGAATGAAAAAATAACGGTATAGAAGGTAATTATATTACACAAAGCATGGGTGTGACAGGGAATGAGGGATGAAAGAGAGAGTCAATGTGACTACATGGAAAGACACATCTCCTAAAGGATGGGTAATGCCAAGCCGCAGCAGGAGAGGAGTTATGGAGCTAGTGATGGAGCACCAGCCCCCGCCGCGCCACAGGACGATGGTCTCGCTGGTTTCAATGCCTCTGTGGGCTGTGCTCTGCTCCTCTCCCCTCAAAATGAGCTGTCAGGAAGCCCTCACACTGATACATCAGAAGTTCCGGAATAATTTCACTCCAGTTGACCCCACTGATGGGATGGGGGATGTTATCCCCTTCTGGCGTTGGTGCCAATCTGAGCTCCCCACTGGGATGAGCCACTGAGCACTGGGCCTTGCAGCACCCACCCCAGAATGGCTTACAGCAGCGCAACTCCACAGACAGATGGCCAACACGTCCTGGAGGGGACCAGGCCCTCCTAAACACTGTACTCACCAGGGAGGACTGGGGCTACAAAATCCTCTTTCGAGGATGATTCAGGTGCAAGACATTTCATTAAACTGTGTTTTGGAAAAGAATGTTGTTACTTGGGCAACTAAAGAATAATCAGCACAACCTACAGCTCAAACCCATGCTGTGTAACGCAGATCCCGGATCAGCCAGCATGATCCCGACAAGCGCGTTTGGCCGAGCCAGCGTTATGAGTTAAAATGAGTAACACAAAGGCAGGATGGGAAGAGAAAAAAGAAGCCATAAATAGAAGAAGACAGAAAAGGGAGATTGGGAACGCAAGGCTAGGGCTCTGGGCAAAGGCTGAGGCAGTGCACACTCGAAGGAGGAGAGCTCGTTTGAAGGAAACTACAGTTGCAAAGTGCTCCTGGATCCTCAGGAGCTGGCCAAGCTCCACTGGGGATCCTGGCCCTGCTTTCCCTTTTCACCTCTCTGGGCTGGCAGAGAGTTAGTGCTTAGGATGCAATGGCAGGGTTCGTTTTGTGTTTTTCTGTTCTAAATTTCCCTTACAAATAGGAGTCAACGGAAAGCAATGTCCATCCCAAGAAATCAACAGAATATTTCAAAGATTTGCCCCATCCCCACCCTGTATTTTGAGTAGAAACCCCCCCAACAAAAAACTCCCAACCAACCAAAAGGGCTTTTTTTTGTTGTTTTTAAGTCATAAGAGACTTTGAATGATTGTTCTGTGAGGTGCTGTTGGGGCCTTCTGCGCCACACATCTGACTGTGCTCACAAAGAGCTGAGTCACTTTTGCACTCTTTGTATTTGTTTTCCTCTTCCACCGAGGTGTTCAACTCGCCATTGTAGTCCTTGTGTCCATTCTCACCCATCTCCGTTTGTAACTTCTGCCTTTCATCTTCATCCTCTTCCTCCTCTTCTTCCTCCTCATCCTCCTCATCTTTGACTTTATGAACAATGAAGAGGTGCCTGTTCAGAGAGATGTGGGAGGTGTAGCACAGGCCGCAGAACAAGCACTGGAAGGTGGAGCTGTCGGTCTTGTGCCGAGGTATGTGTTCCTGGAACTCAGTCCGGACATCCGTCACAAAGCCGCACTTAGCGCATTTCCAAGGCGCTTTCAGTATTTTGGCTGGCGGCGCATCCAAGCCTGCAGTGCTCTCTCCCTGACCCAGCTCATTCGGTGCCATCCTCTTTGGAGATTTTGCCTTAAAAAAATAAGATTAAATAGTTACTTTATCATTTGAACCCACAGAAGAGTAAGTGCTAAAATCCACATGCATGTCTGAAGATGCCTGAGGGTAAAGTCATGCCTAGGGATTCCTGGAGCACTCCCTTCCCTACCCGTACCCAAACACCTCACCTGGTGCACAGGATTTCAACTGCTGTCCTGCAACGTGAGATGGGAACACTGGGAGAGGCTGGCTAGCAGAAACATGATGGGGAAATAGTTTAGAATCAAGGAATCATGAAATGGTTTGGGTTGGAAGGGACTTCAAAGCTCTTCCAGTTCCACACCCTGCCATGGGCAGGAACACCTTCCACTAGATCAGGTTGCTCCAAGCCCTGTCCAGCCTGGCGTTGGACACTTCCAGGGATGGGGCAGCCACGACCTCTCCGGGTAAAAATTTGGTTTGGTGTGGGAACAACTTAGACTATGGTGAGGGAAGGAGGGGCCCACAGAAGAGGGACAGCTGAGGGACACAGGGGTGGTCATTAGCCCAGACAACGTTTCTCAGATTTAACTCCGAACATTCTCCCCTCCACTCAGACTTTGTCTTAATGGCATCTCTCAGTAACTCATCCCCTCTATCTTAGAATCTTCCAGTTTCTTCTCCCATGAGGACAGCTCGCTTAAATATGTCCCTGCAGTGATATGCAAAATGTGTATTTTTAAAATAAATGGAGCAAAGAAGCCCAAACAGCTAACCCTCCACTCCAAACCAATCCAAAACAAAATCAGTAGAACAGTTACATATGCTATACAAAACGACACATTCCTACTTAAGAAAAATGCAGGTTGTCATCTAGCAAGTATTTTAAAACAGAAAATAAATCTTTTATAACTAGCAGAAAAAATAAGGGAGAAAGAAGAAAATGTGCCATGCTCATGAACAGGGTACCAGGGGAAAACAAGGGTAATAACAAACTTAAATTACAAAGTAGACTGAATAAACACCAGTAAAACACAGCAAGAAAATCTTGAGAAACGTAAGGTACATTGTCCTGGTGCTGGTGCAGCTCAGCTGTGCTCGCACTGCTGACCCTGACCGTACCAGAGGGAATCAAGCTGGATGGAACTGAGTGAGGGAAGGAAATCTGCCCTATGGATGGGAGAGTTTGACTGGCACAAGGCTACAGCTCGACATAACACCCCGAATGAACAATTACTGGCCAGGTACATTTAATTGTACATTTAATTTTCCATGAAAGTAAGTATCAGTTACTTCTGCTCTGTCTCTCTCTGGAGCTTTCGCTTTGGCCATCTGGGATAAGTCTGGGTTTTTGATGCCGTGCATGAGGCTGATGTGGTTCTCCAGCATGAATGGCTGAGGAAATGTCTGATTTTCATCTGTGCAGTACCTTGGAAATAAAAAAATGAAGACAATTTATTAGAGGACATGCTCTTTGTACTGTGCCAAACCAAGAGCTGTCATTGGAGACAGGCTCTGGTGAGTAATATACCATTAGATTACCAAAATATACAGCAGAGCATCATTTTAATAATAAAAAATTACCCCAAGAGAAATCTAGAACAGTTTTGGAGTGTCACAGTGCTCATGAAGAGCATGTCTTCTTTACAGTGCTAAATAAATATAGGGACTAGGGGGTGTCAGGCCCCCTGTGACAAGCGCCAGAGGATAAATGATCATAAAAAACATATGAAAGAAAATATGGGAAAACATATGGGAGAACAACAAAAACAGACTGACGCGAGAAACCTACACAGAGGGAGCTGGTGCCTCGTGTGACACAACTCAGTCCTGCACCCAGCACTCCCACGTACCAGGGAGAACCAGCATCATATCCACCAGACTGTACCACAACACAGTTAAAATTCTCACCAAACTGCTGAAATTCCAACTTTTATACCAACAAACTAGGCAGAAGCACTCATGAACATGTCACTTATATGTAACTCTACATGCTCGAACCTGGCAGGACTCCAGAGCTGCCACAGAGCTGGCTGACATCTCAAAAAGGAGCTGTGAAGAGGATGCGCTGTCTGTACCTTTGCTCCTGGATGACTGAGATCTACTGGAATAAGTGCCAGGCCTTGTAGACATATAAACCAGACCCCCTGAAGTGCACAGAGGGTTCTGTTAGCAATTGAGAAAGCCAAAATTGAGTATCTGTGCTGTTCTGGTGCCTGCCAGCACAACACGGTGAAGGTCCATCAGCCACACATGGACCTGAGCAAGGACAGGTGACACCAGAGCGCCCGGAAGTGCCCTAAGTGCATCTGAGACAGAAGCAACATGGGATTAAGGGCAACAGAGAGGAGCTGAAATGTCTCTGAGTAACACAGACATCTTCTAAAAGGACAGAAGAAGATTCCTACCGATCTTCCAGTAACTAGAGGGAAATAAAGTAACAGTCAGCAAGGATGTGAAAATGCAGATGTGCTCATTGAATACTTCTGGGTTTTAACAGGAATTGCTCAGAGGATAAATCAATATTTAATGATGATGGAATTTTTCTCCCTTGTGGAGAAAAGCTGAGAGGTTATTAAGTGGTATTTATCAAAAATAAACATGTTAAAAATCAAGTGTTTCAGACAGTTTGTACTTAAGACTTAGAAAAGAAGAACAAGATCTTATAACAAAAACCAAGTGAATTAGGAAAGAAAATACACAATACATCACAATATTTTGCAATTTGCCCTTATTTAGAATTCTTTTCATGTGAGCAGGGAAAGATGCTTTTCTAACCTGAATTACTCCAGTGACAAGCATGGCAGGAGGGTGTTCAAGCAAGTCCTCTATCACTGGTTTCTCCCTACAAATTTATCCAAAGCCAGCGACCTAAGCAGGGCAGGGGGAGAAAGGGGAAATCACAGTTGGGAATGTTAGAAGCCAGAGGGAGGTCACCTACAAGCAAGCATGCTGGAGTCACAAAAATAGTCAGTAATCAGATCCATGACAGATTTTATTCATGTTTCACATGGAAACTCAGAAGAAAAGGGTGACATGAAGTTAAGACATCAAAATCCCTGAAGAGAGTAACAGGTGAGAGTGATACAAAATGCCAAACAGGAAGTAGGAAAAGAGACACCAGAACCAGAAGAAACAAGGAGCAGCGGACATGAGATGCCTTACAGAGTGCTGAAAAGAGTCAAGGAGGAATTCAGAGACTGGATAGTAAGATTTTTAGAACAGCACTCTAGACAAGCTAAGAGGGATCAAAGGGAAGACGGGATAAGAGACCTCAGATCCAAACAAAGAGCAGCTCTTGAAGATGCTGGGACAGTATTTCAAGGAAGAAGTTTCATCTGCAGAGTGCTGTGATTTCAGTAAGTCTGCCACTACAATGACTGAAGAGAGCACAACCACTGTCCAGTTAAGACTTCATCAACAGATTCTGAGAAGGAGCAGCTACAAGCTGGAGAACTAAATGCAACCACAATTCCCTTGCTCTTCTAGCTGTGTTGTCTCCACTGGCATAACCATGTTCCCTTGGGTAAGCCAGTGGATCCACAGCTGTGTGTTGCTCTGAAAAGTAACAAGGTAACGCACAGCAGGCTAGCATATCCTAGGCTGTCAGGAATTTCCACACAAATCCTTCTTCCCAGTAACATCTTACACTCATTTTGATCCTGAACCATTCCACTTTAAAAACAACTGATCCAGAGAGGACAGATTTACACAGATCAGGTGAGTGTAACACCAAAGACCATCACCCACAAACTTAAAGCTGAATGAAACACACTGGGAGTCAACATTTCATCTCCTCCAGAGGTTCCAAGTCAGAGCAGTTACAAGAAATGGAAAGTTTAGAAGTCCTGGATGAAAAAACGTCTCAGGAATGTATTCCCAGTGGTAATATCTATGCTGCATCCATTTGCTAAAAGCTATTGTGGCTCACTAGATAGTCCAAAGAAATATAGTACTTGAGAAATGTACTTGTACTCTTCAGATGAGGTTTTAGCAACTTGAGTGTAGTGAAGTGACAAAAAACATCAGAAACGCTTGCATTAAACGAAAATTTTAGATAAATTAGAAAAATCCCGCAACCTACATCACTGCAAACTTCTTTTCCAATCCAAATATGCTTTAATCCTGTTTCAAAAGGATGTCTTGGAACGAGACAGGAAGGAATTTTGCACGGTCACTCAGCATACAACTTTCTCTGCAGCAGTTACAGAGGCAGATTCATAAGCACCGGGCTTTGTCCTGAACTGAGATTGTATCCACAGTTAAAATATGTTCACCAGCAATGATTTTCATTCACCACTGATTTCCGTAACTTGTCTGAAGTCTCGAGATCCATTTTCCAACTTTGAGGCATGACTTCCCAAGCAATTCCAGCAAGATTAATTCTCCATTGCCCCGCAGCCTGTGCAGTCAGTTCTGCCCTTGTAAAGTGGTGGCAAGATCTGATTCATTAGGATTTTACACACTTTTTTACACACCCAAGGAGAAGGCACAAGAGTGATGCATGACCACACCAACCACAAAGCAGTAAAAGACTGGCCCAATATTTTATTGGCTGTTTCACAGCGATGCACAATGTAAATCTCATTCCGCACCTGCAGATCTCAAATCACGCCTTCCCTTAAGTTTCCAAAGGATGTTCACTGGGCAGTCAAAAGCAAGGTCTTATTTTAGCCACTAAGTCTCTCGTTCAACGCATTCTTCTCCTCACTTTCCCTCAGTAACTTACAGTCTGGAGTAGACAGGGACAGCAGACACGAGTTATTCCAACTTTAAAACTTGAAGGATTAGACTGCTGCTGAAAACCAGTTTGCAAAGCGGCGTTGGGTACATACCAGCAAGTGTAGACTTTCTTTGCTGTGTCGTGGTTATTGCGGATGTGTCTGCGCAGGCTGTTGGAGGCATTGAATGAGCGCTCGCACTGGCGACAGGGGTATCTCTTCACGGACTGGCAGGAAAAGAGAAACAGCTTTGAACAGCATAGACATGGAAGGCACTGACTGGATTCTAATTCCCATGCTCTTCGCCTGGATATTACCTCTCAGATGAAAAAAAATCCCTTACATAATATGTAATTCCACTGATACAGATCACAGAGATTTTGAGATCCCACTTAGACTCAGCCCAACAGCTGGGTTATACCAGCACTGATCTTATAAAACCAGGACTTTATGGTCCTGATTTTATTGCTTGATTTTACTGACTTTTTATTAGGAATTGCATATATACTTCTCCTGTGGGTTCATTTCACTACCAGACCCCGTGCAGAATTCACTCAGTGGAAGGTCCCTTTGGCCCCAGAAGGCAGCAGGACCCCAGTGAAGTACAAGTCCACTTACCCTTCTTGCTCCTTATAATTCAGCACAAGAAAAGGGCAAGCTGCTAAAAAGCATCACACGGGCCCTCCTATTATCCATGTATGGTATCTACATCCCCTGAAGAAAGCCTGCCCTGTAACCAGCCTCCTCCAAAATTTTCCTACAGCCCTTTGTATAATCTGCATGCACATTCCAGTTAAAATCTTTTAAGACTTGTTTAATTAATATGTGTATATATTAAACTGAAATATTTTCCCAATTTCCTACTTCCATGGAATTCAAACGGGAAAATCAGCATTCTCAGCCTGCCCTCATCTTCTTCTCTTGAAGTGAGGACATCACCAAGCGGGACAACCCAGCCCTCACCAAATCAAGTTAGAAGGACTCAAACACCATTATCCAGCTTCCCATTCATGGCTGGGTGACTCAGGATATCAAACGAGAAGCCCTGATGCCAAAGTACTGAGAAATCTGGCTGCACACAGCATCTTGGTCCATGTTCTGCCAGCAACAAGGATTAGCTTGACAGAAGTAGGTCAAGGCAATGCAAGACTTGAGCTGGATGAAACCCACAAAAAATTGAGATTTGCAGTTCTTGTAACAACAGCCCTGCAAACGGGCCTGGAATGCAGGAGCCTGGTGCTCCTTCCCAGTTCCCTAGCTCAAGTGTTTCATCCAAGTCCTTACCCTTCCATGATTTCTCTTCATGTGGGACACATAGGTTTCCCGATCAGGTATCCACTGTGAACATTCCTTGCAAGTCCAACCAGTTCTTCTCAGTCTGGACTTGGACTCGGGATTGTGTCCTTCCACCCTCATGTCTCTCCTCGTCAGAGGAGAGTGGGAAGTCCCATTGGCTACCAAAAGCTCCTTTGGTGAGGTATAAACCTGGATCCTTGAAGCCTTCTCAGACTTCTGCTGGAAGTTTGAGAGCTCTTCAGGATTTTGGGGGACTCCATGAACACCCTGTATAACAGTAACAGTGGAAACACATATAACATTTGCATGTAATTCGTATTTCACACCTTTATTTATAAATGAATACTATTTACTATTTAAATACATAATTTAAATCCCCACTGGCCAAACAATGTGTTGTTGTCTTGCTCCTGTGTGTTTTCCCATTTCTCCCAGAAGCTGCTGCTGACAAGAGATTTTCCCAAGAAACATGAAGCTTCTATTTCTGTTTTCTACATGACAACAGCCGCTCCTTGGTGCTGCCTGTTTAGCATTTTGGATGAGCCCTGGGAACTCTGGTTAAACAGAGAAGATGTAATGGAAGAGAAATTTTAATTGTCATTATTTCAAGAGCCTAAGCTCTAAAAACACAGAGCTTTGGTAAGCTCTGAATGAAATGTTTGCTGGTATCCTGGGGGCTCCAAAGTTGCTTCATCTTTGCTCAAGGGATGGGAAGAGAAAATGTTTAAGTTTCTCCAAGTCTATTTCCTTCAATTCCACTCCATCTATTGATATTTACATTTTTTTTCACTGTTCAAAACTGCTCTCGACATGCAAGACCAAGCATAAAGCCAGGAACCAGCCTTATAAGGAATATGGCTCCAGGCTCTTTGGTTATTCAACAGGCCAAAATCCAAAGTCCACCAAAAAGTTATTTTAACAAAGAAAATCGAACATAAGGAAAATAATCTAAAAATTAAGAGCTGTGGGAAAGCAAAGGCAAGTAAAACAGCAACATACCAAAGAAACCTCAAGAAACTCCCCTAGGAACAACAATGTTCACCCACACAAAAGGCTAATTGAGAGGTTTAATTGTGCACAGTAATTAATAACGGGTGAAGCTTCAACACACGAAAGCCCCAGGCATTTGGAAGTCTTTCTGTGGATTAGATACCAGACAAACCTCCAAACACAAGGTCTCAGCTGAGAAGTCTGTGTGCTCTGCACCTGGCCCAGCTGATGACCACAGAAGCTACAGGACTGCCACCTCCTCAAGAACACAGACATATCACCTTCCCCCCCCGCCGGAAATCTTTGGAGTGTTTCAGTGCCCATTACTCAATTGTTACACCACTGGGGCAAAACAAATGAGGATCATGGAAAAATGAAGTGATTTCTCTGCAGAATCAATACCAGAGAGCAGAGCTAACTCCTGCTCTGCGATGCTTTGAAGCTGAGGAAGATGAGGAGGCACATGGATTCCTTATTTTGCTTGTAGGCACACACTAGACAGCACCTCCTAAAAACTCTACCTCATGAAGGTGGCTGCAGAGGAGATGGAGGAGTCCAATCACTACCCTGCCACAGCCAAAAAGCCTTCAATTACCTCAGAGGTTGAGACAAAGTTTTGTGGTGAAGATCTTGGGGTGCTGGTGCACAAACTGCTGCAGGCAGGTCCCTGGGGTGGGATCTGACAATGAACCACAAGGTGTGTATCTCAGCTCCAGCTTTTTAGCACCGGGGATGAACACCTCTTTGAAGGTCCCAGCCTTAATCTCAACTCTGTTTTCCTTATAATGCACCAATATTAGCAATCATTGACTTCACAGGAAGGCTTCAAATTGTAATTCATTACTGCATGCAAAGCACTTCCAGATTTCCAAGTTAAAGACACGGGGGAGAGAGCAAAGAAGGAGTTTTGAATGGGTTTTGCCTTCAGGAATGAGCTAACAAAGCTCCTGGCTTTCTCAGTGTAAGTATAAACAAAACAAAGTCACTGTTTAAAAAAAAAAGTCCTTTTCTTTTCCTAATCAAAGCGAAAGAAGACTGCAAGCTCGTTCTTCAGAATGCCACTGAGAAATCTTCCAACAGGATTTCCATGGAGTGTTGTTAAATGCTGAACATAAAAATATCTGAGTAAGATAACAGAAAAATGTGGCACTTTTACATTTACGGGGTAATCAGAGCGGTTAGGATGGTACCTCCAGGCTAATCACTTCTGCCTTTGTCATTTCCCTCTTGCAGTCTGGTGTGGTTCAGAGCAGCAGGGAATCAGGCTGTTAAATGCCATGTAACCTCCCTCTGAGGCAGCTGCAAAGAGGCCAAAGCTCTCCAGGTGAGCCCCCAAAATGGTAGATTCAGCTTTCACTATATAAATTTGGTAACACTGTGGGCAGAGATTAATTGTTCCTGTCTCCCAACCAAAGATAAAGCTGCCACATGAATTTAATTACTTTCTTTGTGTTTAAGAGGCTGAGGACTCCCCATCCCTGGAAGTGTTCAAGGCCACACTGGACATGGCCTGGAGCAAGCTGGGATAGCGGAAAGTGTCCCTGCAGGGGGTAGAACGAGATGGGCTTTAAGGTCCCTTCCAACCCAAATCAGTCTGTGGTTCTGTGGTTCTATGAAAACAGGAGAGTTAAAAATCAAAGGGATTTACCTGTAAAAACAAGTTTTTGTCATACAGCTAAAATGCATCTAGCTGTATGCATCTGCCTGCATTAAGACCAACTAACACAAACCACTCCATCAACATTTCCAGATCCTGTCAATCACTGTAGTCTATATTTTCCACTAAGATATTCCTCAAGAATCTTCTACTTCTTGAACCACTTGCCTCACACGGCTGATGTAAATTCTCTGTGAACTCAAAAAATAGGATCTTGCACCAGTAAGGGAGGGAGTTACCTACCTTAACATGCTGCATTAGCTGCTGCTTCTGCATATATACCAGTTGACACTGTGGGCACTTAAACACTCCCACTAACAACTTGCTTGTGTTCTGCTGGAAGTGCTCTTGGAGCAGCTTCTTCTTGTTAAAGACCATCTCGCAAGAGCATTTGTAGATCACCCTGAAACAATTAAAGAAAGTAAATTCAGTCTCTCTGCCTCAAGAAGACAATGGAAAAAGTTATCTCAGCAACTCCAGAAAGGGATGGACTTCTGAGGAGAGCTGTGCTCTCCACATATTGTCAACACACACCCACGTGGGCAACTGAACCACTAACTCAACTGGGAAGAACAACAAAATGCCTCAGGCACATACCATAGCTTGCTAAAAATAAGTTTACTTCTATGCATATGCATAACTCCAGCATGTGTGAGCACAGACAGACAGGAGCAAACACAAAGCATACCAGCCAGTTACACACTGCTTTCAATCCCACCTTTCCATAGCTCCTCCCTTAAAGCATACATTTTTGGCACTAGCTCAAGCCTTGGAGAGAAAAGCTACAGAGTGGAAAAATCAGGAGGCTTCTCTCTAGTGATTTTTGGGGGCAACACTGGCTGGGATAACTTTCCTCTTCCCTTCAAGTGCCAGATGCAGCAGTTGCCCTGGAGCCATCTACCCAGAGGTGCCACTGTGGGTCCTGCTGGACAAAGAGGTGACAATTAAGTTCCTTTTATGGATGTTTAGCTCTTCCCTGCCCAAAGTCCTCTCCTCCTACCCAGGAGAGTGTGTTTGTACCAAGAAGACCATGCTCTGGTTTGGAACAGACCCCTGCTGGCCGACAAAGTAGCGGATCATCTTATAGAAAGACAGAAGCCAAAACCAGAAAAAAACTGCGAGGGAAAGAGGGAATCCTGGAGCCACCCAGAGAAGGAGAAGAAGAGATAAAGCCAAAACACTTACTGAGTAGTCTTGTGAGACTCTGCTGGGTGCTGGCTGGCCATGTGAGCCATGGTGCTGTCGGCAGACTTGAAGGCCTTTGGGCAAAAAGAACACTTGTGGAAGACTTCGCAGTGTTTCTCATGGATGTGCACTTTGAGCATGGCGAGGGTCATGAAGACAACTCCACAATGGATGCACCTGGGGGAGGCATGACAAAGAGCTGAGTTACAGCCACAGCATCGCTTCCATCACACCCGTGGAACGACACAGATGGAAGGACCAGGCTGCACTGGGTCCTTGGTTCAATCAGTTTAATCTCTTCCATATTAAAGTGGAACAGTCAAGGAGGAATATGATATAGGAATTTTGGGCAGAACTCACAGCTAAATGTTACCAACAAGCAAACAAGATCTATAAAAGAAACCTTCAGAGACTAAAACAACCCAAAAAGAATAAAGACATGGTTCAACAGAATGCCAGCCCTGTACCTGTGAAAGCCAATTCCAGCACAAGCACAAGTGAAGGACTAAAGTAAAAGTACTTGATGAGATCTCCCTGTGGCAAAAAGCAGCACAAATACCAGTTAGTCCCCAGTACAAAATAAAGAGAAAGAACATCCAGTCAGAAATCTTCAGCAACTGCTACTCCACTGAGCTCCAGAAAATCACAAGAGCATCGATATTGAACACATCAACAGAAACACCCAAGGAACTGATAAAGCTCATTAAAATCATTAAGATACAGGTGCTGCCTAGAAAGTGCTTGAATGGAAGGGCTGTCTGGGTGCCCAGGGAAGAGAGAGAGGGAGAAGCAGAAAAGGATTCTTCTCAGAAGCTGAAAACAAGGCCAAGAGGAGAGCAGGGCCACCCCGCTGGTCCCAGCCTGTCTCTCCTCCAGACACACACCTAATATTCCCACAAGATGGCAACAACCAGCAGCCTTACTTCACTTAACACTCCTCCCCAGATCCGCCTGCTGTGCTCTGAGAGATGCCACGCTCCAACTTACAAAGGCATGTAAGGATGCAGCCACCTGCCCTCACCTGCCTCAAGCACAGCAACCACAGGCTTTGCCATCCCATAGGTGCACCTCTCCCATAGGAACAGCCTCTCCTGAGGATATTCCATCAAAATGACACCAGTGGAACTCTGCTTAAGCCAGCACTGCATGTACAGATGTCGGAGCAGGGGAGCCCAGCCTGGCAATGCAAGGGCCAACCTTGTGCTTGTGGGATGTGAGAGATGCACAAGGGACAACCTCCTCTCCTTATGAACAGGTTTTCCCTTCATTCTGAGGGCCACGTCTACCCACGGCACTGTCTGGGGCTGTGTGCTCGGCGCTGCTGCAGCGCTGCTGGTGCAGATGGACCCCAGCTATCACGCACTGGAACAGATCCAAGCCCGTATCAAAAACAAACAAGCTGCTGGAATATCCTTCCCTCTGAACCAGCCTCCCAACAGCGTTTAGGAAACAAGCCCAGGCTTTGAAGCTACACTTCAAAAGATCATTAGGCAGAAGCCAGCCCGAAGGAGCCAACCCCTCTCCCCTAGACTTCTAAGAAAACACAGAATTGCTGTTTTCTTAAATTTCAAGAGGGAAGCAATGACAGAAGCTGGTGTCACCTTTAGAGAAGCATGAAAACATTCTGCTGGGGTAGCTCTGCCTTCAAGCATGATCCTCAACCACATGAGACAGGGGGAGAGAGACTTTCTAGTACAGTAACACCAGGAACCACGTTATTATGGAAGAATAAATTCCCCAAGTATAAATGGAAGAACAAATACTAATCCTGGAGGTAAGGAATGGCTGGAACATCCAGGAATATCCAACGGGCTTCCTCCGCAAACACTCCTTGAACTAACAAGAGATGGTTATGCCTGACGCTTGATTTTGGGAAGTACTTCATTAAGAATGAGGAATGAAACAAGCACTAACTCGGGGTCAAATGATCACAGGTTAATTCAATTTACAGTAAGTGGAAGTCTAAACAACAGCCACTTTGTAATTAAGAATCCCAGTGCCAAAAGGACAAGGTCTGATAAACTAATTAGCTGAACAAAGTGGATGGAGGATGTCAAGAGGCTTGCCATGTAATTCCTGCAAATTGCAAATTCTGCTATCATCCCCAGCACTCTTGGATCCCTCAGGGCAAGGAGGGGTGACTAGAAGTCTTGGAAAGCATCCTGTGAGAGGAGGTAACAGCTACAAGGTGTTGTTTTAACCCTCTGAACACTTCCTATGCCATCACCTTCCAGCCCCTCAATTCTCCAAATGGCACCAAGCAGAAAAATGAGTCCCAAACTGGTGGGGACAGTTGGAAGGGGCTTGGAAAAAGCAGGGAAGGTGACACTTGGAGCCAAGAAGAAAGTAGCATTAAGGAAAATCTTGCTGAGTTTCATTTTTAGCTATAGAAGACTATTCTCATTTTCAGTGCAATCACTAGCCGTGACTCAACTCCAAATAAAACAACCATACTCCAAATTTAATTGAAAGCATTGGGGTATCAGCAGAAAAGGAGACAGAATAAGGACTTATCACAAAACCAAAACCAAACCTATGTTCCAGAAATTCAAGAAAAACAGGGACATAAAGAGAAGCAGCAAAAGTCAAGCTCATCCTGGGGGGGGGATTTAAAGAGTTCCTCAGCTTTTCGGCTCTGCAAGTAAGAAATGTGAAATAAAAGAATAAAGTCACTCTGTGACTACAGGGCAGATGCCACAGATTATCTAGATATGGTTCTGCAACCAGTATTTATCTCTTCTGTTTTCAACAATGTCAGTGACATCAGCCCTGCAGCAGAGATAGACAGGACAACAAGGATGGCACAGCCAGACGTTCACCTGTCTAGTGGATTCAACTTTCACATATGGGGTTCAGCAGATTAGAGAATTAGAGGAGAAGTTAAAGAAATTCAGCTTTTAGAGAAGCTGGGTAAAGCTAAAAAATCCGTAAGTATAATTTGTGAGCTTTGCCTTTGTTCAGATCTTCATTAATGTCCCTGGCACAGAGAGTAGCATGTCTTCTGTAGACAGACAGAAGCTCTTGTTGCTGGATTCCCAGGTGCCACTGAAGTCCCAAGAACTACACCAAACCCAAGTTAATCTTCTGACATCTACTCCATTCCCATTTTTCCATCTCAGGGAAAACATTTTTTCCTCCAGCTTTCCTCCTTCCCAGATTAATACATTTTCAAACAGCCCCAGTGTCACAGCCATTTAATATGTGATGGAATTAATTCTTTGTTGTGGGCTGGGTCTCCTCAAATCAGATCTCACATTAAAAAACCTTATCTGTATATAATTAAACTCAGAATCAGTTTGTTATGTGCCTCTTCACGGTTGAAAGAAAAAGCCCTTGAAAACCTCGGGGTGATTCAGACCAAACCAGACAGCAGAGCTTCCTGAATCTGCAGACATCTTACAAGAACAGCTCCAAGAGAAGAAATTGCCTTGTTTGTTTGAAATCTCAGAGTATTTAATGGCAACCAAGAGAAAAAACAGAACTTTAAGGAAACTCAAAAGATCATCCAGTCTCACGTCCCAAGCAAGTCATCATGTGTTAAGAGCTGTGCTGCAGCTTGGGTGATCTAAACATGCCGTGGAGGGAAGGCTTGTGGGGAAAAGTAACATCTTATTAGAGTAAGCAGTTTAGTAGGAGAAAAGATATTGTACCACATCCAGAACCTTGGGAGCCTTCCTCCACCTGTCTCAGCTCATGAGAACTGTTTGGAGAGTTGCAGGGGCATAGAAGGAAATAATCTATGCTCTTCTCATAGAGCCACACATCCTTAGCCCATTACAACTGACATAAATATAAATTCAAGCCTTAAGGAGATTTAGAGGATTAAGATCTGCAACCTTTTTGCTATAAGAATCAATCTTGAGACACTCAGTTGTAACACAAATTCAATACAAGAGCTTTTCAGCTCAAAGATGCCACAAAATAATGTCTGCTCTCAGAAACCTTCCTTAAATCCAGCTAGTAATTTCCCATTTCAAATGTGTTTCGTCATGCAGAAAGCCACGCTAGGCTCCAGCTACATCCACTTTCATTTCTGCTGTAAGAAAGACACATTTCACAGTCACAAAATGTTTTGGGTTGAAAGGGACTTTAAAACTCATCCCATCCACTCCCTGCCATTGGCAGGGACACCTTCCACTATACTAGGTTGCTCCAAGCCCTGTTCAATCTGGCCTTGAATGGGATGAGTGTCCTGGTTTCAGCTGGGATAGAGTTAATTTCTTCTCAGTAGCTGCTACAGTGCTGTGTTTTGGATTCAGAATGAGAGTTGATAACACACTGATGTTTTGGTTTTTGCTAATTCATTATCCTAAGTCAAGGACTTTTTTTCGTGTGTGTGTGTCTCCTGCTCGGCCAGTGAGAAGGCACACAAAAGAAATTGGGAGGGAGCACAGCCAGGACAGGAACAGCCATAACCTCACAAGCTCAACCAAATTGCAGAGGTGTAAATCCCAGCTTCCCAGAGAGCCTGTGGAGCTGCACGCACCTGAAGCCAACTTTGCGGGAGTAGTGCAGGCAGTTCTCCTTGACGTGGGTCTGGAAGTAGGCGGAACGGCACACGGCCCCACACTCCGGGCAGCAGTACGGGGACTTGTGAGCGTGGATCCTCTGGTGGGCACAGTAACTGCATTGGTTGGGCAGCATCATCTGGCACACTTGGCACGTCTGATGGAAGAAAGGTTACGTTAGTTAGTTATTCTCTATTTGGGATTTTTTCCCCCAAATTCACTCTAGAAAACTTCCAGGTTTAAAGGAAGTACAGGCATATTCCTCTAGCAGCAGCATCAACTACACAAAGCTCTTTAACTAGTCTCCTTATCATCTTTTCCCAACATCCTTCACAGTTAACCATTCCAAACAAAAGTTCCATATTTAAACCACATCCTCTATGGTTTATTTCCTTTTTTCCCCATAAAAAAGGAAAGCAAACTCTGTTACCTCTTAGCTCTGATGGTGTTCTGAATGCTCAGCACTTTCATTTCCTGACTTGAGGACAGCACTTTTCTCAACAAGCCCCAACCCCACACCAAAACATCATAAAAAAAGGAGGAAAACTATAGCCCGACTCCAAACCCCTGCTGCTGAAGGCAGTGCAGTCCTAATGTGCACCTTCCCCATCAAAAACACTGCTGTGTGTCTTGCAAAATTTTTTCTATCAGATGAAATTTGAACTTTCCAAGATGACAAACTATGTATGTTTCTCTTACAGAAACTTCTTGATGACTAGAAATAATGCAAAGCCTCTTTCTCTCTCTGCTTCATCCTTAACGAAATCCATTTTTACACACACGCTTACTATCAAAACTGCCTGGCAGAAGCATCATTTACTTGACATGTAAAGTTTTTATGTGGATGTATCATCCCATTTTTAACAGCTGTCAAACCTCTGCTCCCTTTCACAGGTGTCTCGACTCTCTGTATTCCTTCAAAGCCCAGGAGCAGCTGTTCATGCTCTGTAGGATGCACATTACTGGATGCCTGAGCATGAGTAGAGCTGGAACAGATCCCAGCGCACCCTGACCCCTGCAGGAGCAAAAGCTCTCTTTCGACACTAATAATCCCATGCAAAATCACTCCTCTAACTTAAGAATGAACAACAGCAGGCAGCTAATTACTGATTATCAGATCAGGTAATTTAACTAAATAATTTCTGTGGACTTCCCTGCTGGCAGCCATGGTAGAAACATGGGACAGAAGCCCCTAAATCTGAGAAAAAATAGAATAAAATTAATGGCCAACTCTCTTTTCTGTATCATTGCTATTTCATGCAGCCCCTCTGTGATGCTCCACTACATAACATCCATCAGGGAACTGTCAAAACCTCTGCAGGTAAGAGAAAGCATCACTTACAATAAAATGCAAAGCTATGACAAACCTGAAAAGTTCATGTGGTGGAAGGGAATAAAAAATCAGGCACTCAAAAGTGAAAACTGCAGAAATTGCCAAACACATGAAAAGCTTCAGACATGTGATCCAAGATATGTCACAACTTAAGTTTAGAGGAGAAATGGTTTCTCCCGGAAGGAGAGAAATGAGTGGAAAAACCACGTGGTAGGACCCTATGTACACACCCATATGCAATTACAGGAAACTCAAGAGCATTTCAAATGCTGCAGAAGTCCCCTAATTTCAGTGCTAATGAGCCATGGGAATGAGAAAATGGGAAGTAGAAAAGCCCCCAGGATCTCTCTGCAAGGAGCTGAGCAGGACCTTTAATTCTCCAATGCACACTCAAATCTCCAAGTAAGAGCTACAAGAAGTAAGTAATAAGCAATAAATTCATAGTAAGTAAGAGCAGTAAGCATAAGTAAGTAATAAGTAAAAGCAGTTTTATTGTGGTTAAGACACTTTTTTCTAACTGGCTTGAGATTTGCAACGGAAAATTTATCTCCCTGGCATTGTTAAAACGAGACTCTTTTTGCTGTGATCTCAACTAGTATTTAAGGCAGAGTCAGCACAACCACACGCTGAAAGCACCTTTGCCCTTGTATCTCAGTGAGAAACACTCGCTCCAGATCCGGCCTTGTCAAAGGCAATTTAGTTTTGATTTTAAGTCAGTTTGAGACTCACCTCTTCTTCCCCCGCATGTCATACCCACTGCTCCCAAAATCAATCACCACATGTTGAAAACCTGAATTTTCACCACTCTGTGTGTTCCTGGATCTAAAATATGCCAAAACCACTCAATATTTGATGAGCTGCTGCCTGGGGATGTCAGAGGAGCAGCAAGCTCCCGTCACCTCCTGCGTTACGTGAAAAGCTCCACAGGAACCAAAACCCTGATAACATAGGGCAGAAAAGTTTGGGGACTGTGAGCAAGAGGCATCAAAATTGTGGTTACCTGCTTCAGGCCTGGCAGTAAGACTGCCAGAAAGCGTGGACACACGATACAGCAATAAAAAGCAATACTCAGTAAGGATGAGGCTAAATTAATTCATTGCTTCTGC
This sequence comes from Oreocharis arfaki, assembly GCA_013398015.1. Lineage (NCBI taxonomy): Eukaryota > Metazoa > Chordata > Aves > Passeriformes > Paramythiidae > Oreocharis > Oreocharis arfaki. The sequence goes on from VZRR01002868.1 coordinate 176,407, forward strand.
AAACACCATGGAAGAAGCTGGAAGGATTCCCACACTGACACCACACACCACAGTGGGGACAAAAACCAGCCCAAGCCTCCAAGTTCGGATTGTCTTGTGGAAGAGTCTAGACGTTGGGCAGCAAACAGACAAAGAAGAGTGATGAGACACAAAGATAAATGAGTAAGAATAAGGAAACTGTCATCCTTAAGCAGCATTACTTCTGGACTTGGGAAAAGTCAATACAGCTTCTCCCTTCTGGCCACATGGAACTATCCGGGCTCTCCAGAGGAGTCAACAACCACATGGGTAAGGAAGATCTGAGATGCAACGGGTCAGGCTACCTGGGTTTCCTGAACAGCTCTGCAACGTCCTTCACTACAGGATTTTGAGGAAACTAAGGTACCACTACATAAGAGAAGGACTTTGCTTGGGTAAGAAGAGAAGAATAAGTAGTCCTTTGACAGAGCAAGGTCCCTAGGAAGTTCTGCTGGCATTTGGGCTCTTCAAGATAACCTCAAAGTATCTGGGAAAGTTAAATAGCAAAGATTGATGATCATAACCCAGTAACTCAGCATGTTACAGATAAGGGCTGACCACGAGGGCTGGCTGCAAAAAGAACATGCAGGGCTGAGGGTAATAAAATGAACCAAGCAAGGAACATACTAGAGCTGAGGAAGGTTCCAGGAAGTGAAAAAAACATTACTGATATCTTCACGCTCACACTCATCCTTTTCTCAATGCCTGCAGAAGACACAAGGCCAGACATCCTGCCCAGGGGGATTACAGGAGGTTCTGCTCATGCCTTTTGTACCAGGAGCTGCTGCACTCGTCAGGAGCCAATGTGCGGCCACACTGGGCTCCCCACCAAATGCTTAGTCTTGGACACAGAGTGTCCAAGAGTGGTTTTTCCTTTTACAACTATGCTTCTTCGTATGAGAAATTATAACTTGGTTCCAGATGTCACATTTTTATCTCTCTCCTAGTTTTCCATGACTTTTCAAAGAAGTCTGGCAGCAATTTGAGACATTCATTAGTCAGTTATTTCTAAAGCATGTTACCAGGACAGGATTTTGAGTTGTGTAATGTCTGTGTTTTTCATACACTCCCATAGCCTACGCTTTAATCAAGAGTTATTTATTACAAGTTTTCTTTAATTCTCGTTTGCCTGCCACATTTCATTTGGGCTTTTCTTCCACAAGTCACATTCACACACAGACAAATGCTCAGAAGCTCAGCCGCTTTGGAATACTTGAGTTGATTCCCATTTTTACTTATTAGCTTCTTCAAAAGGGAAAAAAATTAAATATTTACTGAGATACAGTGAAGATTGAACTACTACTACTCAAAAAAAGTTTGTCTGTTAAACCCAACCCTGTGGCCACAGAGGTGTTTGCAAATACACATTTATAGTAACTACACAGTTTTGCCCTGGACAGTGCCTGTGGACAGGGAACTAGCTTTAGCATGAGCAGAGAAACATTCCAGCAGTTTTCATCTCTTTGTTGTTCCAGAGTTAAGTGATGGTGATGAAGTCCACATCTAGTTAAGAGCTGCCCCCAGACTACAAGGGTCCACCTTCACATGATCATCATGGAGCTTCAGTTAAAAACACTTAGGCACCAACCCTATGGTAAAGGACCAGGGCTAGGAAAGAAGAAAAGATTCACAAACCAAATTATCTTTAAACAAAAACAAAACAAAACTCCAAAAAACAAAAGCAACAAAATTACTAAGGACTCAAAGTGAAACAGTCATAGGGGAACAAAAATAGTATTTGCAGACTGTTAATGTTTTAAAGAATGCTTGCCCCTAACATATTCAAACCAAAAATCCCCTACCAGCGGTGCCCTAAAGCCCCAGTTCTTCCCAAATCCAGTCTTTTGCAAGCTATAATTTTTCTGCTTCAGGCAGAGCTGCAGTAGCAGCCAAGGGATCACGGAAAGAGATTAGCAGGATCCTCTTGCTATTAAAAAATATAGTGACCAATCACTACCTAAAGTTAAAGGTTAACTTCCCATTAGCTGTCCCCTACTGCCTGGCTGGGAGCAATGCCAGCAACCTGCAACCCTCAGCAGGAATGCTTCGACTGCAGTGGTGCGATATGCTGGCTCTGGGAGCACAGCTGGTCTCAACACCTTCATCTCTGCCCCCCTGTGCTCCCCTTCCTGCATCCCTCCTGGATGACTGTCTGTGGGCCACACTATAGTCAAGCTCCAGATGCTTGGAGGGCTATTTTTGACTTATTTCAACCATCCAGGTTACAACACTGCTACACAACATTTTACTAATATGAGGAGAAGCAGTGGGCAGAGAACTCAATCTGCTGTCGCTGTGATAACCAAACTATACTCCTGCCCAGGTTCTCTCTAAATGAACAGGCATTAACATGTTCAATTCATGGATGGAAAAAACAGAAACTCGAGATTATTCATTTGAAGAAGAAAAACCTAGAACCCAACTGATACCCTAAAACCAGTGCATTCAAGTTTCAGTGACAAAATACAGGTCAAGGCCAGTCCTAATGTAGATGTTTTAGCCTAATTAACATTCCTATGCTGCCATACTCAAGCAGAGCAGCTACTGTAATTTCCTTAGGTTTATAGTTGCCTATTTTGTCAGCCTAAGGAGCCAATGCCACTGAGGGAGCCTGCCTGACCTTCAGCCAAAGGACATGGTCACACGACACCCTTTAATCCCAAACTTCTCCCATCCATCCTCTCTTCTACCTTCAGCTCACTTCCCCCTCACATCTATTCATCCGCAGCCTCGTTGTTGCATCCCACCTCCTCCCTTAGACCTTCCATATTTGCATCCCTGAACCTCACTAACTCTTCAACACTCCCAAATCCAGTGTCCTCCTCAGACCTTCACCGAGACCAACTCCTATAAACACATCTCAATCATCCTAACACACCAGGATGCTTAAGCTTCAGTAAGGCACTCGAATAAAAACTTATATCTGGAAACTAAGGCTGTTAAATAAACACAAAATCCATTTTTTGTACCTGGAAAAATCCCTGATTAAAGCACCACTGTAAATCTAGAAACTTGACAGCTTAGAGAAACAGAGTGGAATTGCAATGGAAAAATCCACTAGCACCACAGATCTTAGATAATATCGCATCAAATCAGCTTACTTCTGAATTTGCTAAATCTGTAACTCTTTTCTCTTTATGATCTCAGCTGTAATTTCAAGAATTTCAGTTTCCACATCTTTTTTTTAACCCACTGTACCGGGTCTATGCGGCAAGGTTTTGGTAGGGAGGTGCTGCAGGGGTGGCCTCTGTGAGAAGACACCAGAAGCTGCCCCCAAGTTGGACAGAGCTCTGTGATGGACCTATCACTGGCCAAGGCCGAGCTCTTGAGCAGGACCTCTGGGATAACAGATTAGAAAAAAGTAAAAGATGCTGTGCAGCAACTAGGAGAGAGGAGTGAGAAGATGTGACAGAAACAGCCCAGATGCCAGAGCAGGTTCCCCTGCATGACATCATGAATCCATGGTGACACAGGTTGTCCCCCTCTAATCCATGGAGGACCACAGTGGATGTGCCCTGAAGGACACTGCAGCCCATGGAGAGAGCCCTCGTTGGAGCAGGTTTTCTGGCAGGACCTGTGACCCGTGGGAGGCCCACGCTCTTCCAGGCTGTTCCTGAAGGACTGCACCCCACGGAAAGGATTCATCCACAGCAGATCCTGAAGAACTGCAGCCTGTGGAAAGGACTTATGCCAAAGCTGTTCATGAAGGACTGTCTCCCATGGGAAGGACTCCATGATGGAGCAGGGGAAGAATGTGAGGCTGGGTAGGCACCTGGTTCCAACCAGAAATCTGAACTCCCACTTGCTAAAATGATCACTTAGTGGATTAAATGAGTTTTCAAATCCACACTTTCAAGTCACCAGTGTGATCCCACATGCTACGTGGCACACATTCCCTCTTTTCTTATAATAGTGACGTTAAAGGCTTCTGCTCTTTCCTCCACCCTGCAGGGTTGATTCCTGCCCATCTGTGATGACCATCTCAAAACCTCCCAGCTCTGCCTTTTTCTTCTCACCTTGCACCCCAATTTCTTGTCTTCCTGGCCTGTCCTTCCTAGAGAGCCTATGTCCCTCCATCACAACACTCCAGTCATGCAACACATCCCACCTCTTTCCTGTGATGCCAACATGACCAGAGTCCTGCACGTAGATCACTGCATCGTAGAATGGTCTGAGTTGAATGGGACCTTGAAGATCATCTCATTCCATCCCCTGCCATGGGCAGGGACACCTTCCACTATCCCAGGTTGCTCCAAGCCCTGTCCAGTCTGGCCTTGAACACTTACAGGGATGCAGCAGCCACAGCTTCTCTGGATTGGAGACTGTGTTTATTGCCCACGGTGTTTGCATCAGCATTAGATACTTCAGAGGGCACCTTCTCCTCACAGCAAGATTGAGCAGACCATCACTACTACTTGGGCTCTCATTCCCCTGCCTGTCACCTCCAGAGCTCTGCAGTCACTTCTGATCTTCTCCAGGTTGCCTGGAGCAGCCTCATAGGTGCCCAGCTGGAAGAAGAATGCAGGAGCAAGACTCTTCCTTTTAGTGTCAGCAAACACCAGCTTCCAGCCCCACTTCCAGCCTACCTAGAACAGACCCCCTGTCTCCAGCTGTTTCCTCCTCACTCTGTCATGTCCTGGCCCCCAGCTCACAGCCCTGCTCTTTATCCTCTTCCCTCTAGCTGTTCTCAGTCCCCCAGGGGCTGCAGGACCACCAGGGCCAGGCATGGGTGGTGAAGGAGAAGAGGGTGGGATTGTTGCCTCATGGCAACAGATCACACACTGATTTAAGCAGACCACAGTGCCACACCCCGGCTTTTCTTCCTCACCAGCCTCTCCTCCTCATCCTAATGCTCTGGTTTGGCCTTGGGTGCAGGCTCTGCTATCCTTCCACTCATCTCTCTGTCTTTACTCCCAGCAATCTGCCTGGAGCGCCATCCTCCTAACATGCTTTCATCATAACATCTTCCATCCCTTTGCTTCTACAAAATCCACTGGGAAAATTTCCATATAAAATAAAATCTATCTTGCTAGTACCTAAGGACTGCATTAATCACTCTTGGTTTGGGACAGGAAGAGAACAGTGTTTTATGGGGCCAAGGGAATTTTTTGCTCATTTTCAACCCTCTTGTTTTCTAAATTAAAACATGAACTTGGAGCGGGAAGGAAGAGAAAAATAGGAAAAATACAGCTGCTGCCTTTCTTTTTTTGCCGCTGGGAAATTACTAGGGCGGCATGTGGTCCTACTAGTTCCTGGTAAGTTTTAGCCAATAAATTATAAAGCACTGATTTAAGAGGAGGAAGGAAGAAGAAAAAGAAAAGGCAGCAATAAAATTGCTTTTAAGTAACTCCAGTATAGGTGGTATGTAAACAGGACACATCACAACTCATTGAAAAATTCTTACTGGACAAAAAAAAGATAAAAGAACAAGAAAAAAAAGTAAGGAGAACAAAAGCACAAAGGTTCAAGAAAATTCAGAGGTCCTGAGTTTATATTTTGTACTTTATTCGAGTTGTTAGCTACCTTGGTGGATTTTGGGTGGTCAAGTCAAAAAAGAAAGGAAAAGAAAAAAGATTAAACATCTCTGGTTACCAGTAGACAGACAATTATGCCCAAGAGGGTCCTGAAGTACTTTTAATTCTCGCACATGCTATTGTGCACTGGTCTGTCCTTGCCAAGAAAACAAATAAGCTCCATCTCAAAACCAGTTTGTGTCTTTTGTTCCGTTAGTTCTGCTGCAAAGCTCTTCCAGAAGTCATTCCTCCAATGATTACAATGATTAATTTTCTATGTAAATGTATTTCTGTCTGTTCTTGCATCATTATTGCCTCTAAATTTAAAAGCTCCTTTCTACAAACATCACACCAGATACAGGGTGAGAGTGGATACAGAGGACACTGTAATGAAAGGCGCATCCTAAATGCAGGCACCAGGAGCTGCATGGGCTTTGTTCCTCTCCAGTAATTTGAGCCCTGAAACGGCAACAAAAAACTGTCTGATGCTGATGAACTGCCCAGAGCAATTCCTGTAAGAACAGGAAGTACTTCTTGCAGGCAGATTTAGTTACTGGTGGGGAAAAAAGTGCCACTATACTCACCTTAATCCTTTGTCTGCTTCAGTGCTGAAGTAGACCCATCCTCACTAGGCCTTTGCCAAGCTAAACTCATAAAGGGGTTTTAATTTCCATTTCTAGTCATTCTTCCCTCACTTATTCCAGTCTACCCTGATAAACAAAACAATACACTCCTCTCCAGCTCGGTTATTTCTAGCAAGAAGGAGCATTACCACAGCCCTGACTGGTGCTGCAGATTGACACAAGTCTCCTGCACAGCTGTGTCACCTCAGTCATTCAAGGAGTTCTCAAGACCAAAAATCCTGCCTTTGGTTGCTTTTCATACCATTCCTACTCAGTCTTCAAGATCATCTAAGTCCTCCTGTAAAATACTCCCCATTTTCCATGACTTCTTACTTTGTTAGTTTGGTTCAGCAAATTCTTTTACACATTCATCCTCCAAGGTCTCCTTAACACAAATATGAACTCCAGAGATACCCGAAACCATCTCTCAGGAGATCTCACAAAAACCTGATCCCAGTTGCAGTTATTTCCTGGATTTTACCCGATTCAGCTGCAACCTCATAATCCAACTCCTCCAGCATTTCCAGAAATCCATTCTCCATGAAGCATTTTAACAACCATGCCATTGAACATCGAGGAGATGAGGATATACTCATTTCTCTGTTCCAAAAATAAAGATTAATTTGGCATAAACTACACCTGTTTAAGTATCCTTTCCCCTCCTCCAAAAAAAATCTTGCTCTAGAACACACCACTGTATTAGACCAAAGAGACATGAAGTTACACAAAACATCTGGAATCACCTCTTCAACATCTGGACAAGTATAATGCCTACACAGAGCACAGCTTCTGGTTTGAACAAAGTCCAACCTCCCAGCTATACACATTCCTATACTGCTTCCTTCGTTGCAGTTCAGCAATGGAAAAGCAGTACACAGGTCCCACTGAACAACCTGATTTACAAGCTCGCAAAAACTGCAGAATTGGCCTCACTAGCTGCCAAAAAAAAGGCAGTCACTGGGATCCATTAAGATGATCCACTCAAAACATACATCTAATAAACCCAGTTCTTTCTGTTTCTGAAATGGATTATTCAAGCCTGTATCTTCCCCACAAGCCATGGAGATCCCATCCCACCAAGGTATTCAGCTGGGAGGAGCTGCCTTCATCCTACAAATGATGTACCAAAATAAACCAGATAGGATTTCCCTGCTGTACTCTGAGCAACTGTAATCATGTACATGTTTAAAATACAACATTAAGGTCAAGCTCTCAATCACTTTTCTAAAGGTCTTTCCGTTAGAAAACCACAGCACCTTCTCAACCACATCATCATCCCCCTCTCTTTCTCCCACTTACTCCAAATCTCCTCCTTCCCCTGCTGTCCAAACCACATCCCTATCTTTCATCCTTCCTGCCAAGAGAACTGACACCCAGCCATGTCATTCTCATTGTGGCCACACCTAGGAAAGTCATTTACCCATTATCCGTCCTATTAATGTGGGATTGACCCGCAGCCATGGAGGAATGTAATACCACCTATTTCCCAAGCCTCCATCTAGAAGAAAGAGAAAACCAAACAATCCCCTTTCAAGCAGCTCAGGGAAACCTGAAAATGCCAGAGTAACTCACAAAGCCATGGTAAGAAATTCCAATTAAAGTGAAAAGTCTTAAGTATCAACACAGGATCAGTTTTCTCATGGAGCAGAGCCAGCTTAGGCTCCTTCCCCTTTCCAATCCAATCATTCCTACCTCTTACCACAGGGTGCTCATCCTTCAGCTTCTGGGTAACTGAAAATATCATACGGAAAAATAAGTCTCTTTCCTGCTATTTGTTTTCTCCATCAACCCCACTGGATCAACCCTTCCTTCTTAGCAAGGTGCCACATCAAAGCCATGTCCAAAACAGTTTTTGAGTTAAAAGCACCATAACTGAGCACTTCAAAGCCTGTTTGGTTTCTCAAGTTACGGTCACACTGGATGTGCATCCAGATTTGGTGTCATTTAATAGAAAAGCTTCCAAGAACATTGATCAAAAATCACCTGGCTTATTTTCCACAGGTCTCCACCTTCTAGCACAAACCCAGGTGCTGCAGATAAATTGCTTTTACCCTTTCCCTTCAGCTGAACTTGCCCTTTCTATTATACATTCATGTACCCTCTCCAAAACCCCTCATTTTTAGGGACAATCTGGTACCAAGCATCTGAATAGTCACAGATTAAAAGCTTTTGGCCATAATACGATGGGGACCTGCCCTGCTACTTCTTGAAGCTCCTTAGAGGCATAAATCAAGCCATGTCTTTATGTGGAAAGCATCAGTACTTCCTAGTTTCTCAATGAGACATGGCAAAGAGTTTGTGTCTGAATTCTGAGACTAAGAAATTTAAAAATACAAAAAAATTCCAAATTATCAGAGTGCAGTTTTTTGCTATCTTTAACAAACTATGACGATCGCACCCGATACAACCACTTCTAAACCAACATTTCAATACAGTGAGAAAGACATCTGGTATGGAGGAAGAAATACACAGTTTTTGCTCAAATGCACAAAATTATGATAAAACTCTAGAAAATTAGTCTCCTGAGATCTAGGGATATGGTTCATAGCCAAGCTTGCCCATAACAATTAATACTACTCTTGCATCCTGACAGATTGTCCCACCACTGCAGCATGCTGCGGATCAAGCACAACAACTGGAGTAGACTGTGGTTTTAATTAGATAAATCAGTATACCACACCATCTGCCCTGTGGACATAGTGGCTTTGAACCACTACTAGGGGCACTAAAGTATTTCCACTACAGGTGTTATATCAATGCTTTCTTCAGCAAAGCAATTTCAGAGAATCAGAGAATCCCAGACTGGTTTGGGTTGGAAGGGGCCTTGAAGACCATCTCGTTCCCCCCCCTGCCATGGGCAGGGACACCTTCCACTAGACCAGGCTGCTCCAAGCCCCATCCAACCTCACCTTGAACATTTATGGGGATGGGGCAGCCACAGCTTCTCTGGGTACCCCATGCCAGGGCCTCACCCCATCACAGGGAAGAATTTCTCTACACCCAATTTCTACCACTGCCCCAAAAAACAGGTGACCTGGCACAAATCTGGAGATGGAAACCAGAGTTTTCAACCACTTCTACCATGTAAGAAAGTGTTTGCAAAAATCAGTCACTTGATCCTCTCCTGCTCATATCAACATTTATTTTTACTGACCAAAACAAAGAACAATCCAAGGAATGAACCTAATGCAGAGTCAGGGTATCATCTCGGAAAGGGGTGGCCATGTTCTCCTATTCCAGGAGTTTATGACACACATTCCAACAGCTTCACCTACAACATTCTCACACCACGATTAATAGTATTACATTCATTAATACCCTATATGCAAAACCTTCAGCTTCTCAGACCTTGATACTGCTGGGAGCTACACCGTGTTATCCACGTGGGACACGTGATGTGAAGGTCATCCCTACCCTTTCCCTTGGACAGCTCAGAGAATCAGGGACCCCTATGAGACCACTGAATTTCCCCCATCCTTTTACCTCTAAGCCCAGTGACACCAAACACCTGGGCTCTGGTAAAAGGCAGTGGGATGGTTTCCATCAGCTACTGCTAAATCCAGACATACAATTACAGGCATGGGGCACAAACATTTATTTCCCTAGAAATGTAACAACTTTAACGGAAACAGATGTTCTGGGAACAGCATGGAGCACCATCGGGCAGCCTGGAGGACAGCAGATACAGTGAAAAAGATAAAAAAGGACTCCCAGAGCAGTGCATGCAACCCATGGAGTATAAGCATGGGAAGATCAAACAGGGAGGAGCTGGATTCAGAAGCTCAAAGGTAGCCTCTTTTTCCAATGCTTCTCTTCAGAAAAATACCGCAAAAATAATCTCACATCTAGCAGAACTACTTGATGTGAGAGGCTTAAACTCTATTCTTGGTTAAGTTACAGAATAAATTATTTGATTACAAGCTAAAAATACTTACTATCACACATTCTTTTCCTCTTTAAGGAGCTCTTGAATTGATAATCCCACAACACAAATAGGAAGTACATTTTTAATGCCACTGATTAACATTTTAGCTCACTTCGGAGCACTTACTGGAATTGAGCATCCTGGAATTTCTAATGCCTTCGGAGCATCCTGGAATTTCTAATGCCAGACTGCTGACATTTCCTAAAAACGCATTATAGTTGAAAAATAAGTTCCGGTGTTGACAGAGCACAGTGCTCACTGGCCTGCCTCGGGCAAGAAACCTGATTACATGGCCACACTGATCCCTTTTGGCCTCACCATTTTTTACGACACCAAAACTATTCAGTTTTTTTTTTTTTTTTTTTTGGTGGCTGATGAATTTAAGATGACAAAGCATCTAAACGGGACCACAGCAACCTCAATACTCCTGCAAGCCATTCAAGCAGCACAGGGAGGCTCTGGAGGGTGCAGGTGCTCTGACAGCCATGGCAGAGATGTGGTCATCTTCCCAAATGATGGCATGGAGTCCTAGTTTGTGAAGCCTTTACACCGGGAGCCAGCTCTGCTGGCAGCCACACCGACCTGGAAAGCTTTCACCTCATCCAAAGAGATGGGGAAAAAGGAGTCCTCCTCCTCTTCAACTGCAGGTTGATTAACACTTAAACAAGACTAACTGTGTCTTCCAAAATAAAAGCCATAAACAAAGTGTGTGGTCCTGACACACAACAATAATCATCTTCTCTTCATCAGGAGAAACCTAAGCTGGATTTTAATTTAAGGGGATTCCAACCAGGTCCATAAAGGCAGTGGAGACCTGAGCAGAGCAGCACAGGAGGAAGGCAGGAAGCCACTAACAAGGATCTTGAACCCCTCTATGCAATCATGGCACCCACTCACCCTGTACCACCCAAAGGGCAAAAATAGCCAGAACCAGCCTCCCAGCCCATATACCACAGCAGGCCTGTCCAATACACACCTGACCACGCCAACAGCAAGGAAAGGCAACATGAAACTGTATCAGATCTCCTCCAGCCACACTTAGGGCACAAAAACCTGTTTCAGGAAACACTCCGCTGATTCTCCCCTACAGCTTTCTTGCATGCCTCATACAAGCGATCTTTCATCTCCAGCACCATTCTTTGATACTCGAGGATCTCCGTAGTCTCCTTACTATGCCTTTTTTACTGGCAAAGGGTAAAAAGAGGGCAAGCAAACACACCAAATGTGTCTTCGTGCACACGCGTCTGGGCTCATGTGCATTCCAAATCCTTCCCACAAGCACTTTTTTAGGCAAAGCAACTCATTTGCCACCACGATGCCTACTTTTCCCCTTGAGGACAATCTCTTTAAATTCAGAGAGATTTAACTAGTAACATTAAAATGATGACTTACCAGTCTCTCATTATCTTCTGAGGTTCTCTGGTAATGTGCTGCTAAAGAAGCGTAATCCTGCTCCTGCTTGTTACACTCCAAACACTTAAGTCCATGACGGATTAGCCTCTGCGGGTCTGTGTAGAGAGGCAAGGCTGGCTGAGCGTTCGCAGAAATCCCTACCCCGCCTCCTGAAGCGGCACTGGACTTAGGTGGAGGAGAGGACGAGAGCAAAGTCTGAGGAGATGAAGAGACTGAAGAGCTTGTAGGAGAAGGTGAAAACATTTGGTCTATGGAAATCGGTTTCATGAGCAGCTGAGAACACTGCATGATAAACCCTTTGCTCTTATGATCTCGTGCATGTTTAAGCAAGCTACACTTATTAAAAAAAAGGAGCATAGTTGAACACTGAGTGCACATGACTTCAATGTGAACGCTTCGCCTACTATAGTGTTGCGTCAGGCTTTTCTCTAAGGCAAATGAGTCCCCGCATTCCAGGCAACAATACCCAGAGGCAGGTAAATTAATACTAGTGTCAGGTGGGGGGCTAAGGTTTGGAGTATATATCGGCACTGGATTGGCACTGTGTAGCACTTTATGGAATGCCTCCATGACAACGGGAGCAGCTTTCTTGACTTGGTGCACCAGTGGCACTGACATCTGTGTCACCTGAGGCTGGTTTCGCCTCTGTGCCGATGTCTTTGCTGTAACAGAAGCAGCAACACTGTGGGGGACCAAGTTGAGATTTGCCAAGTGCACAGCTTTGGGAAGAAGGCTGGAGGTGGTCATGTTGGATGGCTGCGTCACAGTACCCTGCTGCTGTCTCTTGACCCCCACTCTTACGGCACTGCTGCCACAGTTTGGCAGTGGAGATAAGGACACGGTACACGTGCTGTTTGCAATATCCATTTTCATACTGTCGGAGTAGGGACTCGCTACATTTGACAGCTGGATAGCCACAGCAGCCCCGTTTTTGGTTGAATTCCTGCCAGCCTCATTTTCCATAACTGCACTAGTGTCAGGGGATGGGAAAGATTTTATACACTCTTCGGCAGAACAGGTTTCCGCAGGCGACTCTTCTGAAGATTTGCCCAACTCATCATTTTCTGGCAAAATTCTAGTTACAGTCCTTTTAATTTCACCAGAAGATGTCTTGATAGTCTTTATTCTAACTTTGGGAATAGCTGGCGGAGAGCCAGCTGCCATGGAAGGAGAGCCCTTCCCACTGCTGTCGCTGCACACGCTCCGAGGACTCTCAGGCTGCTTGCTGGCCTTCCTCATCACCTCCAAGGGGCTTCGGGGACTCTTTGGTGACTTGGGCATTTTCGGACTTCCCTTCATCCCATCTTTAAAAGGACCAGGTTCCTTGGTAAAATTTGGCTGATCACCTTTTGGAATACATGCAACCTTTTTAGCCTGAAGAGCTACTAATGCTGCAACACAGGATGACAACTTGGAATGAGTTGGCTTTAGCCTCTGCCGAGGTGGTATTGATGAAGACATGTTCAGCTCAGGCACAGACCCCTTGCTGTCTCCTAAATTATTGTGAGGGAGGTCTCCAAACACCAATCCTTCTCCAAGAAAGCTGTTGTTATCTACCAAGCCCTTGGTTGACTCCACAAACCTCTCCACTGCTTTGTCTTGCTCTCTCCTACTCATTTCCAGCCTATTCTCTGGCTGGCAGTGGATTTCCATCTTCTGTTCCTTTTTACAGTACTGATCAAACATGCTTAATTCGGGCTCTGGCACCTTCCTAAGATGATCTAGAACTGAAGCCCCTGTTGGTATATATACTGAAGGCGGTGGATAATAGGGAGTTTGGGCGTGTTTGGGTTTATCCCCAATACTGTTCTCTTTGAATGCATCCTCCGGTTCAGGGCTGGAAATGGGGCTAAACTGACTAAATGTTGGCAAAGGCTCTGACTTGGACTGGTCCAGTTTATCAGAGTAGCCTCTTGAGCTGTCGCCATTAATAAAAGTTGACTCAAACTTGCCATAATTATGGACTAAAGCATGAGCCTCGGCCGGCAGATCAGAGCCACGAAACCCATTGTGTAACAAACCAGTTCCGAGGTGATTCCCCTCCTTTTCTGCCTCAAAAGACTCCTGGCGACTCGTGTTCTTCACTATCACACTCACAACAGGCGCATCAGAGGGAGGCAGAGAGTGGGATAAGGACACATTCTCATCGATGCACATTCCTGACGACTTCAGGTGATTCTCACTCTCCTCCCCAGCTGATGGAATGGTCTCCTTAGCATCAAGGCTAGTTGGATCAGGGATGTCAAAAGCAGCCAAGAGGTCATCAAAGTCGGGGGTTTTCATGTCCCCCATGATGAAAGCTACAATTAAAAGCAGAAAAAATACTTTGTCAAGTACATTTCCCCCATGGACAAACTTCGTAAGACTCATGTGCATCAACATCTTCTGTTACAAAAATCACAGCTACCCAAAGCCTGGGATGTGGGCAGAGCTGCTCCTCAGAGGTGTTTCAAGGAGCATGGTGGGACAGAGCAAGCATGCACTTAGCCAGGATCCCCGAAAACAGAGCTGGTACAAGCATGACCTTTGAAACAACATCGAGCTCATGCAGGGGACATCTTTTTGAACTGTCAGGGGCATTACTAATCCAAAGCCAGCCATCATTATGAGCCTCGATAGAAGATTCTGAAGTACATCAGCAGAGGGGGCTTTTTTGTTTGGCTGGGGTTTTTGTAGAGCTAATAGGCAGCAATTGCTGCTTATTTCTCAACAGATTGTCACATCTGAAGAACTCAGACCTTCCTCAAGGAAGAAGGGCAGGGGAAAACAGGTGGCCCAAGAGACACAGGCCTGAAAAGTGAGATGGCTTCCTACGCTGAGTAATTTAAATAACAGAAGTCTTCAGCAAATATTTCAATACAACAGCTCCAAGAAGGGTTATCTGAAACAGGGGCAATCCTTAATTAGGTAACCCCGCGAAGTAAAACCACCCAAAGATAGAATAAAGAACTATATCCAAATCGTAAGAAGAAATCGTGTTCCCAGCCAGCTCTCTCTTTCTAAGCTCTTCAGAAAGGAAGTGGGGACTTGGAACACTCGACACAGCAACCTACAACAGGAATAATCAAGCTCTGATGAGATGCATGAAAACTGACAACACAGAATTACTAGAACATTTGTCTTCACTTCTGTCAGGGATACCAGATTTCCACTGTTAAACCAAAATATTTTTAAGTTGGTACAATATAGAGACTTTACAAATATTTAATGTTTTATTTAAACCCCAGATTTACATGAACTGGTGCATGCTGTATGTAGGGGAGGGAAAAAAACCCCAAAGCGTGTCAACAGAACTAAGCAGGGCACCAGTTCCTGCTTGGCAAGGAGCACCCACAGGCAAGGTAAGTCCTGCCACACTCAACTTGGGTTGCAACAACACTGCCAAAGCCAGCAGCAAGAGAGGGAGACTGAGAAGGTGGTAGGATTCCAGGACAATGGGGAAGAACTGGGAGCAGAGGTGCAGGCAGAGAGGAGGACCATGGGACAAGGCAGAGGGAAAGAGAGAAGCCATCTGATGCCTTCCCAAAAGGGCC
Organism: Oreocharis arfaki; assembly: GCA_013398015.1. Taxonomy (NCBI): domain Eukaryota; kingdom Metazoa; phylum Chordata; class Aves; order Passeriformes; family Paramythiidae; genus Oreocharis; species Oreocharis arfaki. The sequence goes on from VZRR01002868.1 coordinate 191,432, forward strand.
CTGATTTAAGGCTGCTGTCATTACTGACAATTTGGTTTAGAAGTCTGTCAAGCATCAAATTCAAACCAAACAAAGCTCAACCCTTCTGGCCGGGCTGCTGGAATGGGGAACAACTCCTGGGCCAGGACAAATCACTTCAGAGTGGAGCACAGAGACAGAGTGGTCTTTGAGCTTTAGCTCAGCAGTTCCTCCAGACAAGTCCCAGAGGTGCTGCTTTGGTTAATCTACTGCAAAACACTCTGCAGAGATTTACTTGGCTTAAGAGTGGCTCGCTGTGGCTGAGCTTAAACTCATTCTTAAATTAAACCTCAAATATGAAGGTCTACAGAGGGTTATGCAATAATTTACAGTCATGTCCCTCAAGGAAGCGCAGCTGGGCATGAAGTCCCAGGAAGCCCAAATTATCCATATGCTCCACATTCCCAGCACTTGATAAGGACTTTGGAAACAACACACATTACTGCAGTTGGCAAAGGCGTGGACCTGAAACTTCCCATTCCTTTGGGTGGGAAAACTTGTGCCAGCTGGGAGAGAGCTAGGCACCACGCAGCTCCCAAAATTTCTGGCACACAAATCCTTCCGCAAGGAAGATGCTTCATTCCATAACCTGGCATGCTTGAGTATTGTACAGAGAAAAATGAGCCTGACAATCACTCTCGGCCTTCTCCTTCCCACTCTGGAACACCTCTCTGCACCTGTGTTTTAAAATGCAAGACAAAATAAATCCCAGGTATCTGCAGCACCTCAAAATATCCTTTTCTTGGAAGAAACCTTGCTTTTTCAGAAGCATTGGTGTTCATATTTCAGTCTTATAAAATGCCAATTTACTGTCTTTGCAATCATGAGGGCACAAGTCTTCACCCAAGTATTTCTCCACAAAATTGCATCTTAAGCTTGTCACACACAAAGCTACAGTTTCTCAGAATAAAGCAAGTTTCGACCCAAATTCTAGAGAATAAGTATCTTATCAATAGAAGTGATTTTAAAGTAACATAAATTTAAACTTCTGACTTAACACTGTTTCTCTCTCATCACAGATAATATACAGGAAAGGGACATGAAAGGAAATTATGTAAACTAGCTTGTGAGGAAAGCTAAAAATAAAGACCTTTGCCCTTACTCCATCATTCTTGTGCAAAGGAGTGAGACCCCAAGCTTGGGATCCAATGAAAACACGGAGGTTCAGATCTGCAAAGCAGCAGAAGAGGTGAATGAAATCAGCAAAGAAGAAGGATTTATGAAGTAAAGAGTGTATTTCAGTGTGCAAACTCAGCCTCGCTACAGCACATTTCTCCAGGGCTCAGGAAACCTAGAAGGCTCCAAACCATCCAAAAAAACCCTGGGGAAGGATGTGAAATCCCAAGGCCCTGTGCTATGGATTAGCTTCAAAGTCAAGGAGAGGCACCACAGGACCCGCATCCTGCACCCACTCCATACAAACCTTTTGCTAGCAAGTCCTATTCCCAGAGGCTTTTGGAGATCAGAAGTAGATGCTCTGCAGCTTTCAAACCAGGAAGGAGGTTTGAGATTGCCACTTAAGAGTGAAGCATAAAAGCATAATTTCTCAGTTACACCAAGGAAAATAATCACAGAATGGCTTGGGTGGGAAGGGACCTTGATGACCAACCAGTTCCAATCCCCTGCTGTAGGGAATTACTTATCATGTACATTGCCATTATTAAATATTGCTAATTCTGCAAAACAACAGCGTACAAGGGAAAACATCTGCCAAGGGCTTTACACGGGGCTGGTGTCTCCGGGAGGGGATGAGGAGACGGCATACCACGGGAATCCCTTGGGAAGGCAGGGATTGCAGGAGCCGGGAAGCGCGGGGAGGGCAGGGGATGGGGGAAGCAGCCGCGCAGGGGCTGTCAGGGCTGCGGGGAAGGCACGGGGCAGCCGCGGCTGGCGGAGGGCTAAACCGGAGGGCGGCTCAGTGGCAAGCGGGACCCGGGGCTGTAACACCCGTGAAAGTTTCATGAGCCCGGTGCGGTTCTCGGTGCGAACGGGCCCTCTGGGCTGGGGAGTCGTCCGGCCCGTGGCACCCCTACACACGCAGAGACGCACACCCACACACTACCCCCGGCCCACGCCGTCCCCACCCGAGACAAAGGCCCGACCAGCCGCCCCCCGCGCTGACAGCC
>VZRR01002868.1:193895-232933 GCA_013398015.1 Oreocharis arfaki
TTCCCTTCCCTTCCCTTCCCTCGCCACCTTGGGGTCCCGCTGCCGCTCCCCCTCCGGGAGGCTCCTGACAGAGGCGCCCACGGGCCCGGCCTGGGCCCGCCGCCTTCTCATGCCGCTGGGGCCCCGCGCTCCTGCTGTTCTGAGGTTTCCTCATCAAAACCTGCCCCGAGAACCGCTCCCGCTGCAGTCCCCGCTGCGTGTCTTCAACTCCTTCCTTGCTGTGTCCCACACCCACCGTGATGCGGTTTGCTCACAATTACGCTGATCGACCCACTGATCTCCCATAAAGGCGAGAGCAAAGATGTGTGGAGCTCCAGGCTGGTGAGCCTCACACTGATCCCTGGGAAGGCGACGGAGCCAATAACCCCTGGAGCCGTTTCCAAACACAGCGAGGACAAGGAGATGTCTGGGATCTGTCAGCACAGGTTACAAAGGGCTTCCACCCCTGACAACCTGGTGCCTTCTGCATCGAAATTACCGGAATGGTAGATTTAGTTTAGAGGTTAGGGAGACATTCTTCCCTGTGAGAGTGGTGAGGCCCTGGCACAGGGTGCCCAGAGAAGCTGTGGCTTCCCCATTCCTGGAAGTGTCCAAGGCCAGGCTGGACAGGGCTTGGAGGAACCTGGGACAGTGGAAAGTGTCCCTGCCCATGGCAGAGGCTGGAATGGGACGAACTTTAAGGCCCTTTCCAAGCCAAACTGATTGTATGGCAAGTTCAGGGGATGAGGAGAGAGTGGTGGATGTTGTTTGTTCTCCACCCATGTCCAGTTCTGGGCTCCTCAGCATAAGAGAGACATGGAAATACTGGGGAGAGTCCAGCGAGGTGCCATGGAGATGATGAAGTGGTTGAAGCACCTCTCCTGTAAGAGAGAGAGAGATGGAGCTGTTCATCCTATGGAAGAGCAGACTCAGGGAGGGCTCATCAATGTCTGCAAGTACCTGCAGGGAGGGTGCCAAGAGGACAGAGCCAGGTTCTTACCAGTGGTGCCCAGTGCCAGGACTGGAAGCCATGGGCACACACTGATCCACATCAGGAAATACTTTTTCCCTGTGACAGTAACCACATGCTGGCACAGGTTGCCCAGGGAGGCTGTGGAGTTTCCATCTTTGGAGGTGTTCAAAAGTAGTCTGGATTTTCTGAGCAGCCAGCTTTAGCTGGCCCGGCTTGAGGCTGGACCAGATGAGGTCAGGAGTTCTTTTCCACCCTCAAGTACTCTGGGATGCTGTAAAGTATTTTGTATCCAGGTATGCCCACTCCTATCATGATAAACAGTATTTCTTGAGGTTGTATTCCGTGAACCAACATTTTAACCATCTACCCCCAATACCAGGTGTACAACATTGCTCATACTGCATTTCTTTCTCGTCTAGTTAAATTTTTTTTTTTCCTTTGTCATCATGGGCAAAAAAAAATCTTTTTTTCTAACTAACACATGTAGCTTCACATCCTTGATTTCTGTATCTGTTTCATCACTTTTCTCCTTTCGGAGGTGATAGCCAGTTTCCAAAAATGAGCAAAAGGACAGAGTCACAAAAAGAAAACATTTTCAAAATTGCAACTGTTACCTGTAATTTTAGCACATGCCTATGAAAACCTCTAGTTGTATCTAGTAAGAGCTGATATTTGTTACACAATTTACTAAGAGTAGTCACAGTCCTGAACAAGTTGTAGCTTGCAGGAAAGCTGTGGTAATCTGAAGGATTGTGATAATTAAGAAATGTAATGCCAATGGGAATTTAGCTCCATCCCTCACATGGTTGAGGAGGAGAGACAGCCCTAAAGTGGCTGGGGTCCCTTCCTCAAAACAGCAGAGACACAAAGCGGTCTAAGGAGAGTCTATGTCTTCCAACATGAACTAAAAATCACATTCCTTTTCTTATTTTTAGTCCAATGTGTCCAATTTGACAAATCTGGAAGTAAAAAATCTTCCTCCTCTTTGTTTCCTTTTAAAGTTTAAATTTTTCCCTTTAGGCTTGTTTTGTAAAGGTTGCAGGATCCCCATCTCTGGAAGTGTCCAAGGCTGGACAGGTTTTGGAGCAACCTGGTCTAGTGGAAGATGTCCCTGTTCACGGCAGGGGCATGGAACAGGATGAGCTTTAAGGTCCCTTCCAATCCAAACTAGTCTGGGATTCTGTGATTTGATGTGGAAAAGACAAAAGCTGTGGATCTAAGGAGACGATGTACAGAGCATCCCTCTGTACTTGGGAGGCACTGAGGCCTGAGCAGGGAATAACATCAGTGGGACCTGCTGGCAGCACCTCAGAGAGGGATGCCCCTGGATGAAATACTCTCGAGCTATGTCCACCTGCATGTGAGACCTTACCTTTAATTCTTAACCTGCTTGGGATTGTTGGTGCTTTTTTTTGCTGGGGGAAATGGTTCTTCCCAGGTGCTAGTGTGTTGAAAAGTGTATAGAGGCAGGCAGGCTGGCAAGAACAGAGACCCATTTTATTTATAATAACAAACATCACGAAGTCCTGAGCATTCATGTCTAAGCAACTGTCGGTTTTCACATCAGCGATTCATTTGTTTCTGCCAGAGGTCTGCGTTGAAGTGAATTACCTTGAGCTGGTTGCAAAACTTGCGCGTTACAAAACTATAATTAATGCTTCAGATACTGCGGGAAAGATTTGTTGTTGGCAGGGTGAGTATGAATCCCCAGACACAAACATTCCTCTAAGATAACAGTGTAGCCTTTGGCGTTATCTACACACACACAAAAAAGTGGTGTAACTTAAATCAGGGTAATTAATTACGCTGATGTCTTCTGTATACATTTAAAACCATTTACACCTATCACTTTGGCTTTTTCGTCTCACTCACTCCCAGGGCTTGCCCTCTTCATTGTCCCAAAGTGGTTTTTTTCTCTCTTTTTCCTTATTGACACAAATATGGATGAGCCAATGCATCTCTTCAATGAAGATCCTTCTGTACAACCACTGATCCACCATGAACACAGGAAAACCTGCCTCTACTTCACATCCATGCTCACTCAGCACAACTTGTGTAGTGATTGTGATACTCTCTTGAAGTGATGGAGCCCTGACCTTAAACTCCTGAGTCAAATCTAAGAGAACAAAGCCATGTATCCCAGCGAGTTTGTGAACAGGAATAAGAACCATAATGTGGCAAAATCCTAATAGAGAAGGACTGTTTCATACCCTGACGTGCTTCTGAATGCCATTTGTTGGAATTTGGTAGATTCCCAGTTGGAGACATGATGCGATAGATGGATTTCTTGCAGAGAGGTTGCAGTCAAACCCTGCTGAAATGCCAAGGATACACGTTGCCATTATCAGCTTTTTCTGGTGCAATACCAAACCCGTTCTACTACTCGACCAGAAGACTGGGAGAATAACTTCCAGACAGCCAGTTTGCTTCACCCATGAAAACTGCAGGCTCCGGTGCAGTATGGACACGCTCCAAGGTCTGGGCAAGCAAGGACCCTTTGCGCAATCCTCTGCGCCGACAGCAGCGCCCTGGGCTCCATGTTGCTCTGCCTGAGTAGAGCTGACGTGACCATTTGAGGGGTTCCTCATGACCACTGAACATGAGTGGGATTCACTCACAGTGACCCCCTCCTTCTCCAGCTGCCTCTGAACGGACTCACTCCCACGCTCCAGCCTATGGCAAGAGACCCTTCTCGAGATTCTCTTCTGCTGAAGCAATGTTTCCTGTGGCTGCAGTCTTGGGCCTGGCCCTGGGTCTGCAGTGGCTGGGGAACACCATGGTTTCCCCATAAATTTCACAGGGTGACACAGCTGGCTTGAGCTGTTCTTGCCTTTGTGCCTCCAGTTGCCCCATGCAGTGTCAGTGGGACAGCTCTGTAAACCAGAGAAAACTGATCCAGGCTTGTAAACCTCTTCACAGAAGAAATTAAACTTTGAATCATCCCTCATCATAGAATCATAGACTCATTTAGGCTGGAAAAGCCCTCTAAGATCATTGAGTCCAACCATTAATGCAGCACTGCCATGTTCACCACTAAACCATGTCCCCAGGTGCCACATCCATTTGTTTTAAATCCCTCCAGGAATGGGGATTCTACCACTGCCCTGGGCAGCTGTTCCAGTGCCTGAACATCCTTTCAGTGAAGAAAATTTCCTTAATATCCAACCTAAACCTTCCCTAATGCAACTTGAAGCCATTTCTTCTTGTCATCCTGGGAGCAAAGCCCAATCCCCACCCGGCTGCCCCCTCCTGTCAGGGAGTTGTGGAGAGCCACAAGGTCCCCCCTGAGCCTCCTTTTCTCCAGGCTGAGTACCCCCAGCTTCCTGAGCTGCTCCTGGTGCTCTAGCTGCTTCCCCAGCTCTGTTCCCTTCCCTGGACATGCTCCAGCCCCTCAATGTCTTTCTTGTCATGAGGGGCCCAGAACTGCCCCCAGCATTCAAGTCCAGCTCACACATAGTCTGGCAAGTGGCTGTATGGGCAAAAATGAAGACCGAGGTACTTGGCTCCCAGGTGGGATCCAGCTGGAGGGGGAGCTGCTGGGGTAGAGGGACCAGCAGCATCGAGCTACATCCAACATTGCTCCTGGAAACTCTCCTGAACTTTGGTAAAAAGTTTAAACAAAGCTTGAGAAAATTGCAGGAAAAATAATTCTGTAAGTATTCTCTGCCTTAAACTGCCAGTAGCACACTCCAAGCAATATCAGTGCAGTTGTATCTTGAAAAACCTCCCCAAGAAAGCTCAAGAAATTGCTTTGCACACTCACAAAAAGAGGGATAGGACTGTAGATGCTGGCACAAGGTCAGTACATGGTATGGGTGTAGCTGAGGGGTGAGTGGAATGTTTTTCCCAACAGGAGTAACAGGCAGCCAACATGACCATGTTTAAGGTAAGGCAGGAGAGAAGAGGTGAGTAGATTAAATTCTTCTGCTTCAAATTATCTCACAGAGCTAGGAGAGGCATTTAGGAGAACATAAGAATATGTTTCCAGATGTCAAACAAGGATTAAGGGCAACATAACCCCAAAAAAAGGGGCTAATGTACAGAAGCTAATTTCAGTACTCGAGTAAGGATAAAGTAGCTCAGAAATTAGGGCTTCTGGTGCACAGCCCCCCTGCCCCATGCCACTTCTGCCCCAGCCCTTACATACCTAAGCACCTTTCTTCATGCTTCTGGTTGTCAAAATGACCTCTGACACTTTCCCAGGTGCTCACAGGAGCCCTGCTGATCCTCCCCAGGGCATAGTGAAAAGGTCACAGGAGACTGTGAGGCATCCTAGCAATTTAATCTGCAGCAGGGCTCGAGTAGGGTGGGTCCAGCCCCAGGCAGGGTGGCATATGTTGAGGCTTTATCCCACAGCCTGCGCTGAGGAGCTGGATTTTAAACTGTTCTCAGTCTGGGGCAGAGGCTTTTCTTCATTATTAGGGACAAGAGGATAACTAGGAACCAGAGGATTTTTCTTCTCACTCTCAAAACCTTCAAGTTCCTAGGAATCCCATAGGTGAGGCAAAAAAATCCTCCGTGTTTGACCTCCACTCTGCCATACTAATGTCATATTAATGTCATACTAATGGCGTACTAATGCATTTGCATCACCACCCATGTGGTGCCCCAATGCGTGTCCCCTGAGCGAATCAGGGTGTGCTCCAGGGCACTCTGCTGCTCTCATTCCCTGGGTAATCCTTCCACCAAGCTCTCAGTCAAGGGAAAGACCAGCGTCTTGGAAAAACTGCTAAATTTTCAATTTGGTTTGGATTTCGTTAACACGAGTGTCTTGCCTTCAACTTTGTGTCTTGCATTATTTCACAGATGACGGCAGAACCCCCCATATGTACTGCAGGGGGATAAATGTAGACAAGTCAGTGCAGCTTCAGCCTCCTACATGTCCTGTGCCTCCTGCATCACCTCTGCCTCTATCTATTTCTCTTGCACCTCCTCTTCCTCCTGCATCTCCTGTGCCTCCTGCATCTTCTCCCCCCTCTTGTGTTGCCTCTTGTTCCTGCCTTGCCTATGGCCCTTGTATCACCTTTAGTTCTGCATCCTCTATCCAGTGGGGCAGCCCATACTGGTACTATACAGGACATAGTTCCATGCCCCTGTGAAAGACTTACTGGAGGAAAAGGCTGGAATTAATCAGCAGGAATTACTCCCCTGGAGAGGTCACAGCCATCAGCCACATGTTGCAGGGCTGCAGCTCCTGAGAACCAGTATTAAATGCAATATCAGTTTCCTAAAAGTCAGAAACTCATAGAATCATGGAATGGTTTGTGTTCAAAGGACCTTAAAGCTCATTTTGCTCCACCCCCCATCATGGGCAGGGACACCTTCCACTAGACCAGGTTGCTCCAAGCCCCATCAGGGCACAGGGTCTCATAAGAAGTGCAGGGTTCTGAATACTTTTTGTTCAAACCAAGCTTTGAGAGAAAGGATAAAAGATAGGAAACTATAAGGAGGTGTGACAAATGGCCTTTTCAGGGGAAAAAAAAAAGAAAATAATTGTAAGATTTGTTAAGAAAAAAATTCCTTTTATGCCTTAAAAACACAAGGGACTGTGCTGAGAAAGCACTGTAATAGCACAGTCAAAAGTCATCTGAAAATGAAGTTTTCCATTGTGGGCTTCCTTTGACCCTATTAACTGTGGACATTAGAGCATTTTCATGTCTTTTTTTATCCTGTTAGACATCCATGGCACCCTCAGTTAAGCTGGGCTGTCACTCAGGACACTGAGCAATGGGCTGTGGTGGCTCTGATGTGTCAGCGAAAGATGTTTAACTGTAGGACAAACAAATGTCCCTGGCCTTCAAGAAACAATTTTCCAAAGGTTGAACTCATATTGACTCATGCCAGTGCAGCAGAGAAATGCACTCAACACTCTCATTGCAGCCTACCAGGAAACAGCAGAGTTTCCTGTGAGGGAAAATAGTGGAGAGGAGCCAGGAATGAATAAGCAGCTTTGTGGATCATAAAACCTCTTCCTGTGAAAGGGCTAAGTGGGGCTTGTTAAAGCATTGATGAAGACAAAGAATAAAACTACAATGAGGTAGACAGGATAAAATTATAACCTCCAGGTAGATAGGTAGGTTGAGGTAGGAAAGAAACAGGTAATAAAAGAATTGGCCTCTTTGGGAGGTAGCATGTGTCATCTTCTCCTGAAGCATCTTGCCATGTCACAGAATGTCCAGCAAAAAAATCTCTCCTAATATCCTACCTAAACCTCCCCTGGTGCATCTTGAGGCCGTTTCCTCTGGTGCTACTGCTGTATGTCACATTCCTTGAGAAGCATGTGCATCACACAAGGACCTCAGGAAGAGCTGCTGCTTTTCTACCCATGACACAGGGACCGTGTGCATCTGGGACAGTCCTTTTGTTCCAACCACTGAAGTGGCCTGAAGGAAGCCACTAGAGTTTGCTGATGTGCTGGGGGTTTGCGATATGTTTCTGAATGTCCTGTGGGAGGAGTTGAGATGGGCTGACTGGGCTGATGCCAAATGATGGATGAGCATTAAATAGGGACTTTGTCTCATGGAGTGAAAGGCATCCATGACCCAAGGAACTCCAGAGCCTGAGAGACACAGGCATGCAGACCACTTGGAAGGATTGGTCTTATGCTTTCAATAAATCTTCTCTTCTGCCCCAAATCCTTCCATTTTTCCTCCTAGACTGATAGTAATTTTCAGCATGTTTTTTGGTGTTCTCCATCGCATTTCTGGCAGGACTGTCCCAAACCAGTGCAAAGGCTGGACCCTCCAGATGAGATCTCACTTTTGATGCAAAGTGATTAACTTTGACATTACCATTTCACAAACAGCAGATGCTTCATTCAAGAGCTACAGCACAAAAGAGCTGAAGAAGTGTGTGTATCCAAAATTAAGGCCCTGGCACAGGTTGCCCTGTCCCTGGAAGTGTCCAAGGCCAGGCTGGACAGGTCTTGGAGCAACCCGGAATAGTGGAAGGCATCTCTGCCCATGGCAGGGGGTGGAACAAGATGAGCTTTAAGGTCCCTTCCAACCCAAACCAGTCTGTGATTCACTGAAATTCTAGCCCAGGCTGGGGCTTCTCCCTGCCTACAGTGGAGCTGGAGCTTCATCCATGGTTACAGCTGTGGGTCATTCTGTTTCTTCTTGTGATTTTGGCCACCACAGTGGGGCCACGGTGACTCCATGGCTTGCAGGAGAGGGAGATGGGGGGCAGGCAGTGTCAGGGGGAGCCCAGCAGTGATGCCGATATGACGGTGCATGCAGGTGGGAACCCACGAGGCTGCAGCAGCTCTCAGGAGGCCCAGGAGGAACTCCAGGGGCCCCATTATGCCAGCAGTGCACTGAGAAAGACTATCTCCGAACTGGAAATAGTGTGTTAGTGATTAAATTGCAGATTTTCCCTAATTAACGCAGATGCCAGAGAGACGTTTTTAAAAGGATGTGAGAAACTCAATAGCAGTGGAACCTCAGAAAACAGCACAGAGAGCAAAGGTATGGGTTTAGCAATGCCAGTGGTGTGAGGATATAACTGGAAAGGGCTGCAGAGAGAGTGCTTAAATCACATTTAAGAGAGATCAGCTGAAACTGTTGTGGGAGGAAAGACAAGGTCCCCTGCTGAACCTCCACACCATCTTTGACTGGGAGTTCTCTAGAAAAAAAATATTACTCAAATGGCACTTGTAGAGAAAAAGCAAATATCCTCTCAAGTCCTTTTCACTCTGTGCCGTTCACATGCTCCCAAAGTGACCATCCAAAACAACCTGGCAGGGAGCATGCCAAGCTCAGCCCCCCACACAAATCCTGTCTTGCAGACAAGGCCAGGATCACTGCCCGGACCATCCTGGTATGACCAATATATGTTGTGTGCACCTCACACTGTGAAATCCCCCAGCCTGGGAGGATTCATATGGTCTCACTGAAACTGGGTGAGAAACCCAAACATGCTTATGAATTTGTGTAGCCAACGTGCATGAAAAAGTCCCATCAGCAAGAGAACACTGTCCTCCCAGAGGAGCTGCTCTGTCTCTGGCCTCTCAGGCATGACCCTCCAGGGACACCTGCAAAATAACCTCAAAAAAGAGAATTATAACTTTCAGTAATGGGATGTGTCATTTGTATCTCCACCATACACAAGGAATGCACCACCTTTTCTGCCTCTGCTCTTGGCTAAATGCTTTTGTATTCCAGAGGCAGTGACAACCACCTTCCCTTTCCCCAGTAGCTGTGAAAGATGTAAACCTGCTGTCCTAGCTAACCTGCCCTCTACTCTCCAGGAACAATTTCTTCTTCCTCTCCAATGACTCAATCTATTAACACAATCGAACTATGCTTAGAAGGATTTTTCCTTGTGAGGGTGGTGAGGCCCTGGCACAGGCTGCCCAGAAAAGCTGTGGCTGCCCCATCCCTGGAAGTGTTCAAGGCCCAGTTAGATGGGACATGGGTGGAGTTCCCTGCTGAGAACCAATTCTATGCTGATGTTTCTGGTGTTAGAAATGATGACAGGTTGCCTTGGTGCTACACTGGTGCTCTGCTTTGCACTGGAAAGCAGGGAGATTATCAGGCCACCACAAGCTCCCTGCACAACATTGGAGCAGTTTGGGACACAAGGTTTACCAAAATCAAAACCTGGGGAAAAGACCAGTAACAATAAAAACATTAGAGGAAATCGTGGGTTTGGGAGGTCCTTCCCAGAGGACAGTGTGAGTGGAACATTATTTGTGTAGCTTTCTCTGGGTCATGAACTGTGTTTCTTACCCAGCTCGTCACTCCTGCACGGTGCAACAAAGGTCCCTCTGGACTGGAGGCTGCAGACGGGCTGTACCACACACTGAGCTCCTCTCGTGTGCAGCCTGGCACAGTCTCACAGGCAGGGGCCTTGAGAGGACACAAGCAGTGCCCCAGGGGTGCACTGGTGCTCACTGGTGCAGGCACTGCTGAACAGACACAGCGCAGGAGCTTGTTGGGCCTGTGGGCGCAGCTCCTGACCCTCACACCGCAAAATATACAAGGGCTTTAAAACATGCACATCAAACCCTTGCCAGACTTCCAGAGTGCTCCACCACCCCAGCTCTCCTCCAGACCTCTAAAATCACAGGCACATTTACATTCCCCAGGAAGTTTCCACAAAAAGCAGTCCAAGGACTCCCCACAGGACCACCTGAAAAGATGCAGAGGCCTCAAACACCTGAAGGTAAAAGCAGTCATTAAAAAGGCATAAACAAAGGGCATTGTGATTGTTTTGCCACGTCTCCAGACTTGAAAGGAGGCTGAAATAACCTTTATATAATCCCATTAGCATTTTCCAGCAAAAACAAGGCATTTTAGGAGGATGAACAATATATTTTCTTATCATGCAGAAAGGTTAGAGGTATTTATCTGATTTAATATTTTATAATTGATATGAAGTGACACAGAAGAATAAGGCAGGCAGGCAGGAGGCGGCTGCGGTGACACAGCAGATGCCACCCTCTGCTCCTCCAGCAATGCCCAATGGCCTGGGCATGAGCCAGGTCTGGGAGCAACATCCCTTGACCATCAGCTCTACAGAAAAGAGGTCTTTGTGTTGTGCCCTGCTGTGGTGAGGACCCCAGATGCCAAGGCCAGCTCCCCCACTCTTACAATGCTGTAAGACCACTTGACCCTTTTTCAGTGTCACATTTGCAGGAGCTGGTGCTCTACCATTGCATTCCCAGGGGATGAAACACATAGAATCACAGGATCATGGAATTATTAAGGTTGGAGAAGCCCTCTAAGATCATTGAGTCCAGTTGCCAGGTCCACCACTAAACCATGTCCTCAAGTGCCACATCCACATGTTTTTTCGAACACTTCCAGGGATGGTGACTCCACCACTGCCCTGGGTGACCTGTGCCAATCCCTGACCACTTTTTCTGTGACGAACTTTTCCTGAATATCCAATTTAAATTTCCCCTGGTACAGCTGGAGGCAGTTTCCTATCATCCTGTCCTTTGTTCCCCTAGAGCAGCGCTCGTTCCCCACCTTATTGCCCCCTCCTGTCAGGAAGTTGTGCAGAGCCAGAAGGTCCTCTCTCAGCCTCTTTTTCTCCAGGCTGAGCATCCCCCCCAGCTCCCTGAGCTGCTCCTGGTGCTCCAGACCCTTCCCCAGCTCTGCTCCTAGCTCTGGACATGCTCCAGCCCCTCAATGTCCGTCTTGGAGTGAGGATCTCTTGCAGTGACTGTATCTTCAGCCTGCCTGTCCTCTGTCCTTGTCCCTGGTTGGGAACACAGCCTTGGCCAAATTGCTGCATCTTCCACAGAGGGAAGGGTTGAGATGCCCCTTCTGTGGAAGAGGGAGGGAGAGTGAGAGAAGAGGGATGATACAGGGGTTGGGTCTCAAAAATAGGTCCCAATTCCCAGGAGGACCCAAGGCAGTCAGTGCTCATGTGGTCAAGCATCAATGCTCTCCACAACGGTGACTTTGAATCTGGAGGAGCAGCAGGTCAGGACCAGCAACCCTTTCTGGGACACCAAACTGCCCCATCTCACACGCGCTGGGGGCAGGTGGGGACCAAGGACCTATGGGTGCCCCAACCATGCAGTCCTTGAGTAAGTATTGCCTATTTTTCATCTCTGGTATGGAATGGAAATGAAGAGGTTATTCTTTGCTGAAACTGAAAAGTCATAGCTGAAATCTCGCACTTATCTCTTCCATCTGTTTATTTTTACCACTTAATAACACGTCTGTCTTGTCAACTATTCCTGACACTGTGGCAAGAAAATCCAACTCCATGAAGACAGACTTATCAAAGAGACATTAGCTCTTCCTTACTGTGTGACACCGCGTCAGCTCTTCTCCTGCGCATGAAGTCTGGTCTGTAATTTCAAAGTGTGTCTACTATCTCTTTGAGGGGGTGATATGACCAATATATTTGAAATTGTTGCTTGTTATACAAAAGGTTATCCAAACTGTGAAGATAAGGAACAACTTCAAGCACTTCAAGGAGCCTCCTTTTTTTGATGATGTGTTTTTCTCTTCTCTGCCACATGATGTCAGAGACCTAATTTCAAGTGATTAGTAGCAATGGCAAAACAGTCATTGAAATAGTCTGTGATAGAGAACTCTGGGACAACACGAAAAGTCTGTGCTATCAATAATTTCTCACCAGTAATAAGAAAATCCCAGTCTGCAAGGCTTCACTGTGACACCAGACCTGCTCCTGCCTCTGCTTTCCAAAGAGGTGCCCATCTCTGCAGAGGTGCCCAAATGCAGGTCAGCAGTGTGAATCTCCTTATGAATCATCTTGGGTTTATTAGCTTGACAGTGAATGGCTTCACTCACCCCTTTTGTTTCAAAATGTGCTCCTGGTTTCATTCCTGAACCCTGTGCCTGATGGGGAGGCCCAGAAGAACTGAGTCTGAACCGTGTGACATTTTCAAATGAACCGATTTACTATTTTTCCGTATTTTCTAGCCCTGCCATGAGCTTTGTTTTATAAGTTTTGAATCCAGCTAAGCTGAACCAATGTCCTTGTTTGCTTTTTGGACAGGGAGCAGGGATATTTTACTGAAACAGAGTCTTGAAACTCGCAGTTTGGTGTTCAGAATCCCTCAAAACACATGCACTCTTCTGGGTGTATTCTAGCAGCACAACCACGGCGCTGGTTGGGAGGGACATAGTCCAACCTCCCGTTGGAAGCAGGACAGTCACCAGCATTGGGAGAGAGCAGAGCAGAGCCATGGGTGTCTCTATGTGCAAAACGTGATGGACAAAGGCCGTCTGTGACACACTGGCTGTGGGAGCAGCACCTGGATTTAATGATTCCCTCCTCACTACTACTGAGCCTGTGTCTCCCATTACTCTTGCGCATGGCCCTGATGTGCTAAGAGGAAGTTGATTTCCAATACTTGGTGTTCCAGAAGTGATCCTCAGCTAATGAAAACAGCCCTCAGCATTTCAGAAAACAGATGATTCCTGTATCAGTTCACGAGATTATCCTCTTCACTCCCTGTCCACATGAAAGGCAGCATTAACTTCTAGAGTACATGGTAACCTGCCCTTTGGGAAGCTACTTTCTTCTCTGGGAGGGAAAGGCTGCTGAATGCCTTTGGGATCTCTCCTGCCTGTATGAGAAGCTACTTGCAAAAACTAGGGAAAGAAGACCAAAACCATAGTGTTGAATCTTGGAGTTTCCCTGCATGTCCCTCTATATGTTTTATTACACTGCAAGTATATTCTATCAACAGCACCATGCGCTCTGCCCTGTAATGTGGAGTAGGAAATGATCTAGCAGGTTCTGTACATCATGGAAAACCTCTTAACAAGTGGAAAATAGGGAGAACCTACCAGTTTTACCAGTTTCTGAAGAGTAAATTCAGATTTACTCCTGTGAGGGAGGAGGATTTGTTGCAAAAAGATGGAAAGAGTTAAGTGAGCTGGTAAGTGAAATGACTCAACATTGCCCCATACTGATTTTTTACCCCCTAGAAATGACTCTTGCAATGAAGGACCTGTCTTGTGTTTCTTTCTCTCTCTGGTTGAGGCTGGAGAGTGGCTGATGTGAGACAAATCCACCTTCTCCTTCCTTTGATCACAAAAAAGCTGACTGAGAACAAACCTTCAGGAATCTGCTGCCAACAGAAGGGTGCCAGGCTGGGGTGGATCTGCCAGAGCACATAGAATACACTTCTTGACTGCGCCTGGGACCAGGATTTTCCAGTAACAGACTGAAATGGCATTTCCAAGATTTCCTGATTTCTCTGATTTTCACTGCCTTGTTTTCTCAATCCTTTTGGGTACACTTGCCTTGTTTTGTCAGGAACTGCCAAATGCCAGCAAATGAGCTGAGAACTGCATCCCAAATGAATTCTGTAGCAGAAGAACAGATCAGGCTGTTGTCCAAGGCCCTTCCCTTCAACGCATCTGCCCTAGCAGAGAGGAAGAGAAGGGTATCTATCTAAAAATAGAATTATTGAATATTTAGGTGCTGCTATTTTCAACATATATTGTTTTAAAGCTTCAGTTCACTTGGTGCTTTGTAAGGAAAATACAGACTTGGGTGAAGGAAAGCACCTGTATAACCTACAAAAATGGTTCTAAGTGCTGTTTGCAGCCTCTGGGTACAGACTGGCCCAGAAACAGAGGAAGTGGAGGGCAATGGCTGTGGAAGGTAAGGAGGCAGAGAGGGAATGTAAACTGGAGCTGATGTCTTGGTCCCGCTTTGCCTGCTGCTGCCTGGGTGTTCCCCCCTTCCCACCCTTCCCAGCTGGCCCAGGGGGTTGTGGAGCCCAAGGTACACAGACGCAGATCAGAAGGGATGTGGCTAAGAGACGTGGTAATCTTGGGATGCCTTGTCTGTCCTGGATGCCGGGAGATGGAAACACAGATCTCCAGGAAAATTTACTGGCACTAAACAGTTTAACCACCATGAGGGAGTTTGGATTTCACGTGTAAAGGCAGGGATGGATCATCACCTCCTACAATGACTCCAGCTGAGGCCTAGGACACAAAGCCCACCTTTGCAATTCAGCAAGTTCCCAGACATGACAAATCATCATCTCAGGGAATGAACCGCCGTGGGAATGTGGTAGTTCTCCCCTGGGCTTGGCTGCAGGGTCTCCTTGGAGGAGCAGGAGAACTGATGACAGGGACAAGTGCTGTGGTTGGCACCAAGACAGGAGATCACCTAAGCCACCCCAGAGCCACACTTACAAAGCAGATGGACAAATCACAACGAATGAGGACTTTCTTTTATCTACGCATTTCACCTGACATCATTTCATCCTATCTAGTCTTTTGATCTGCCTTCTAAATCCAAACTTCAGTATTTTTAGTTACCTAAAAAAAGAAACAATGCTCACACAGAAGAGCCTAGAAACTCCACCTGGAAGCACAAAACGCCAGTAGATCAAT
The DNA here is from genome assembly GCA_013398015.1 of Oreocharis arfaki. Lineage (NCBI taxonomy): Eukaryota > Metazoa > Chordata > Aves > Passeriformes > Paramythiidae > Oreocharis > Oreocharis arfaki. The sequence continues at coordinate 208,692 of VZRR01002868.1, forward strand.
ACTAAGTTACACCCTGGCAATTAGAGGGAAAATAAACACAGTTAACTCAGAGCCACGTGAAGCTTTGTGCATTAAGAACACCAATAGTGTTTTATTCAGAAAAAGTAAACAGCCTCGCTTTGAATGAGATAAACTTTCACATTAGATGACACTTGGCATGATAATGTGAGTCAGAAACAAGCCTTGCCTCAACAGCACAGGAGGGTGTGAATAATCCTCACAGAGACCTCCAGCTCCTCCCAAATGCCTGCTGAGTCATTCCCACTGACCTGCCCTCAGTGGCTGCTGGTATTGAGTTGATCTTTGGTTCCTTCTGAAATTAGTTTATTATTTCCTGGTTTAGCTTTTCTATCAGCCCATCTTACTTAAACTACATCCTCCAAATTTTTTTTTTTTTGAGCTTTAGGTTTCTCTCTAGGAGACTTTCTAGCCTGCAGCCAGCTGGGGCCCCTCTTCTTTCCCTTGGCTCTACTCACTGTGAGAAGAATAAAAGCCTCCTCTGTTCTCTTTGGACAGGTTTCCAGCACTCGTAAAATGGTTTATCTGGAAGCAACATTTCAGATTTTTCTATGCTGCAACTGATGCCACAGACAGAGATGTATTTTCACTGCTGAAGGAGAGCAAAACTGAAAAATTCTGCCTCCAACCCTCTTTTAAAGACAGAGCTCAGGCATTCCCCCCACCCTGCTACCCTTGACCTCTCAAGAAGCTTTGCCCTCCAACCTCTTTCTTCCACAGGACCACAGCAGCTAGAAGGGATCTCCAGTGGTCTCTGGTCCAGCCCTCAGTCAGCTTGGGTCAGGTCATCAGCAGCTTCTGCAGTCCAGAGTGAACTGTCCTCCAAGGATGGAGACCGCACACTTCACTGGGGTCACTGGCCCCTGTGGAACTATTGGGTCACCCTTTCAGGCCATTACTGAGCAATCACCTTTATCAAACATACATTAGGGAAGCAATCAGGGAGGGGCCTGTGCCCACCCAGGCTGTCCTTTGGGCCCTGCTCACCTGTTGCTTTCCCTGGGCAGCTGGTTCTCCATGTAGTGCTTGAGCTTGCCCATAGCACAGACAGATACACAGAAAAAAACAATTTGCATTAATAATAACTTTTTTGAGGTTATCTTTTCTCAATCCTGGTACATTCCATCTCTCCAATAGGACATTCTGCACCTGAGAGGAACTCGGAACTGCAGAGGGCTGAACACCCTTTAATGCCCCTGTACTATGCTGGAAGGGGCAGGTGTCAGTGCACGTGCCTGGAGGCTAATCCTGGTGGAACAACAGCCTCCAATGGAAATACACACTGGATAGAACACCTGACCTTCTTTTCCTAGAAAGCGACTGTCTTGCCCCAGTTATAAATACATTCTTCATAAATACATAAATGCATAACTTAACACCTGCTTTGACACAGGCATGAGAAGGAAACCATGCTGGGACCCTAGGGAGAGCCTACACTATTTTACCTGGCTCCCTTGGTCCAGCCCAGTGCCCCTTGCACAGGTTGGTGAGATCCAGTAGCCATGGCTGGGATTTGAGCCAGAGGGGTCTGTAGTGTTTGTGGGGTTCTCATCACATTCATGCAGCAACATTTGTTTTCAGGCAGAAAACATCAACTGGTGCCCTTGCCTTGCAGCAACACCGTTTTTGCCTGGCAGTGTTATGACTGGTGGGTGGCCCTGTCCTCTGCCAGACACAATGACTCCCCGCTGGCCCCGATGCTCCCATGGGACAGGGAATATTCCCAGAGGGAACTGAGGCCCTGCATGCCACAGGGTGCAGATAGGAGAAACCCTTCCAAAAAAGCATCCTTGGCCTCATTCAGACAGGGCGATGCCGAGGCCGGGAAGCAGCTGGTGGATTCTGACGGATTTAGCACTCAAATTGAGGCCTCGATTAAAAGAGGAGCTCCCAAAGATGAGGCTCAGGGCCCGTCCTGCCCCGGGCCAGCCCGAAGCAGTGCCAAGCAGAGCTCGCCCAGGTCGCTCTCATCGTTCTCCTCGGGCTCGCTGCCGAAGTTGGAGGGGCTGCTGCTGGGCAAGCTGTGGCCAGAGCCTGTGCTCAGGGATCCCTGGCCCTTCGGGTCTGTGCTCAGCGCCAATGCATCTTGCAGGCACGTGCTGCCTGCACGGGCAGGAGCTCGCTGGGGGTCTGGCTGGGAGTCATTCCTCTGGCTGAAAAACTGCCCCAGCAGGGATTTCTGGAGGGTTGTTTGCAGGCTTTCACAAGTCCTCTGTTTTGTGCTTGGCCGGGTGTAATGCAAATCCAACTGCAGGACCACGTCTGTCTGGAAGGAGAGAGCAAAGAACACAAAGTGAATGGGAAAATTAGATTGGAAGCAGAGCTTTCCTGCTGTTGCTGCCAGAAAGGAGCCTTGGCTGGCTGTTGTGCAAGCTCACAGCCCCATGCTGTGGTGTGATGGAGCAACGCTACTGCCAGAGAAAATGAGCTGTACATACTCACAGAGCTCATGACGCCTGCAGGCCTCAGCCATGGATTTTGTATTTAAGAACTTCTCCTGAAATCAGGACATGTGGGATCTCATCAGCTCCATCAGGGCACTGGCACTGCGAGCATCACCCCTGGGATGTGGGCACAGGGGAACAGGAGGGGCTGCACCATGGCCAACACCAACGCACATGGGAGAAGAAAGCATTAAGCACTTTCAACCCTGGAAATGTTCCAGGCTAGGTTGGATGGGGCTTGGAGCACCCTGGTCTAGTGGAAGGTGCCCGTTCCCATGGCAGGGGGTGGAATGAGATGAGCTTTAAGGTCCCTTCCAGCCCAAACCATTGAGGGATTCTATGAACTAAAACACACCTCATACGGTAAAAACCAACAGCTTTAAGCAGCAGTGCTCCACAGGGATCTGTTCACAGCCTAGCACTATTTTAGAACTTTATAAAAGATGAAGAACTAAGAGAATAACCACATTCATGGGCAGTCAAACCCCTGAAAGCAGGTCCCAGCATGGTGCTGCACCTGAAATACCTGTAAAGAGCAGGGAGATGTATAATGGAACAAGAAGATTTTGGCAGGCAATGCCTGGTCCAGGTCTCCTGTCTGCACTTAAAAGCAATGCAGAACAACTGGGAAAGGTTCAGAAAAGAGCTCCAGGAACAATCAAGAACTGAAAGCACTGCCATGTACTGAAGCACATCACATACTCAGCAAGCAGAAGTTGCTGTAGGCAGATCCAGGCAGCAGCTCGAGAGAAGCACTCGGTGTAAGATCCACTGGCTGTGTGTTAGGAGAGGAGAAAAAATCCAAGTAGAAACAAGGTGCACACTGCTTTTTGAGGAGAGACAAGCCAGGAGACCAGCAATTCTGCCTCTCTCATGGTCTTTAAATAGTTTGAGGGTGTTTTGAAGTGTGCCAAAGAGGCACAGCTTGGATCAGGCTTGGCAGTGTTCCTCCAATGGCAGGAAATCCTGGCCAGCCCATGAGCTCACCTCTCAGGGAAGCACACAGCCTAGTAACTGGGCAGGTCTGACCTCCCCGTGGCTGATGGGGCAAAGAGCAGCTTCCCTGGCCAGGCAGCACAGAAAAACAGAACAATCCACGACCGGTGATGCCTCTCTCTGCTCCCAACACAGGCTGCTGTGGGTCAGTTTTGATAGGAAGGTCAGGCAGGGGAGACAACACAACAGCAAAGAGCATCCACACTCGGGCTCTGCAGCCTGATTGTAAATCAGAAAGATTTTGCTGAAGTGGAAAAGGTGAGGTGAAAGGACAGTGCTCTCCTATGGAGATAGGCTGGGAGAGCTGGATGTGTCCAGCCTGGAGAAGAGAAGGATCCAAGATGACTTTAGAGCCCCTTCCAGTGCCTACAGGGGCTCCAAGAGAGCTGGAGAGGGACTTCAAACAAGGGCCCTAGAGTAACAGGACAAGGGGAATGGCTTCCCACTGCCAGAGGGCAGAGTTAGGTCGGATATTGGGAAGGAATTCTTCCCTGTGAGGGTGGTGAGATCCTGGCACAGGGCGCCCCGAGTAGCTGTGGCTGCCCCATCCCTGGAAGTGTCCAAGGCCAGGTTGGGCAGGGCTTGGAGCACCCTGGGCTAGTGGAAGGCGTCCCTGCCCCTGGCAGGGGGTGGAACAAGATGAAGTTTAAAGTCCCTCCTAACCCGAACCAGTCTGGGATTCTGTGATTCGTAAAAGAGGGCAGCTTTTGTGCCTTGAAGATCAACAAGCTCCTCTAACATCAGTCTGGATGTGACACTGACACAGACACATGGTCAGAAAGGCATATCCAGCTCCAGCCATGGGGATGGTGACACCACTTCCATGAGAGTGCAGGAGAACTGTAGAAATTTGCACATGGTTACTCTCTACCTGAATTTTCTGCAGTGCACAGAGCTGGAAGATGCAGTCCAGCTCCTCCCACTCGTACATGGAGGCGAGCAGACTCTCCACATGGTCCAGATGGCTCTCCCTCTGGATGGCCACATCATCCGTCTCCTGGGTCAGGAAAACAAGAGGAAATGCAAGGAAATTTCAGCACCAGCATGAAGCATTGAGGCACAACTGCCAATCAAACGTGCTCAGGGCTTTGACTGACATGTTGCCTGGTGGAAATGCTGTGTATCCTAATGGAAGTACTACAGAGAGCAAGCAATAGGAATGCAGAGATTTTACACACCTGCCTTGTGCATATCAATGAGAAGACCCTGAGTACATCTTACTGTGAAAAATGGGATATGGTGGGATTTTCAGCAGAGCACGAAGCAGCACCAGCCAGTATCACAACCACTGGTACTGCCAGCAGTTTGAAGGGGGCAAGTTTTCCAAGGGCACAGCTGGAAGCTCTGAGTTGTGCTGAGTGCTGCATTAGCCCCCCACCATCTACAGAACTGCCAATTCTTGCCAAGTTCCTCAAATTTAGCCAAAACAGCCCCATGTCTATGAGATCCTCTTCAGTACCGATTGCATCCTGGAGCCACTAATACCCCGGGAAGAGACAACGGAATAAAGGCCTTATGAAATCATAGATCATAGAATATCTTTAGTTGGAAGGAATCCACAAAAGTCATTGAGTTCAACTCCTGGCCCTGCACAGACACCCCAAGAATCCCACCCTGTGCCTGAGAGAATTTTCCAAATGCTCCTGGAGCTCTGGCAGCCTTGGGGCTGTGACCATGTCCCTCTTGGTTTGGATTTGAGCCCTCCAGAACGGACCATAGTCCACCAGTCCCTTCCAGAAGGCGCTTCCCTCTGCCAGCTGGCTCTGGCAACCGCCCCAGTGTGATCCTTAGCAGGAGAAGTTGCGCTGGGCATGCTGATGAAGGAGGCTGTTAGGATATTTGGGGAGGGAGAAGTTGGAGAAGCCTGGGAGCTCTTCCTGGCCTTCCCTGAACTGCTGCCTGCAAGCAGCCAAAGTGAGTTGTTTCTGGCCAGGAGAGTATGAGGAAAAACGTTGGATCCCAAATCCTGGCTGGGATCTGCAGGCATCAGGATCACCCCTGCACGCAAGGCTGGTGGAACAGGAGTTCACCATCGCTGATCCAGTAGGTCACTGGAGGCTGAGGAAACACCATTTATCTCTGTGCAAGAGAAAGCCAAATCCATCTCCACACTTGGCAGCTCATTACTGGAAAGATAAACTGGAGGGAGCTTGGGGAAGATTAGGCCAGTGAACAGAGACTAAACCTGGAGACCAAAGAGGCACAAAGCAGACCAGCCAGATGCTGCTGACACAGGGCTTTGGCAGCATGGCTGCAGAAAGGAGGGTGTAGCCCTGCTGTGTCCAGCCAGCTCCATCCTCCAGCACATGCTCTGACCTGCTGAGCTGCCTGCAGCCCAGGGGTCCAACAGCACAAGGATGTGGAGCTGCTGGAGCGAGTCCAGAGGAGGCCACAGAGATGCTCTAGACTCCTGAAGCCAGAGCTGGGTTCAGGGAGACCTCAGAGCCCCTTCCAGTGCCTAAAGGGGCTCCAAGAGCTGGAGAGGAAGTTTGGACAAGAACCTGGAGTGACAGGACAAGAGGGGATTGGCTTCCTGCCGCAGGGGTAGAGTTAGATTAGAGATTAGGGAGAATGTCATCTCCACTTTGGAACTTCCTCCCTGCAACTCAAACCATGACTTACTTTCATGTTGGAAACAATTTTTTATAGGTTTGAAGGCCCTGTAAAATCAAAATTTTTGCTTTTCTTGCCTTAACTATGATTGTCTTGCTCCTTCCTTTCATTACTTTGTCTGTGCTTTACTTGGCACACTTTTTTTTCCATGAAGCACAGACCCAAAACCGGACTCAGTGTTCCAGCAACAGCCAGGACAGCCAGACAGGATCTCACAAAAATCTCAGAGCTCTTGTTTGCAACCTTGCCGTGGTTTTGTGCCCTGTTTTTGTTGCCCCAGCTGTTTTGGGCTCTGACCAGAACTGGTTCCCCACTCACCGCCCATCCCATGCTTATGCTACTTTTTATTCTTCCTCACGTGCAGGAACTGGCATCTGCTGAATAACAGCCATGGCCTCGGATTGTACCTTCAGTTTATCCAAATTCTTCTAAAATCTAACCCTGCCTTATAGCACCTTGCAGAGACACTTGCAGGTGTTATGGGATCTGTATATTTAATAAACACATCAGTGAAAATAAAAACCAATCCCACAGCCCTGATTTTCCAAAAAGCCCAAACATATTCAATTACCGTCCAAGAAGGAGAGTTTTCTCTTAGTTTTAAATGGAATTTCCTGTGTATCAGTGTGTGCCCATGGCCTCCAGTCCTGGCACTGGGCACCACTGGGAAGAACCTGGCTCTGTCCTCTTTGCACCCGCCCCACAGATATTTGTAGACCTGCATAAGTTCTTCCTAAGCCTGTCCTTCCACGGGATGAACAGCCCCAGTTCTCCCAGCTTTTCCTCACAGGGGAGGTGCTTCAACCACTTCATCATCTCCACGGCCCTTTGCCAGAGTCTCTCCAGTATGCCCATGTCTCTCTTGTGCTGAGGAGCCAGAACTGGATATGGATGGAGGACAAACAACATCCACTGCCCTTGCCCTGTCCCCCGAGCTCATCACTTTGATGCAGAAGGCATCAGGTTATCAGGCACGGAGGCCCTTTCCAATCTATTGTAACTGCTCCCAGTCACCTCCTTGTCCTTGCTGTGTTTGGGGGTTATTGGCTCTGTCACTTTCTCAGAGATCATGGTGAGTTTGATTCTCCTGGAGCTCCCCAAATCTCCATTCTTGCCCTCCTGGAATGCAGGAGTGACAGCGGCTTTTTTCCAGGCCTCAGGAAGACCATGAGGAGATGGAGAGTGTCCTTGCAGTCTCATCTCCAGCTCCCTCAGCACTTGTGGATGCACCCATCAGGCCCCAGGGGTTTATGAATGTCCAGTTGGTTTAGTGCTCCCTGACCTGGTCCTGCTCCTCCTCCATGTGTCTCCCTTGCTCCAGACCTTCTCCTTAGTTTCAGGATTCTGGGAGTCCTGAGATACTTGTAGAAGCCCTTCTCGTTGCTCCCAGATCCAGCTCCACATGGGCTTTGGCTTCCTGAGCCCCATTCCTACATGCTTGAACCACATCTCCATAGTACTCCTATATTACCTGCCCCTGCTTCCACCTCTCACACACCTTTTCATGTGTGAGCTCAGTTAGGAGCCCCCCAGCAAATCCATGCAGGCCTCCTGCTGCCTTTGCTTGACTCTCTGTTCCTCAGGATCCTTGAAAATCCACCAGCTGGGATCCAGGGCTGTGTCCCACAGGAACACAGTTCTCCAGCCTAGTGACTTTCAAGACATTTACCTAGGCAAGAAGCAACCTGGTGTGTCTGCTTCAGCTGGAAAGTTGGACTGGATGATCTGTAGAAATCCCCTCCAACCCCAAACACTCCATGACTCTGTGATCTCAAGGGATGAATTAAAGCCCTGACACGTGAGATCCAAAGCCCGTCAGCGGACAGCAACTCATTATCCACAAGTATCTGCAGTCTGCTGAATTCTCAGCCTCCACAGCCTCCTGTTCCACAAATTAATTCCCTTCCACACTCTCCTTCTGACCGTATAGGAGAAAATGGATTAAATTAATTTTTTTTAGACAATTCATAATTATTTATAAACCTTTCCCCACGGTGGGATGTGTTTTTTAATGAAGGTGGTGCCCAGGAATTGGCAAGGCCAGGTTTTAGCTGGCCCTCAAACAGGGATATTCTAAATAAATTGGGGGAAGGTTGACTGGCAAGGAACAGCTCCAGATCGAGTGTCTGGAAAACAAGGAGATACAACATAAAGGTTTTTAAAAAGTAAGGATTTAAACGGTATAGAGAAAAAAAACCAGGAATGCCTTGGGTCAGGTGCGAGAGCAGCCTCTCCCTCTAAAGACAGTGCTTGTCAGGTAAAAATGCAAGTCAGGCAATCCACAGGATGGGAGGGAATATGAAACAACTAAAGAAAATGGATCAATGCTAGAAAATTCCATCATAATTATTCCTGGCAAACCCACAGCAAGCCTATTTAAGTCCCTTTGATAACCAGAATGTGGCAAATAGTGGGAAAACTCCCATTTCCTACATTCCCTATTTCCTTAACAAAGCTCTCTGGGATCATTCTCCAGAGCTTACAACCTCACATTCAGCCTGGTGCTGTTAGCCTTCAGTCTCTGGCTCCCGCAGCTCAGCCACGCACCTGGGGCTTAGGGGGACCCCAGCTGCCCTGAGCATCCCTCCGGAGCGCTGGCAAGATTCTGGAGGGAGCCCGGTGCCCCCCATGGGCATCTCAGGGATCCCACAGGGGTGTGGTGGCAGCTGTGATGTCTGAGGTGGGGCAGGTGACAGTCATGGGAGGACATGCTGCTGCCTCCTCAGACAGCACTGGAGCTCAGCGTGAGCCAGCTCTGCTGTGCAGTGGGACAGAAACAGGGATCTGGCTGTACTGGGCTACCTTTTTGACTCTCTGATCCCTCTTGAGATGGCTCTGGAGGCAGGAGCAGGCAGCTGGGTCCCCCTTCCCCCCCCAGTCACTGATGTGGGGGGAAGCACACAAATACATGCTCATACAGAGAGGCACAATTTTCATGCATGATGCTCACAAGGGGAAACGATGGTGCAGCTTAGGAATGGGCAGGATCAGGCTCCAAACCTCCTGGATACACCACGCTGCATCAGTGACCCCAATATGCTGAGGAGCAGCGTCCCTCCACGAGCAACAGGGGCCAAAAAATCCACCACAAATGAGCTGCATTTTGGGAGAAAGGCTAGAGAAAACAAGGGAGATGGTTACAGAAAGGAGCAGCAAATTAAATCTATAGGGGTGGCATGGAGACCACCAGGAGAGCCCACATTGGGCACATGGTCTGTAAGGAAAGGTGTGAGAAAGGGTGCAAGGAAGCCGGCACAGCTCAACTGGGAAGGAATACATTGTTGCATTAAGATATATTAGCAAGGCAGGCTAAGATGGCATGAGTCAAAAAGCCAGATCTGCTTTCTAACACAGAAAACAGAATAGCTCTTGGCCTCAATCATATTAAATGCAATAATTTAATCAGGTAGGACAGAAATCAATATGAGGGGCAACTGGTTAAAGGCATCAAACTGCTGCCTAACCTTTTTTGTGATGCATGAGGAGCAAGGCAGGGAATCCACTGAGGTGTGGAAGGAGCCTCAAAGAGGTGTATGCAGAGGAGGGGATCCTTTTTCACCTGGGATCAGCCTTTCTCAGCCCTCAGGACTCAGCCCAACCACCCTCCAACCTCTGAAAGGGGGAAAACAGCCCAGGAAGGGAACAGGCCAGAGGACTCACAGCAGGCCAGCGGAGCAGGAGCTGGGGGTCAGTGACGTGGGCCACGGGTGGCTGTGGCTTGGCACACACAAACATCACGTTGGAGAAGAGCCGGAGGAAGTGGAGCTCCACCCGCGCCCCACATGGGAAGGTCACCGTTCTGCTTGGCAGCTCTGGAAGGGAAATTCAAACAGGATCAACTCCTCGGAAGGTCCTGTCAACACCTCCCTGCACAGCGGCGTCCCTGAGGGGCATGGGGACCCCCAGCTCCCTCCTCCCCACACCCTGCATGGCTCACCTTGGCTGTGTCCCCAGTGCTCAGTGGTTGCTCCCGAGGGACAGATGGGGTCTGTCAGGGACCGGGCTTCCTTTAGAGTGTGCTTGATCTCCATCACCTGCTTCCCAGCAACCAGGGGATCATGGCCAATGTCTGCAGGAGAGAGTCGGAAGCACAAGGATCACTCCAGGTTCCTGATTGATCTCCCTGCCTTTCAGGCCCGACATGAATGTCCCCATGCTGCTCCCAGGCGACTGAAAGATCCCATGGGGCATGGCCTGCGATTTGGATTTCAGGGATGAACGGTCAGCTGGCTGGGATGGGATGGGGTAATGTGGAGCCACTGGGTCTCTGCTCTCTCTTCTCACCCCTGCCACCGAAGCAAGTGGTTTCTAGCTCGTCTCTCACCTTCTAACACATCCTCCAGCATGTGTGTAACCTTCTTCTCCTGCAGAATGTGTTTTTTCAGGTATTTCATGAAGATCCCAGAGCTGAACTCCCCATCCTGCAATTCATAGGCTTCTGCATCTTCGCTCCTGCAAGAGTAAGGGTATTTCTTCAGAGTCCTCGCAGTTCTGCATTGGGCATGAATTCCAAGGTGAGTCTGGGGTGGCCAACTCCATCCAGACTCTGGTGGCTGGGTCCAAGTGAGCTTCTCAAGAAATAACACAAAGTGCTTGGGTTGTACCCTGGAGACGGTGGGCAGGCCACAGGGTGGGAAAAAGCAGTGGAGGATAGGACAGCACAGTCTCCTTTGCCAGCCCAGGTGGGTGACGAAGGTGAAAAGCCAGTGGAACTGGCACTGGACCAGTAAATAATGCCCAGCATCTCAGGAGGCTTTGGGTGGACAGCTCATGGGACATGCACCTGGGGAATCAGGCTGAAGAACAGGTGACAGGAGCTGATGTCACCTTCACACACAACTTGTAACTGAAGCACAGGCTGATGGCAGCAGGAAGGACAGAAGTGCCTGAACAGCAAACCCAGCACATGGAAGCTGAGAGCCAGGGGGAACACGAGAGAAGCCCTCTCCAGTCTCCAGAGCCACCATGCATGAAAGGATGAGAGGAGACAAGGCTGTGCCAGAGTCTGGTCCCGTGTGAGGGTGTGGGGATGGTGAAGCCACTTACGTGGAATAGCCATAGACAGTGTTTCCCCAGGGCTCCAGCGGCTGCACCTGGGACAAGGCACACCCTGGGTTGTACCTGGAGAGGAGGCAAAGGCACAAGTCAGTGTCGAGGACATCTGCCAGCTGGAGGGGACAAAGCTCACACACTCCTCACGTCCATCTCTCAGGGATGGCAGTAGGATCAACTCTCACCTCAGGCATAACCAGAGAGACTAAAGCTGGGAGTCCCACCAAGAACCTAAACCACAGGGAAAAGAGTAGGCATGTCCAGCTGTGACTTAACTGCACTGGTAAGCTGCTCCCTGCCCTGAGCCTGAAGCTGTGGTACAACCTGGAGCTGCAGATACAACCTGGAGCTGTGGGTACAACGTGGAGCCGTGGGTGCAACCTGGAGCCGTGGGTGCACATTGCCACCTCCCTCCAGAGGCTGGATTTTAACAACTTCAGGCAGAACCACAGTGCAGAGAACACACAGGTTCACCATGGCCCAATGGATGACTGTCCCTCATGAAGTCAGAGGGGCACAGCACCATGGTTATGGCTCAATTGCCTTTGCTGGGGGTCTGGGACACCCCATGGGGCCCTTCCAGACCACACACACACTTTTGCCTCAGGGAACCAAAGCAGGCTATTCATGATACATCCCCAGATCTCCCTGAGAGACGGGATCAGGACACACACACGAGTCTCAAAGCCCAAAACTGCTCCTGGCACCTTGGTCTAGATGCAGCTGAATGAGCACAGCCCCTGTTACTTCCAAAATCAGGTAGATCCATGGTGACAGGATCAGATTTCCAACAAAAAAGATATCTTAGTTGCATTGAATGGTCAAGCCTTGCCCATTTGACTGCAGCCAGACTGACAGCATAAGGACAGGCTGCCTCCAGTTCACACCAGTGACTCGGAGCTGTTTCCAGTCACACAGTGACAAGAGCCAGGCACAGAGGCAGCATTAGTCCATGTAATTCAATTCCAGCACAGTTTCCTGGGACTGGAGCTGGCATGCTAAGGAGAGCAGAACGGACTGGGGTATCGCCAGCAGCCAGCGTGTCACCTGCTGCTGGCGGTACGGTCTGGAGATGTTTAATGGCAGAATTCAACTGACTTCTGTAAGTTGTCTTAAAGATGATCAGAACAGAAAATGTGAGAAAGGAGACATGTTTCTAAGTCTGAATATTGAGATTTATCTGCTCCTCAACTGCTCCTAATTTAATGCAGAAATCTTTGGTTCCAGGTCCAAGGATAAATCAGGGAATTCCTGGAAAAGGCAATCGCATCCGCCCAAAATCAGCATATAAATGTATGAGGCTACACACAGGCTCTGTGTTCTGGTTCCTCACCTGCTAAGGCTGAGCATCTGCTCTCACTTGGCAAAGGATGTGTTTCTCACCACCCTGGCATTTCTAATGCCAACACATGGGGTGAGGAGAAACTCTGGGTGAACTCCCTCTTAGCACAGACACAGCTTCATGCGTAAGCTGCTGACTGACCTGCAGCATCAGTCTGACCAGGAGTGTGTTGGGAAAGGAGGCCCTGGGACACAGCGGTGTAAACACACACAGCTATGAAAATCCAGATACTTTCCTGAGCTAAAATGGTGACTTCTCAAGAAAAAATGAGCTCAGGAGAGAGCTCCTGCCCCCACAAGATCTGGGATAACACCCACTGCATGAAGTGCTATGCTTGCTGTGGAAAAGGGGAGGTGTGAACTTTGGGGAAGGCAGGAGAAAACCAGCTGTACAACTTTGCCTAAATATCATAGCAAATCTCACACTGCATCCTCTTCTCAGAGCACCACTGAGACTCCACTGAGCAAAGGAACCACTGGAAATGCAAAGGAAGGAGACAGCAGCTCAGAGGGAGACAGCAGCTCAAAAGCTTTTACAGATTGTTAACATTTGCATTGGTGGTCCCTGTGCAGCCCCCACACCGCCTCCCCATCACACACTGCTCTCAAATGGCACACCAGCAGCCCAGAGCTGCGCTAGTCCAGCTCCAGCACAGTATCCACGAGAGCCAGGTGTTCCTGCTTGGTTGCAGGCCATCCCCTGCCTGTTATCATACTGGGGAGGGCAGCTGGGTGCTGCGAGGTGTGCCATGGAAGCAACACACTCTGCTCTCAGAAGCCAGCAAGAAGGGAGAAAGGGGATGCTCCACTCTGGGGAGTTCAGGGCAGCATCAAGGGACATCAAGCTCCTGCTCCAGAGCTGCAGGACAAGTCCCAGCACAGCCAGCTTTAAGCTACTCAAAGCAAGCAGCCCCACCACTGCAGCTAAAAGGCATCAAAAATTTATCATGTCTCCAGGGGCTGGCACCTCTCTCAGGTATCGAAAGCTCTGCTGTCTTTCCAGTTCTCAGCACAGGAACCATGGCACGAAGAGAGAGACATTCCTACATGTGCTCTCCAGGTCTCTTCTGACCTGTAAATCTGCCTCAGGAGCCTGAAATAAATGAACTAATGACAGCTTCTACTGCAATAGTCCACCCACCTCTGCTGAAACTGGACAAGTAGTAATTTTCTGCAGCAGGATAGAAGTCTGCAGGCCAAGCGAGGATGATGGGTTTTCCACAGAAAGTGGAAAAATGCTGATCTCTGACCTCAGCAGCAGCTGCTTCACAACACAACCACTTCAGAAGGATTTCAGGCCAGTAAAAAACAAGTAGCAGGGCTTAAAATATTTTCCCTGTCATGCTGCACACTTCTCACTGAGATGTTAACAAGAACGCAGCCAGGAGAAGAGAGGTGAACTGAACACTCCCAGCCTGAGCACGTGGGAAACATGGAACAGGAAAGCACACAGTCAGCAAGATCAGCTCAGCTGGGTCAGGCTTGAAACACAAGATAAACCCTGTGCTGAGTTTCAGCCAACAATTTATGCCACAGGCTTGAGGCAACCTGCCTGTATTTGCCAGGCTTCTTTACCTCAAAAAACCAAGGGAGGGTCTCCAGCCCCTTCTCTCCAGCAGATCTCAGACAAGGTCTGATGCTCTCTGCACCAATACGTGATTAACCCATCCTCCAGGACACCCTGCAGGACCTGACAGTATGGTTGATTTTATGGCATAGATGAGTAACCTCTGACAGAGGCTCAGCAGCACCACGGGGGATGTGGCAATCACAGGGGCTGCCAAAATCCATAGCTGAGGATGGCCACCCTCCCCCAGCCCTCGGAACGCCCAGCCCAGGTGAGAAAGGTGGAAGAGGACCCTACCACTTCCTGCAGGTGTCCAGCAGGATGATGTTCAGGGCCGTCTGCTGCTGCTGCATTTTCTGGAGGATCCTCTGCACGCTGATGCAGTTCTCAGGGGCATAGGGTTGTGGAGCATCAACAGGGACCATGTAGTTCCTCCCCAGATGTTCGTACCCATGCCCAGCATAGTAGAATATAGCTGGGAACAGGGAGAGGAGAGGATGAATCAGGATGCCAACCTGCACGTCTGTAACCAGCTCCCCATGGCCATGTCCCACCTCCTGTCCTGAAGGGATACTGGTGCAGGGCAGACCTAGATCAGTAGCACCTATGGAACTGGAGCCACGTTGACCTCACAGTTCCAACTTTTTCCCAATTATTCCCTTCATTAGAGTTGGAAGCAGCCCCAAGAGCTTCATATGTACTCGTGGATTCCTGTACTGTTTGTCTCCTGAAGTCCCTAGGTTTACAGGCTTCTAAAACCTCTGTGCTACAATGCCCAGGCTCAGCACCTGCCAGGCTGAATTTCACCTTTGTACAATGTTTTGGTCAGTCCTCGCTCTTTGAAGGAATAAGGCAACAGAAAAGGATTTTACCAGGATGGAAAACACATTAACAGCCATTTAAATGAGAAGCTCCTCAGCTTCCTAGTCTTGGAGAAGACACTAACAACTCTTCTTAGGTGATCAACATCAACTTATGTGATGGGAAACATTCTCTCTTTCAAGGGTCTGCCTGTATTCACACACCTATAAGCTGGTGAAAAACTAGACACAGAGAGAGGTGAGTTCTTCAGATGTCCAGAACACGAGGATCATGTGCTTCAACAACCTCAAACCAGGCACCAGCCCTGTTAGGCAGGGGAGGAGTCAGACTCATGCAGATGCTGGTGGGAAGCCCAAGACCCAACAAGAATTCTGGGTTTTACTCTTAAGCACATGAAACTTAGTAATGGTTTCTGCCTTCCCAAGAAATGGCAACACAGGGCCATCCAGGTGGGAAGGCAGCATTGGGGAGCTTGGCATGGCCTAAGCTGGGGGCTCCTCTCCAAGCCCTCTGTTCAGTGCAGGGCTGGCACAGGGATCCCCAAGCAGGCTGGAGCTTTCCAAAAGGAAGCTGCCCAGTGGCTGACTACCCCTCCCCAGCACCAATGACACTGCTTGGGAGATGCTGGTTGGTAAAAGACAACTTGGGGAATTGAAATGGGTTAAAAATAGCTCTGCGAGGTGACGCAGAGAGTTGTGTTACTGCAACCGAGGGACAGTGAAGAGGGAGAGGTCAGAAATGGGAAAAAGCAGCTAAGAGCCAACAGCAGGAGAAATTCTTCACTCAGATTTGCTGCCAAAGCCCACACTTCTGTGAGTAACTTCTGCTCTATTTTCCCTCCACTGTTCCTGCCCCTGGACTTGGGAGGACACTCACTTTGGTCTGATTCTGCAAGGATGCAGTAACAGGGGCAGGAGATGAAGGGCTGAAAGCATGATGTCATCGTGTGGAGGATGGAAAACATGATCTCATAGTCAAAAAGGCCTTGAGCCACCTTTGGTTTCTATTCTCAGGGGACAGTGGAAAGTTTCTCAAATGGCCATTTCCACAGGTGCCCATAAGATTTGGGTTCCTCTTCTTGTGGATCGCCAGCCAGAGACAGCAGGCTCTGATTTGCAGAAGCTTTAAACTTTCGTAACTTGCGAATCAAAGCCACAAAATCCTCCCCTGAGACTAGAAAAGAGCATAAAACAGGAAGCCTTCTAGAAAAATTAGATACAGGTTGGGCCCCTTGAGCCATTGAGCACTGGTGGCTTTCCTCCCTCTGCCTGCACACGCAAGGGAAGTGATGACATCTGTTACCAGGCAGCATTGCTGAGGCTTGGAAAAAAATGAAATATAACAGGAAAGACCATAAAGAATTATTCAATCCTTGAATCTTCTAACTTTTGAGGTCTTGTTGAGTACCTGAATGTACCACCAAGTGCTCCCCATGCTATATAAACCACAAAGACTCATGTTCAAATCAAAAAAGGTGGGTTTCACGTCACCTGAGCAACTTCTCCAATCTCTCCCAGACTGAATCTCTCCTCCTGAACAGGAAAGTCAACAATTTGCCCAGAGAAGGAAAGGGCTGTTTAATTCTGAGTTCTTCCCACATTGTATGAGTCAGAACTGCTCATCACAGACAAACTTCCGAGTATCAAATTAAAAAGAGGAAGCTCCAGGCACTGCTTATAATGCAGGAAATGTCAGCATGAGGCTTTATAGAGGCATGACTCCATATTCCTAGTGTTCCACTCCCAACTTTCTGCTCTCCAATGTATTTCCAAGGTAATTTTTTTGATTTGGGACTTTTTAGGATGCTCGAAATAACATCCACGGGGATTCCTCATTTGCCTGAGGGTGGAATAATTAGATCACTTAGGGAATGTTTGGGGCCTTCAAAAATCCTCTGCAGCTTTTCTAAGATGAGACCTGGAGGAGAAGCAGCCTGATAACCCACCACCTCCAAACAGTGAACTGGAGAAACCTTTGAATCATGGAATCATTAGGGTTGGAATAGACCTCCAGGATCATCAAGTCCAACCTTGGACTGAACCTCACCATGCCCACTAAACCATATCATGCAGTGCCACATCCACTTGTTTTCTGAACACTTCAGGATCCAGGCCTGGGAGGAGAGGGAGAAGGAGCCGTGCTGGGATGGTCTGGAGATGTGGAAGTGGAAGAAAGTCTCACAAAAGCCTACAGTTCCTGGAGGGACAGTTACGGAGACCACAAAGCCCAACTGCCCTCGCTGGCACAGACCATACAACAAGGGGCAATGAGCACCAACCCATGGAGGTTCATGTTCACCAGTCAGCCCTCTCCTCCCTCTGTATGTCCACACAAAACTCTCCTGACTTCAGCTCTGGTGTTTGCTACCCAGGAGGTGGCACCTCCAGGTTCCTC
Organism: Oreocharis arfaki; assembly: GCA_013398015.1. Taxonomy (NCBI): domain Eukaryota; kingdom Metazoa; phylum Chordata; class Aves; order Passeriformes; family Paramythiidae; genus Oreocharis; species Oreocharis arfaki. Next base: position 225,939 of record VZRR01002868.1, read on the forward strand.
AAGAACACTGGGATGCTGCAGGAGCGTGTCCAACACACACATGGATGTACAGGACTGGCTGCCAGAGACACCTCTGGGGTCTTTAACAGCCTGCCTGGGTTGTTCCTGGAGTTGCTGTCTCACCACAACTGGGGCACTCAGCAAGCAGCCTGACCCAATGTCACACCATTAAATTAGGATTCCAGTGAATGCGGCAAGAATCCTGAACTCAATCACTGATGGACCCAGCCCACACTGGGGTTCACTGCCTCCAAAGAACAGCACACCACTCAGCCCAGAGAGCTGTTAAGAAAACCTCAACCTAAGCAGGCGCTGCCTCACAAACACTCAACACTCAACTCAGCTGTTAGTATTTTTCCTGACAGCACACAAAATCAGTTTTGCCAGGAAGGATCAGAGGCGACAAATGCAGAAAAGCTCTAAAAGTTCAAATAAGGCACAACAGTATGAAAGGTTTGCTGTTTCCAAGCATTTTTTTCTCTCCAGTGCTTAGGAAGGGCCATGGATAAAATGCCATTTGGTCCTCATGTGCCACAGACAGAAGGTAAGAACAGCAGCTGAGATGACTCTAGCCTGGGAGAGGAGGTAAAGCCTGGGATGCAAGGGGATTTCAGAGAGCGACAACAAAAGGAAGCTGCAAGTGAAGTCATGGGAATACGCTGTCATAGGCGATGTGCTCAGCTGAAGCACCAGGACTGCGCGCAGCCCTTCCCACCAGCTCAGCCTCCTCCTTGAACCAGTGCTTCCCAGAAGAAGGTGGTTGTGCAGCATTTCCCTTGTGGCCAGGTCCCTGACCATTGCACAACCTCCAAACCTCGCACTGAGTGCCAGCCTGGAATCAGCCCATGCTGACTTTCACTTTCTGGGTGCCACACAGCTGGCAGGTAAGCCTCACACTGAGGTTTGGAAGCAAAAAAAACCACTTGCAAGGTGTTTTCAGGGTATGTGTCACGCTGGGAGAATCTCAGGGATCCCAAAGATGCTACTTTCACCACCAAATCTGAGCATCTCCTTTAAGACCCACAGGTCTTAAAGATCTGCTGGTTGGGTTTGTGGTTGAGGAACCCTTCCCACTGAGCAGTGTGCAATAAGCTCAAAGCCCAACCTCAAAGCCACCTGCAGCTCGGAGTGCTCTTCTGCAAAAGGGTTGTCAGGGGCCCAAATTAGACCTTCAGGAAAGAGAAGCAAGAAAATCACAACCAGATGCAGCAGTCGGGGCTCAAAAGGAGCTCCCCTCCTCACACATGATGGGGGGGACACTAAGTCAGTCTCCTCAATTCTTTCCTCCAAGGAAAAATCAAAACCTCCTTTCCCATTCACTATCGGAAGCACTGGCTCCCCAAAAACTCAGTGTGAGCCCACACTCTTGGGGTTGGAGGTGAGCCACGTGTTGGAGAAGCACCCACTTTGCCCGACTATAACCTGGCCAAAACTGAACTACATTTATCCAGGGGCTCCTGCCAAGCCTGGTACTGATGCAGGTGTCCCTTGAGACAGCAAAGTTCAATTTCTTCTCTTTTAACTCAACAACTGTCCAGAAAATTGCCTAATCCCTACTCAGCACGGGCAGGTGGCTGAGCTGGCTTGGCCTTACCATAGACTCCCTTCCCCAGGAGCTGCAGGAACCGACTGACCGCTGTCGCCATCTCAGCCTTGTTCAGATCCAGCAGGGAGACAACCTGGAAGCCCAGATGCTCTAGAAGACGACTCAGCTCAAACACGTCCCGCACAGGAGCCACAAGGCTGGGGTGATGCTGGTAGCGGTTGTTGCCCACTAAAAGTGCTATTTTGCCTGTAGCTAAAACAAACATCAAATGAAAAAGCTGTAAATGCTTAGCAGGAGGCAAGATCACCTCACCTCCTCCTGTCAGAGTGAGGATATGAGCAATCTGAGGGAAGAGTTAGGCAGCTAGGATAGACCCCAGGCTGCTGCAAGCCTGGAGCACCCTCCAGACAGTCCCTGGCTTTCTGAACACTTCGACAAAACACACAATCAATCATTTTGACAGAAAGGCTTGAAAAGTCTTCACTTGACAACCAAAATCCCAGGAATGCAGAGGTTCTGCTCTACCTGCCCTACTGTGGCCACAGGTCTGGTGTGTCAGTGGTGCATGGGAGGGGGATTTGCTGAGCCAGGCTGAGGGGTCCTCTCCCTAAGAGGGCTGAAGAAGAGAAACCCATGGCTCCTGCTTTGATTTTATTCCCACCTCCCACTGTAAAAAAACAGGATTTATGTCACTCTGTAGTGGTGGGAACGAGGAACTTTACCCTGCTCTGAGGAGGTATTTCAAGTAGGGATAAGTTGTCATGTGAACAACACTTTTAAAATCATTTGGCAGGCACAGAGCTTAAGACTCAGTTACTCATTAGGAATGATCTTACTCCACTTGCTGAGAAAGATCAGGGCTTGGCAGGGGATGGGACTCATGCTGTGCAGCTCTAATCCAAGAGTGCAGGGCCTGTGGCAATGTGGGCATAAAGGCTTGAAGTGGTCTCTGCAGAAAAAGCACTCCCATTCCTTGTCCTCCCATCCACCCTGGAGCCTGGCTTTTAATTACAGGAATAACTGCTCAGGAAGAAAAGATGGAAGTACTCACCAAAAAACTTTCCAGAGCCACACGTCCCTGGGAAAGAAAGAGGGAAATGATAAGCCTGGGCCTACCACTCAGTGCCAGGTCTGAATCCTGCTCCAATATCCCCAACAATGCACAGCTGGGTCAAACACACAGAGGATCTGCACAAGCAACGCTCCTCAGGCAACTCTTTCACAGCCTGACTGCTAACTTTAAAGACACTGGTCTGACGTTAGGAGGATTTACGAAATCCAGCCTCATTTATGCCATCCCGAGCAGCTGGGAAGCAAAGCCTGGAGAAGCAGCAGACCAGGGAAGAAGGACCAACATGGAGAAGCTCGTACCTGATGTGACTCACCTGCTACCTCGCTGCAGCAAAAGCAAAGGAAACACAATGACTCAAGGTCAATAAAAGCTCCAAAACTGAGTGTTTCTCCCCAGAAATGTCCAGCACAGAGGAAGTTGCCCTGTTTGCTTTCAATTGCAATAATATTCCCAGAGTTTTTAATCTCCCTGCTCTGCCTTTCCCTGTTGTTTTAGCAGTTCTGTCTCAGAAAAGCTGCCCCAAATGTTACTCACTTTGGTCCACAAGCTCTCCTGTCTGACCACTGCCAGCCTCTTAAAATCATCATTATCCTAACAGTTCCAGCTTTTCCTATTTAAATTAGAAATAAACTTTAAAATCCAGCTCAGGAGAAAATTCTAGAACCCTATATGCTCTAAAAGAAGACATTAAGGATAAATTGCATAAATCTCACGGCTCTGGAAGATCTTTGGCCCCTGAACCAGTGTTGCTGATGCACCAGAGATGCCTGAAAAGCTTCAGAACAAAACCACTCATCCTTTTCTGCCTCTGACAGAGGCACCTGTTGAATGTTAAAGCTCCCCAGCAGTAACACATTGAACCCAACCCAATCTGGTGTCCCAATCTCACTGTCTGTCCCCCTAGGATGTGTTTTGCCAGCTATGAGGAGGCAGGCAGAGTGCTCTCTGGCTACACAAGATCAATTTGCACTTTGGGGAAATTTTAAAGCCAGCCTAAAAGACAGGATAAGAAGCTTATGGCATAGAAAAATCTCTAGATGGAGTAAAGAGCCAGCAAAGCCAGCCCATGCTATTCCTCCCTCACACAGGGTAAAGGCAGAGGGCCAAAGCAGCCAGAGGTGGAGCGTGCCTGAGTGTCTGGGGACACATCCTGTCCCTGGGATCCATCACCCACACAGCATCAGCCCTGAGCTGCCACCCCAAGGGGCCTGAACCTTCCCAAATAAAGACCATCCTCTCCAGCTCCGTGTCTGAGCACATCCCTTCATCTCAGCAAGACTGGAAATGAGTCTGGCCACAGGAGCCTGCTGCGATTTGGCCCGAAGCTGTGAAAGCAGCACCTGGCATGGCAAGAAAACGGCAGGGAGCAGCTGAGAGCACTGAGCCTGCCCTTACACGGAGGGTGTCTGACACACTACAGGGCCCAGCAGCATCTCACCCGCTGGACAGTGCATCACTGCATTAAGGGGGTTTTCCAGCCACTGCTCCCTTTGCCCCCTCAGAGCCCCAATATCAAGCAATCCTATTTATCACAGTCCTTGTTCACCAGCTCAGCACCCCCAGAGAGCACTACATTCCTTTGTCCCCTCTAATTATGTCTCACACCAGGTGATGTGCAGCAAAGCGTCATGGGCTGGTTCTGCTCACCGATGTGAACGTCCACAGCGTTGGTCCAGTGCTCTCCGAGACTGTTGGAGGCACAGCAGAGGTACGTGCCGGAGTCACTGACCTTGGTGTGGGTGATCTAGGCAGATCAAAAGTTAAATCACATTATTTATGGTGAAAGTCTGAAGGTCCCTGCCAGGATCTGCTGAAGGCACTCATGTCCATGGAATAAGAAGTATTTTTCCTGCTGTTCACAGAGACTTTACCTTACAAAGAATCAGGACAGGGACAAGAACCAGAGCAGTACTAGCTGGTGAGGACTCTGGTTCTCCAGCCCAGGATCCTGCTCAGAGAGGGACTAAAGCCACCACTGAGCCAAGGTGGCCATTGCTCTGTCTATTCAAGCCCTGAACACCTCTAAGGACAGAGACCTTGCTGCCTTTCCGGCTCCAGTACAGCATCATCCACCTCTGAAAACAAGCTCTTCTTCGTGCCCAGACTGAACTTTCTTATCAGAAGTGCAATCTAAGGCCACCCCATAATACCATCTAAGGCCATCTGTAATACCATCGACCACTACTGAGAAGAGACTGGACGTCTTGTCCTTGTGCCCTTCACGTAATGCCCTGGACGGAAATCTCCTTTCTTGATTCAAGAAGACATCACTGATTTACACTCAGCCAGTGTCACAAAACAAAGCAAGCCCTTCTATCGGGTCCCTGACCCTTTTCTGTCAGGACAAACCACATTTCCTTCTAGGTCTCCAGCAGGCAGACAGCATTCCCGCAGCTCCATCAATCCGCAGTTCCCTGCACGCACAGACAATAACTGTTCTCACGTCTCTGCTGTAAAAGGGCACAAGAGATGTGCTGAAAGCCCTCAATGCATCTATGGATTGGTTACCTCCTAGAGGAGTATCCATAACTTTGAAAGAAGTCCATAAAACATATTCCCCCTTCATGTAGAGTCATCCAGCTGGCTATCAAAGCAGCAGGGTGATAACTGGAGGGCTTTCTCATAACTCTGCAATCAGCTTCTCCCATTACCCACCTCAGCAGCAAAAGCTTCTGAACTATCTCCAGAAAACCTTACCCAGAGTTTTTTTCTCTTCTGCTGCTCCAGCAGGTTCCCATTGCGGTACCACTGGTAGCTGGGGGCTGGGACCCCCATGGCAGCGCACTGCAGCTGCAGCGGCTGCCCCGCCTCCACCCGCTGCTCACTGGGGTTGAGCACGATGACTGGTTCTCCTCGCCACAGCTGAGGGGGCAGACCTGCAAGGCAGCCACACAGAATTGGTCCTCCCTCCACAAAGACAGCAAACAACAGCCATTTTTGACCATCACCTTTCTCCTTGGGGAGCAGGGAACCCTTACGAGCAATGCCTGTGATAGTAAATGCCACACCAAAGCCCTGCCTCCGGCTTCCCAAACCTGATCCTTGCCCTTTCCTGCCAAGGGTGCAGTCAACATTCTAAGGTCAACCAAACTCCAAGTTATTTTGGGTCAGCTTTGAAGTAGCCAGATGGGTTCTTCCAGTTCCAATACCCAGAATAACTCTGGGAAACCCATGGCAAGCATGAGGTGCAGGTGCAGGTGGACGGGGCTTGGAGCAACCTGGTCTAGTGAAAGGTGTCCCTGCCCATGACAAGGGGTAGTATAAGATGAGTTTGAAGGTCCCTTCCAACCCAAACCATTCCTGTGATTCCATAATACACCAAGAAGGTAGAAGGCAGACTTGTACCTCTGGCAACACACTGATGGACCTCCACCTTCACCCAGTCGGAGAAGATGGCATTTCTGTGGAGGTCATTGACCCTGCAGGTGTAGAGCTGGGTTTGCTCTGCAATGATGGGCAAGTCTTGGTTGGTCGCTCCAGGAATCAGGCGGCAGTCAGACTAAAGGGAAAACACAGGCAGTGGGCAGCAATTCCCTCCTCACTGCTGGCAGTAGAAGGCACTAGGAAGTCCCTTGTAAGAGCAGCAAAAGTGGAAATCCCTGGTTTCCTCCCCTCCTTCAGCTCCCCCACTGTGTGCAGGGACCCAGCCTGGTGCCATACCCAGGGCCACCCCATCCTTACCTGGTACTGACAAAACCACTGGTACTGCAGTGAGGTGCGTCCCTGGGCTCGGCATCGCAGCATGAAGGAGTACCCCACCGGGACAGAGACGGAGACCGGCTGCTCGGTTATGGCAATGGCTGTGGAGAAACAGCATGTGAATGTGAAGTCAGAGCCCAGCATCTCACTTTCACCCAGTGGCCAGGCATGGTGGGCTTCAAGAGGGACACTCAACCCCAGCAGGCAGGAAGGATTGGAAGAACAGGAATGCTCCTGTGCCCAGAGAATGGAGAGAAGGATAGAAGCACGGATGGATGGATGGACGGAAGGATGGATGGATGGATGGATGGATGGATGGATGGATGGATGGATGGATGGATGGATGGATGGATGGATGCGTGTGTAGGTAGATGGACAAGAGAATGGGTGGATGGAAGGATGGGTGGGTGGATGGAAGGATGGGTGGGTGGACGGATGACATGGGGATCCTTTGGGTACTCTCGCAAGTGCCCGGGGGGTGGCACGGTCACTCTGCCCACTGCCGCGTGACCACTCACCTTCCTGCATCGCTTCTCCAGCGGCTCCTCCCCGGCCTGGGTGGCCGCCGGCCGGGCCCGCGGCAGCTCCTCTCCCCAGGACGCGGAGGCAGCACCTGCGGCGACGGACGGCGGCGCTGGGGCGGGTCGGGCCCGGCCAAGGGGCCGCTCACCCGACGCG
>VZRR01002868.1:233373-282715 GCA_013398015.1 Oreocharis arfaki
CCCTACAGTGCCCCCCCCGCCTCCGTTACAGCTGTACTTGTCCATATCCCACAAGTGTCCTCACCCCCTCCCCACGGGTGTTTTCACCCCCAAACCTACTGGTGACCTCACCCAATTCCCACAATAGTCCTCGCCCCTTTTCCACAGGGGTCCTTGTCCCCATTCTGACTGGTGACCTCAGCTACTTACCATGAGCATCCACCCCTCCTCCCCACACTGCCCTCCACCCCCTTATGGGTGGTGTACTTGCCCATACCCCCACGGGTGTCCTCACTTCCCTCCCCACCAGTGCCTTCCGCCCCATCCTCACAGCCATCTTCACCCATATCCCCACTGGTGTCCTCACCCTGTTCCCACAGGTGTTCTTGCCTCATCCCCCGGGCATCCCTGCCCCTCTCCCCATGATCACCCTTGCTCTCATCCCCACAGCCACTCTTGCCCCCTGCCCACATCCTCTGTGCCTCACCCCCCAGGCTCCACAGCTTCATTCACCTCTCTCCTGGGGACCACGGCCCGAAAGGTTCATGGTGGAGCCAGCACTCCCACGGGTGGGCGCATAGAACCTGCTTCCTCCGAGAAGTCACCACCAGCTGGGCTGGGCATCACGAGGGCCCCGGGGGGAAGTGATGCCAGGCCAGCCCTCTGGAGGTTGCACAAGCCCTTCTGGGAAAGAAAGGACGGACTGAAGACTCCAAAGCCCTGTGCTGTAACTTGCACTTATAAGGTTAGGGCAAGGTCAGACTCAATAACCCAAAACTCATCACCTTTCCAGAGGCAGCAGGACTACAAGGAAATTAGCTCGAAATGGTGAATGTAGAGGACAGAGGGTGGCCAGGGAGTGACTGATTGTCCTTCCCAAAGAACTTTGAAGTGACTGGGAAGGGAGTGTGACACAAAGCCCATAGGAATGAAGCAGGTCTGGGCTCAGGGTGTGGGGTGACAAGGTTCCCATTCCCAGGGCAGACAAATTCGCATCTGGCTGGCTTCTCCCCATGTTAATAATCCTAGGAAGCAGGTTCCCATGGTGTGAGGAATGACAGGGACCAAGACTTCAGCATGAGGGGGACAATGGACCAGCTAGAGAGGAGGCTGAGAGACTCTCTGCTGCTGAAATTTCTCTATCCTGTAGCAGTGGCTATGGGCTGACCAAGGAAAAGTGAGGCCATCAGGGATGTCTCTCCCAGATGGCAGCATGGAAGGGCACAAACAGGGGCATCAGGATGGCAGAGAGAAGCAGCTATGGCCAAGTGCTCATGGATCCATGCCCTATGGAACCCAGGGCAGGGCTGAGCTGTGCCACAGGGTCGGACGGACTAAGCAAGGCTGAGGGATACACTTCTACATGCTGCTTTTCTTTTATAACGGATAGGGAAGAAGGTGGTAGGAAAAAGCCAAACCCAACACAACTAGTGGATCGAAGAAGGATTTTCTCCCTCCACATCCTTTCCCTTGTGCAGAATGGGCTAGTTACACCAAAAAGGCAGGAAAACCTGCTACACCCTGTCCATCCAATGTGACCCAGAGCAATCACTGCTCCAACAAGGACTGGTCCTCTCCTTTCATGGATACAGGAAAGGTGATGCTTAGCATAGGAGCTTTCTTTGTGCTCATCTCCCCAGCTGTCTGAAATCATACAGACCCTCCTTTTTCCTATTTTCTCGAGGGTCCAGCCAAGCATTTGGAAATACACCCTTGCAGGTTGAAAATCTATGAATGACTGTAAATGAGTATGTGCCAGCAGCTTCGTGTCATGCATACGCTGCAGAATTATTATCTATGCAGCATGGGTAGCTAATAAAAATGATCATTAAATTAAGCCTAGAACTTTCCTATACCTAAAGATGACACTTCTGGTTGATGCAGAATCTCTTCAAATAGCTGGAGGTTGCTGAGTTCCCTGCAGACTGTTTCTCCAGGCTTGAGAAAGAGAATCCTCCTCCAAAGACCTCCTCAGAAAGTCCATTGTGCTCGTCCTCTGACAGAGCCCTGCCCTAGCTCCATCTGTGAATATTTGGGGAAGAACCAGAAGTGAGAGCTTGTTGTCAGAGTGCAGGAAGAAGCCTGTCATTTTAGAAAGGGAGGAACTTAAGGAGGCAGGATGGGAAAGGGAAGGATAAATTGTGCGAGAGGAGTGAGAAAACATCTGTGACTGTGCAAGTCGGTGCTGGGTTTGCAGGCAGAGGAAGAAAGCTTTGCTAATGAGGACTGAAGCCTCGTGCCCAGCTTGCTCAGGCTCCAGCAGCTGAACACGTTTCCCCCAGAGCTGGGAGCAGAGGGCACTGTCACTCTCTGAGCAGACTGATGGGAGAGCAGATGCTGTGAGAGGAAGCTGTTTCAGGAGGCGACGGGCACAACAACCATTCAGAGCTTGCAAGGGCAGAAAAAGAATATAACTCCTGTGTGTCTGGGGGGGGAGGACCAAACACCACAGCATGCTCTTTCTCGTCACATCTGAGCTAAACCTGCACTCACTATCCAGGCTTCTCTCCACTGATGGGGTGAAGCAGCAAATCATGGTATGACCAGGGTGGGAAGGGAGCTCTGCGGTTCTCTGATCCAGCCCCCCACTCTGAGTATGACATCGATCAGCTGCTCAGCACCCTGTCCCACCCACAGGTAACTGTCTCACAGAATGGAGATTGCCCACCTCTTAGGTCCCTGTGGTACTGCTTGATTCCCTTCACAGGGCAAGCAATTTTCCTAACATCTAATCAGAACTTTCCTCCCTGCCATTTGCATTTTGTCCTCTCATCCCATCACTCTGCACCTCTGAGTCTGTGCCCTCCTGTGAGGTAGTGAAGAAAACAAGGTCTTTCCCTGAAGCCTAAAACCCAGTTTCTCTTATCCTCTTCTCCTATGTCAGGTGTTTGAGCTCCTTCAGTCTTTTTGGTGGCCTTCACTGGACTTGATCCAGCATAATAGTGTCTTTCCTATATATGGGAATCTGAAACCAGATGCAGTTCCAGGCTCAAAGCAGAAACCTACCTGTTCTGGACACCCTTCTTAGATAGCCTGGGCTCTGCCCTATCAGATCAATACACCAGGAGACTGGGCTTACGGTAAAATAATGTGTAATTCATACGCTGGCACTTGAATTCAGGTTTCCTGAAGCTGTGGCACCTGAAAGTCCTCTTTCTCCTTCCAGAGAAAGGGATGGGAGCAGGAGAATGCCAGCTTGAGTCCTCCTAACCCAGCATCCTGCCCTCCCACATTTGGGCAGCAGCCAGAGCAGAGCAAAGGGTGTGAGATCAGGGCACGCACACACTAAATATTCTAATGCAGTTCAAACGTTTCTTGAACTGAAGGGTAATATCTTCATCCTGCATAAACCTCAGGAGATTTTCTTTCCACAGATTTGTCCTGTGGGTTTTATTAATCCCTGTTGACATTGAACAGCCAGAGCCATGTGTGGGAGTAGCCTAAAGCCAAGGGGAGGGAGGAAGCATCTCCCTTTCACTTATTTTACCTCCTGCTAATTTGACTTGTTCTCCTTGTCCTTCTCAGCTGTGTATACCTCAGTCATGGGCACCTCAGTAGTTTCTTCCAGGCTGAAGAGTCCCAGTGCTCATAGTTACCCTTCATGCAGCAGCCAGTCTGGACCTTGGCTCGTCCTTGCTGCCCTTCTCTGAGTTCTGCATTTGGGTTACTTGGGGGTTTGTTGTATTCTGTTTGAGATGGATTATTTCTAAGTGACATTAGCTCACACAGAGCCCACTGCTGCCTAATGAAAATGAGTATTGTGGTTTCTCCCATGGATCATGTTACATTTTTTCTATGCAATTTCGCCTCCTATTTCATTGCCATGGGTGAAGGTGAGGTCTTCAGTTAGCCCTCTGGGACCACCCTTCTCCATATTTTCTAGGACAACATCCAAATGTCTTACGAGGTCCATCTCTTCTGCATTTGCCAAGATCAAGCATCCTCTGGTATCACAAATCCTGCAACTGACATGCCTGATAATGTGATCATCTGCCACTGTTGTGTCACCTGTATAGGTGATGCACACACTCTGTGTGTCCGTGCAAACCCTGGTGCCAGTTCCTATCCAAAGTCACTTTCCAGGTCACAGTATTTGCTGGGGAAAAGGAATCAGGAGTGTCCTGCACTGACTGATCCATCACCTTCCCTGCTTCTTGCTGCCACGTCTGCTGCCTCTCCTGTGCAGGGAGGATCAGCTCTAATCATGTTGTATTTCCTGGAATGGAGCAATTTGCCACCATTTCCCTGCTCCTGCCACAATCGCTGCTGTGCAGCCATGGGCAGGCAGCTAATCCACAGTGAATCTGCTCCATCCATCATTCCAGTGCTGGAGGGATGCAGCGCCACCAGTGACATGTCTGCAGCACATGATGGAACAGCTTGACAGGCAAAAGAAAGGTAGAACAGTAAAATAATTCAGTTTTTTACCTCATTATATTTTCATTTGGTATTAAATCACTGCTAGTAATTGTTTGTGACATGTATCCACCTTTTACATCCCTCTTTTGTGCTGTCTTTTTTTACGGAGACTGGATAAATACCATCACATACCATTTCTCTTTGGAATTCTGGGATAAAAAACAGGCTGCCAAGTCATGAGACCCCGATGTGAGGATGTGACTGCCATGACCACACTGAGTGGTGCAGCCAGGCAGGGTGGGAGCCTTGTGCCTGCAAGGAATTGGGGGATGTTGTAGCTGATCCCAAGAGATCACAGAATCATGGAATATCCTGAGCTGGAAAAGACCCACAAGGACCAATGAATCCAACTTCTGGCTCTGCACAGGACAGCCCAGCAATCCCACCCTGTGCCTGAGAGCATTGTCCAAAAGCTCCTGGAGCTCTGGCAGCTTTGGTGCCATGAGCATTCCCTGGGGAGCCTGGGCAGTGCCTGACCACCCTCTGGGGGAAGAACCTTTTCCTGATATCCAACGTAAACCTGACACAACTTTATTCTGCATGTCTGGTTCTGTCAGTGGTCACCAGAGAGATCTCTGAGGTGTAAGAAATCCCCCGCGCTTGGGAGGCTATTATAAGAAAAGGTTCACTTCTTCCTCAAAAGCTGCCCTCGAGCAGGCAGCGACGGCAGGAGGAGGAGGAGGCCGGGAAGCCAGCCCGGGGAGGCCGGGCAGTGGCCGCTGCGTCACGATTGACAGCGGCATGTGCGGGGCGCCTATAAACGGCGGCGGTGAGTGACAGGGCGGACAGCGAGGGCCGCGGGGCAGGGCAGCCGCACTCCGGCCATGGGCTCGGCCCGCCGGGCCCTCGCGGGCCTNCCGGGCCCTCGCGGGCCTCTACGGGCGAGGAACGAGCCACGTCGACGGGGCGGAGGAGGCCGAGAGCGCGGCCTGGGCCTCGCGGCCGGACCGGCGGAGTTATCTGCTGGGAATCCGGCCCCAGAACAGGTGAGCGCCGGCCCAGGGAAAGGCGCTGCTGTGGGTGTGTCCCTGAGCCGGCCGCTGCCGTGGGTGCGGGTGACAGCGGGCGCGGGTCTTGCGGGGGACAGGAGGGGGACGGAGGCGGGGGGAAGGCGGGCCGGGCCGGCCGCGGGAGCAGCGGGAAGGGGAGGCTGGCTCTCACCCAAGCCGTGAGGCTGCACCGGCCTCAGAGGGAGCGCGGGCCCGGCCGCCTGGAAGTGGTGGCCAATGGGCCTGGCCATCCCCGGGGAGCTGCTCCAGGGGAGAAAACCAAGCGATGGCTCGGGCTCTCCAGAGGAGCTGGTGTGCTGGAGACCAGTCCCTCACCTCCCCAAAGAGGGCTGGGGGTGTCAGAGCTATTGCAGGGCAGCGCCTGTCAGCATCGCACATTGTGTTTGGCTGGGCGGGGCGGGTGCGTGAGGTGGTGGCATCATAGGACGGAATCGTGGAATAGCCTCTCCACAAGAATCATCGAGACCAGCTCCTGGCCCTGCACAGGACACCCCAACAATCCCACGCTGTGCCTGAGCTGGTTGTCCAAACACTCCTGGAGCTCTGGCAGCCTTGGGACCGTGACTACTGCCCTGTGGAGCCTGTTCTGGTGGCCCACCACCTTCTGAATGAAGAACCCTTTCTTAATATCCGATAATCTAATCTATTTTAACCCCTCTTGTGCAGCTTAATGCTGGTCTCTCAGGTCCTGTCGCTGGTCACCAGAGACCAGAGATTGATTGGTGCTGCCTCTCCTCTTCCCCTCATGAGAAAGCTGCAGACCCCAGTGACGCCTCAGTCCAAGCCGTAATTATGAAATCCTGACAAACTCGAGTGTCTCCATTTAAACTCAGGGAACAGCACTGACCTTCCTGCCTTCATTGTAGTGAAGCTGCTCACCAGGCAGAGCAAGGGGCCCGCTGGGCTCTGTGCTCGGATGTGTTATCTTATTGCCAAAAAGGCATTTCTGCAATGTAGATAGGGGCTGAGCAGCAATGAGATCAGCATTCCTGGGTCAGGAATGGCCTCCGGCAGAGGGTCTGGGGTAGGAATAAGGCTTTGTTCACAGGGAAAAGGTATGATAAACATGCTGTCAGCTGAGCCTGACTGAGGTTAGCAAACACAAAATTACAGGGTGATGTGCCAGCAGTGCCCAAGGTGTCAGTGATTGTGTGAGGCATTCAAAAAAGCCTTGAAATTGCTTTGAATTCACTGGGAATGCTCTTCAGTCTATGAGCTCTCCAAATGAGTGTGCCTCTTCCCTGCTGATGGTTTATAAATAATCCATTTCCAGTGTGTCAAACATTGATGCCTCAAGGAGTCAGACATTCATAAAAATAAACACAGGATCAAAAGAGGTAGAAAAGTGCTGCTTGGAAGTCAAGTGTTAAAACTGGGGTAATGCCAAAGTGAAGTTGCCTAAAATCAGTTCCTTTGTGCTGGGGTGCGAGCTAATTGCAGACTGGCTGCACACTGTGACATTCTCAGCACCATTAAATGCCCATACAGGGTCCACAGCCTGCAGCCTCAAATCGTACCATGGACAGGAAATCTCTTAACTGAGCCCAGTGACTCCATTCTGCGGATTACAAGCAGAGAGAGGCTTTAGTAAAGAAGATGTTGAGGTGTTGTCTAGATCTTAACTTTTATTTTCCTTGACTATGCTCAAATTGCAGCTTTAATCAGTTAAATGGTAAAGGAGGATTCATCCATCCTGCAAGTAATACCTTCAGTGTTCCCAGCTGGATTCCCAAAGTTAGCTCTGCTGAGGAAGGCAGGGAGGGATGTAGCACTCATGCAGGCAGTGCACCTGGTGTCTTTTGGCTGCGCCACCACTGGAGGCTGTGGCTCAGCCACGGTAAATCTGGCCCATGGCTGCAGAGCTCTGAACCCTGAACCTCTTGAACTTGTCAGTCTAATGCTGCAATGGCTGCACCCCAGTTTCCATCCATGGGAGCCCTGTGCTGGCAAAGGGACTCTGTGCTACCCCACTTAAATCAGCAGCATGTTCAATTTCCGCAAATTCTCCAATCATTTTTCCAACTGCTTATGTACATGATTGTCAAAGCCTGTGGAAGGCCAATTTCATTTTGTCTCTTAATTCCACTGTCTGCCCCTTCTGTTGTAAGAAGCAGTGATTAAATAATTGCTAAATGGAAAAATTGACCTTTCCTTGAGTTCCTGGCAACTTCCAGGCTCCCTAATGAGTTAGGGAGGAGGCATATAAAAGTCTGGTTCCCTGAAGAGCCCTACAAGTGCTGAAGGCTTGAGCCAGGATTTTTGGAAACTTGTGTAAGATGCAGAGCAAGGGCTTGAATGAAGTGGGGCTTTTTGTGTCGTAATTAAATAATGTATCATAACAATTCTGGAAAGCAAGTGAGTGGAATGGTGTAGCAAGGAGACTTTCAGGAAGTAATTATGAGTGTAATTAAATCCAGGAACATCTGGAGAGCTTACCTAGGAGAACTTGAAAAGCACAATGAGCAACATGCAGAACAGCAGATAACACTGAGCAGTTCTCTCACACAGAATGGATTTGGATTTGCTGGGTTTGGAGCTAACAAAGGCAATGGGACAAGTGATGCAGACATGGGATTGCTGTGGGAGGCTGCTCTGGTGGTTAGAAAAGAAAAATGGATATTCTGATCCAAAGAAAATGTGGGTTTTCTTCGGGTTTCTCTGTTTCTGTCTTTATATGTATATATAGAGTGTGTTTAACCAAAATATTTGCCTATTCTCTTCACCACTTCTTAAAGCCATAAAAAGTGTAGTAGCATGGTAGAGGTACATGAAGACATGGAAAGATCTTTAAGAAAAGGAACTGAGGTTGGAAATCCCTGCTTCTGGGGTGCCTTATGAACACATTCTGCTCTGGGGTTTCCAGCACAGCAGTGGAGCTGTTGGAATGAGTCCAGAGGAGGCGCCAAGATTGTCAGAGGGATGGAACACTTCTGCTATGAGGAGAGGCTGGAATTGTTCATCCTGGAGAAGCTTTTGGGTAACCTAATTGTGGCCTTCCAGTACCTGAAGGCAGCCTAAAACAAGGATGGAGAGAGACTTTTTGCAAGGGCCTGGAGTGACAGGACAAGGGGGAATGGCCTCAAACTGCCAGAGGGCTGGGTTGGTTGGGCTATTAGGATGGAATTCTTCCCTGTGAGGGTGGTGAGGCACTGGCACAGGTTGCCCAGAGACTATGTGGTTGCCCCACCCCTGGAAGAGTTCCAGGCCGGGTTGGATGGCGTTTGGAGCAACCTGGGATAGTGGAAGGTGTCCCTGCCCATGGCAGGGGATGGAATGAGATGAGCTTTAAGGTCCCTTCCAACCCAAAGCATTCTAGGATTCGATGTTGAGGGCAGTTTGGATGGTCTTACTTGGTCCCCCAATCCTGTCGGAAGAAAGGGTTGTCATGTAAATTGAAGGTTATGAATTGGGTAGCCAGAACATGATTTTTCTGGGTTTTAACTTGTAGAATTTTCCAGAGGTGGTGCTGAGGGGGCCAAAAGAATAGAGGTGTTGAAAATGGCCATAGAGAGAACATCATCCTTTTATTAAACAGAGTATTCAGGGTATTTACTCTTTGTGCCCTCAGGAACTAGTCTTTTGGGCGGATTTTCCCTGTGAGCAAACAGCTCGGTATCTTTCCTTTGCTGGTCTTTTAACCTACCTGATACTGGACCGTGTGAGGAGCAGCTTATGGCCACGATGATTTGCCTTCTGTTCTGGCTGCTGACAGGATGTTTTATTTTGGGCTAGCTGTTTTGTTGGTTTTTTTTAAACAAAACTCTTATGTCTCAAAGCACTTGACTATAATTATTTCACGAAGTGAGAGGAGGAGCTGTCAGTCGTGTCCACAGTCTGCCTTAGCTTCATTCATGGGCCACAACTCTCGAGACATCTTTTTAGGTGTCCTTTTTGTAAGAACTAGTGAGTCTGGAGAGTGTATTGTGCAGAGAGATGCAATTTTATATAAAATCTTCATCTGAGTGCTAGGCAAGCCTCTCTGCTGGAAGTGGTCTGTACCTCTTACCTCATGCAGGTGTCTGCTCCTCAGTCGCATTAGAGCGTTGCTTCCTTGCTCGAATATCTTTCTACTGTCATAGCTGCATCATACGCAGATATTTATAGAGTGTAGTGACATTGCCTCTGATCTTTTCTTAGATGACTGTGCTCAGCATGGCAGTTGAGCTCGGGAGAGGGCCTTGCCACTTGGCTCTTCTGGCTGGAAGCCATTCCCGGTGTTGTCCCTCTTGCTTTGCACATAATATCAAATGAAGGAGAAAGATCTGTTGCTATAATAAAGTGTGCTGGAAACTCAGGAGCACTTGGTTCCTGAAAAGCAAGTTTAGTTCAGAGGAGTTCCCTCTTTAGCAGCTGGGCACCTGTAATGTCCGAGGGGACTTTGTTTTTGGTGAGGAGTGGTGTAACCCCCTGGTCAGATGCCAGCTGAGGCACCTGAGAGCACTCAGTCAGTTTGATTTGTGAGATGGAAGTGTCCCAAACTCTAGAAGGAGGGACAGCCAGTACCCACTGGAAAGGCAAATCTAAAGGTGTCAATGACTCACCTCTGCACCCTGTGACCTGTAGGACAGAGGTGTCTGTTTCCCATTTCTGTAACTACCTGCACAGTGGTGTCTGGTTTGAGTAGGGCTCCTTGGCGGTTGTGCACTCTGAATGGCAATCCCCAACAATTCTAAAGGGAGATTTTTCAGCTCCCTTTCTGTAGCCTCCTGTCCATATATCCATATCCCCTAGAAAGCCAAGCGGAGCCAAGCATGTAGGCTGATGAGCGGATGTTCTTCAGGGCCACTGTTAAAATACAGAATGTATCACATGTGAGAACTGTGTTCTTCTCTGGAAACCTCATAAAAGGAGATGTTTCCCAGGCCAGGGATACCATTGCGTGGAGGGGAGAGTGTGGTCATCTCCAAACAAGGCACCTCTCATGCCACAGCAGAGGCAGTTTCTAGGAGATGGAATTAAAGCCTGCTCTACTCTTGCTCTCTTTTGACGAGGGGAGAAAGGTCTCCCTTGAATGAAGTTATCTCTCACTGACTCAGTCTCACACTTCACAGCATCGCCTGGTCCGAGAAGAGGAGGATGGAAGGGCTGTTACAGGCAATTTTACTCTCTTTTTTTTCTATGCGTAGTGAGCTGCCAAGAGGATGTCTCCTTTCCTGGGCATCTCATTGTCCAATATTTACTTTGGGGTTTTTTGCCATTTCTCATTCCTTGGTGTCTTTCTAAGTTTAACTCGGGCCATAAAGGCAGCAATAATTCAGGGTTAAAATACACAAATCTGAGCCATCTTCAGAGCATTATAGAGGCTGATACAGGAATGTGTAACTTAATTGGTTGTTTTCCACCTTCTCTGTTAATGAAATCTAGCCCTGAATTGTTACACGCAAGTCCATGTTCATCTCAGCAAAAAGTAAATTACCTGCAGAAAAAATTGCCGTATTTCTGCATCTCTGGCATCGATTCGGTCTGTGACCTTGACAGGCAAAGACTCAATACATCTGTTTTCCAGTCTGTGAAATAATAATGTGTTTTGTACAGCAACACAGCACTCGGAGCTGCTTTATCACGGGCCTGCTGATAACCTCTGCCATGGTGTATGAGCACCAGCACGCTCGTTCTGTGTGTGCAGGGAGTGCTTGATAAGGAGCGGGACACATGGCAGGAAAGCAGCCGTGAGCACAACCATGCGTACATGAAAGCCTCAGTATTGGCTTTTAAATGTTGAAGAGGGTTCACTGCTGACAGCTGAGGCGGGATTCGCAGTGGCTCATATTTGTCTCAAGTAGTATTAACCTTGGAGGCAGACAAGTTCATAGGAAACCTTATACTTGGAAGTCTGCATGTCCAAAACATGCCCAATAATTGGACAGATCAGAGAGCCAGCACGGGGGAGTGTCTGTAGGGCATTGCCAGTCCCTCTGTCCAGCTCCCGGGATGGACAGGCTGCTCGGCTCTCCATGGGCTTCCCGAGGAGCTTTTGTGCAATGCTGATTCCCTCAAAGCATGACTTGGAATTGTCAGCTTTGCTGTTATGGACACATTTTGCTGTTTTTTTCCTTCACTGGACAGCTTGTGTGAGTCAATTTTTATGCTGTGGAAGGGCACTGAGAAATATTGATCACTGCTGCAGCTCAAGCGGCTCGAGTCCAGGTGCTTGTCCATATGAGAATGGAGCCACTGTTAAGCCTGTTTTAGGGTCTCCTGAGCTCTTGTTCACTTCCATGCGAGGAATGAACTGGAAGGAGAAAGATTTCTTTGTCTCAGGGTTAAGAAATACCGAAAGAGAGTAATTTCATGGAGTAGTTGTACGAGAGGGTTAGAAAAGGTGCCAGACTGAAAATCTATGTTTTTCAAACAGATAACTTTTCAGTGCCAGTGGGGTGATGTACCAGCCCAGACCATCAACTTGAGTGGTTAAAAAAAGTGAGTGGTGTTGACAGTTCTGCCTCTTGCCCTTGCAAGACTGAAATTTGGCAAGTGCATGAAAAACGGGGAAGGCTGTCTTCACTTCCAAAGAAAATTATGAGTAGTTGAAGGGCTAAAACCTTTAAGAAGATGATAAATGGCCAAAGGAGTTTGAAAGCATACGATAAAATGAAATTTAACAAAGAACTGAGGCTGGTAGAAGAGATGTGATAGAGAGGTATAATGCTGTGGTCCAGCACTTAAGAACAGTTCTGTATTTTCAGAACTAGCTTATAAAAAGCTGAGCTTCTCTTCATAAATGGGAGGTGCCTGAGGAGGCTTCATCCCACCAATGCTAGACATGCAGACCTTTTTGAAGTCCACTTTTCCAATAGAAGGAAAAGTTATACTTGAGCCCTTGATTCACTACTTTAGGTGCGTTCCTCAGGATAACATGAGCATTTGCCTTTATCCAGTAACTGTAATGGCCCCGAGCTTGCTCGAGGGAGACACATCCACTGCTGTTGCTGCATTTCATTAGCAGAGCCCTGTGCTGTGTGTGCTACTAAGTCCCTGGGGAGTTTGGGGCACAGACAGCCCAGTCCCAGGAGAATCAGACCAGGCACGCTGGAGCGTTTGGTGCCCTGCTCAGGAGCCCCATGTTTCCAGCAGGGTAGATTGGGTTCTGATGTAGCTGTGCTGTCACAGCTCTACATGGATATGCTGGAATGTAATTGAGGTGAAGCACCAGCTGCCTGCGGGCAGGGCTGTGCTGGCTGCAGCCTCCACAATTTGATCATGCTCTCTGGGGCTTAAATCTCTAGTCTGAAAAGCAAATGTAGCATATTGAGGTTAAACTTCAGTTAATACATGATGGCCTTTTTCTTCTGATAATATCAAGGCCCCTCAAGAGACCGTCAGCTCGGTGTTCAGCACTGTCTCAGGATATGCAGTGAATAAAGCCCATGTTGTCGTAATACTGGGGATTAAAAAAAAAAAAAAAAAAGTGCTGTCAGTGCTTACTGTTTGATCACATCTGTGAGCACAAGGGGTTCATGGCACAGGCAACCTTTGTTCTGCCTCTTGCTATTTTCTTTACGTCCAAGCCAAGACACATCCCTATTTGTCTTATGCAAGAAATCATGATTAAAACCACACTACTCCCTACACTAGCATTCTAGCTAGCAAGGATTTTGGGAACTTCCCTCAAGAAGGTCTTTAGTATTCCTGGAGGGTAGAAAAATGTTTTTCCCTTGCAGTGGTAAGCAAAATGTTTTGAGACAAGTTAAACCTGTGAGTTGTGCTTCCAGACAGACAGAGCTGCCTAGGGGCAGCCCAGAGCACAGGGATACAGCTGCCCCTGGGATCACCATCCCTTGGTGATCCAGCTTGGGAGGAGTGTGGGGAGGAGAAACCTGGATCCCCAGGAGGTCAGGACAGGGTGAGAGCAGCACGAGGTTCAATTTGAGCTCTGGAAGCTCTGAGGGTGTCTGTGAGTATTGAGGACAAGGTGAGGTGCTGGTCATTAAGGCAGATAATGCAAAGCTGTGCCTGGCAGTGCCAGAAAGGGCATGGAGCTCACAAGGGTGTTTCAAGAGGTGGAAGGACACTGCTCGAAGGACACAGCTTCTCTGTCTGACTTCTCCCATGGACCAGCACAGCACATGAAAGATGGATCAGGTGAGTGAGTGATCCTCAGCCTGTTACTGTGAGCATTTGATTTTCCCAGCTGGATCCTACCCAACCTGCACATCCTTTGGCTGCATGACCAAGGGTGGCTGGGGGTGGAGAGGGTGAAGCTGCTGCCAGTACGCCAAGTGCCACCCATGTTTGTTGGGTTAAAGCTGCTCCTGAGCAACAGTCCAGAACTTCTGCTCTCTTTGCTTTCCTGAAGGAGAAGAGTCAGTGAGCCCTTCAGGTTTTTCTTCTCAATGGAAATGTGCAATTTTTTTGTGTGAAGTGTCAGAACTTTGAGCTGAACTACTTTTTTCTTTATTGTTCGCATGGAGGTTCTGCCTCCACAGGTGGAATGTACAGTTGGTAGGAGCAGTTTTCAGAATCTCTCTGTGGTCATTTTTCGGGCAAGACTTGGAGTCCTGCTGGCTTCCACATGACTGGGACTCACACATTTGGGTAGGAGACCTGAAGAGGTGCACCTTCAGGTGGACCTCCATGTGGTTCTTTCTGCTGTCTTCTGTAGCACCATTCCTAAAGCACTGAAGTTTGGTGGTTCACTGGTCTTCAGAACAGAGGCTGAGAAGGTTTGATCTCTCTGGATGTACAGATGTGGTAGTCTGGCTTTGTGCATCCCAGAGGGGATGCCTACACTACAGTCACTTCCGAGGCTATATGCTGAGGTTGTTGCACAGGCATAACATGTACCTCAGTGCAATTAAATCACTGAGCTTACGTACTGCTGACTAGCTTGTCCCTGTTAGTTTTAGACTTTTGAGCTCGAGGTTTGAGGAACTGTTCTTGACTGCTGCAGGTCAGTGCACTGAGGTCGTTTCCTACAGCCTGCAAGGGGCTGCTGCCACAGTCCGGCAGTGCGGCCCTTTGGCTAGGACATGAGTCCTTGAAGACACTCCTTTGGGAGAGCTGGTGACCACTGGTAAGTAGCTCATCCAGATGTCTTGTGCAGGACTTGTATGTTTGATTTCATTCTCTGAATTGGTTAATGCTATTACATGTTCCTGCAAAGAAAGCAAAATGTGTAGATTCTTGTAAAGTCTACTTCTGTTATTTTATTTTAATGTTTTGCCAGACCTTAGTGATTTGGTTGGCAAGCTGGAAGGCAATGTGTCAGAGAGTTTTTAGCTTCTCCCAGGAGCTGTCCTTGGAAGCACAGAGAGCACCCAGCTCAGGCCACCTGCTTGCCAGCAGAGAATTGGGATGGTCTCGTCCATACTCCCGCCTGCGTTTAACCAGATGTCTCCCGTGGTGGAGTTGCCTGCTTTGAGCACAATGCTGTGGATGGTGCATGGGAGGCTCGAGGTGCTGCTTCTTGGAAACCTACTTGTATAAATGTCCTGACACTGATTCTGTGCGGTTAACCACCATTTCATTTTTACAGCCTTTGATTTCAATTCACAGTGTGGCTTGCTCATCCTGGCAGGCAGCTAAGGCAGCTGTATCTTCTTTTAATAGGAACTCTGACCTCTGCAAAACGACTCATCATTAATATGTCTCTGTAACCGTTTGTTTATTTCAGCTCCTTTCTGTGCTTCTCTCTCTAATGGTTTTTATGCTGTTTTTTGCTTAGCTTATCAAGCAGCAGATTCTCTCCCTCCAGTTTAGGAAGGTAAAACTACATTGCATTAAACTGCTCTGACCAAACACTTTTCTGAATCTGTCTGCACATGATTAACCTGTAATGCTTTGGTACTAATTAATTAATCAGTTGAGAGCCCTGAAGTGATCTAACAGCCTCATTCTGCATGATTTGATCTGTAATACTTGCTTGAACTGCAGAAAGAAAAGTGAATGTTCATCATAATTCCTGTACTAAGGTGCAAGAAATATTCCTCTTTCTTAGCCAAAGGATGGGTGTTCAGCTACTTCTTTATATTAAAGTGAGACTTCCATACAGAGACATTAAAAATTGGATGTGACTGCCCCGAGACATCCAGAGAAAAAATTTTTCTTCCCCCCCACCGTTGTTTTGAGGAACCTCATTCACTTGGACTCTGCCTCAAAATATACTTGTACAGCTGTACTTTGCCTTTGGCAAAAGAACACATTTGGAAATCAGTTGGCATTTCTGGTTTGCTGGAATGGCAGGTAGAAGAATGACCATGGAGGGAAAAACCTCTTCAGAACACCTCTATAGCTCTAGGATTTCTAACCAAAATGTCAGAAAAAGAAAATCATGACAAGAGGAATACACTTCTCAAATCTTCTTTTCCAGCAGGCTTTTGTATGGAAATCCCTCTTTAATTGAAAAGGCTACTGAATTGCTGGGGGTTTCTTCTAGGCTCCAGGGCTTTTTCTGCACCAAAGATGCAGCTCCAGGAAGGCCCAAAGAAAAAGTGACTGGTGCTTTGTGTCCGATTCCTCGAATACTCTGAATTACTGGTTTAGAAAGCAATTTGAATTGGACATGCCTTGTTGCAGCTGGAGTGAGTCGGCTGAGAGCCCCACAGTGCCAGAGCCTCCAAATCCTGCTGTGACCAACACAATGGTTTCTTTGAAAGACTCAGTAGACCAGGCTTCCTGCCAAGTGTCATTGGGCAAGTCTCTGATTCATCTGCCAAGCCTGTGGAGCCCCCAGCTTCTGACCACAGCTCCTTTCCAAAGCCATTCAGTAGCCTTTGCTGTATGTATTTCACCTCGTTGTGGGATTTGCACTGAGTGGACCAGACTTATTCCTGGTGCTGCCTGCTGGTGCCGGTGGCATGGTGCTGGGATTAAACTGGGTTCCGAGTGTCACTATGTGTGTGTGCATCACTTGATTATAAGATGCTGATCCAGTTGCCCTCCTGCTGGGGTATGAAATGTTGGTTGATGCCTGGGAAATTCCTTTATGTGGATCTGAAAGGCATTTACTGGTATGGGGTGGGGGATCTGTATTGAAGGGAACATCAAAACCCTACCAGTAACTGCCTTGTACCGGATTGTCTGTCTTGCTCTGTGGAAATGGGCATTTTTTTTTTCTGGGATTGGAATTTGGAAAGGTTGTTCTGGTTTGAAACAGCTTTTGCCTCCCACAGCCCTTTCCTGGCTCTGCAGTTGAGTGGAGGGTTGCTTGCCAGGGCCGGTGTCCTAGTAACCATTGATTTCCACAGAAAAGAGTCTGAGCTGTGGAATCTGGTTTTTTTACTCCATCCCACATGTGTTTGGATACAGACCATGCTTATAACCCTCATTCAGTAGATGAATCAGGTTTGCAACATCCCGAGCTTCCCTTGTCCTGACCCTCATCCAACACAGGGTGCCTGGGAGCTGGGTGAGGTTCCTGCTGCATCCCAGGGTGTTGTTACTCAGGGATTCATCTCCCTGCATCTCTTACAAACCCATTTTAGCAGGAAGCCAGAGGGAAAATAATGATACTGCAGCCTCCAGGTAAGTTTTCAGGGTGGATGGAACAGGCAGTCACTGTAGCTGGAGCTCTCCTGACACCTTCAGCCATGCATGCTTAGTCCCTGTCAGTGCATCTGCCATTGCTGCGTCATGCTACGTGTGGGACTTTTTGGTTTGCCCTGAACCAGTTTGCTTCCTTGGCAGGTAGAACATTAGTGGCAGCAGCACCAGCTTCCTGCCTGCAAGCTGGGGCTGCTTATGAGGCTGGGGTCCTCCTCATGGAACCCCCACCACATACTCTGAGCCCTTTGTTTGTGGTGGAGCTGTGTCAGGAGTGGTTTGGGCATTTGTTCCACCCCTTGCATGTTTCTGGAAGCTGATCACTTGTTTAAGGAATGCCTTTCACTGCTGAAAATGACATAAATAGAGCTGCCAGCTACCAGTTCTCTTGCAATATTTGCTGTTTCTCCCAATGTCCTTGCACTTGAGATCTTGGGGTCCCCTCTCCTGTTGAAAATGTGTAGTGTTTTAATTGCAGAGAGAAAAATGAAATAAGAAGCTCTTCCAAGAGCCTCAGCATTATCTGAATGAAAACCCTGTTTGAAATTAAATCATTTCCCTTTATTTAAGAAAGCCCAGATTTTCTGGGACCTCTCTCAGTGATGCTGCAGCGGGGTTGGCAGTGCTGGATGAATATGGTGATTTATTGCACTCATTGAACGGTGCAGAAATACCTGGAGAATCCATGGTCCACTTTTGAGCATTATAGATTGCACTGTTAGGACAGTTCTGGCTATTTGGGTGTCCCAGCATGAACTTTGAGGTCAGAGCCTGAACTTCTGGAGTAGGGAGTGTGAGTGCCTACCTGCAGCAGTGAGGGGTAAACAGGGAATTCCCATCTAATTCCTGAGCTCAGAAAGCTGCTAGCCAGACTCAGGTCTTCCTCAGTGAGCTGTCCCACAGCTGGCAGCTTTTCTTCATTCTAAGAGGACTGCTGTGTTCAGGAGACATGTTCAATTCACACTTGACCTGAAATGACACAAATTCTTCACAAATAAAGAAAAATCCCAGTGAACAGAAGAACTCTTGAAACATTTATGATTCAGAACTGGGAATTGGCTTTGTTAGGTGGGGCGCTAAGTTTGCTGACTGGTCAAAGAGATGTTTTGGTATAATCAAGAGCTAAAATGGGTCTTCATTGATCCAGTGGGTCAACAGTCATTGCTCTGATAGTCATAAGGGCTAAGACAAAGGGAATGGCTCCCGAATGACACTTTAAATTGACAGTCATCTTGGGAGGGAGAAATCAGTCAAATGCCCTGTCACTGGCTGGACTTGTGAGCAAGTGTAGGGATGATGGGAGGGAGGAGGGCATCGACAACGACAACACAGGCTGCTGAGGTGAGACACAAGGTGGACCCTTTGATTTTTTTCTGGTGCTTTTATCTCTAAGAAATGCTTCTTGAATCTTCCAGGAGCACCTTCTGCGCAATCATTTCTCAGCTGACGGAGGAAACACAGCCACTATTTGAAACCACTATCAAATCCCGTGCTGTGTCCGAGGACTCTGATGCTAAATTCACCTGCATAGTGACAGGTAATAGTGTCTTCAGTGAATAACCTGGTCCTGCCTCACCTGCTGGACTTGTGCCAGTTAAACTATGCAGCAAGTGATAACAAGGATAACAAGCCCACTGTTGTCAGAATGCCAAGTAGAGGTTCAGCAATTGCATGATGATTTTAGCTTTAATTTAAGGGAGGGGGGAAACACCTGAGAGCGTAAAGAGGTAAAGGCATAAGCTAACATCTCAAACAAGGCAAAGGAAAGACTAGAAAATGGGATATGCTGGTTACTGCTTGGACCAGCTACATTTTATTGTCCTAATCTCCGCTTCTCTAATCCTGGACTCCATAACTCAGGAATGTGCAGTTTTGAAGACCGAGGCTGTCATACTGGAACCAACTCTGTCTTTGCTGACTGTAGATGGTTAGAGCACAGTTACATTTGTATCAGTGATAAACTTCTGTGTCTGTCAACATCTGAAATAAAAGCTGGTCACTGCCCGATGAGCTAACATCTCCCCTTGGGACGGAAGGTGTTAAGAAGAAGAGGAGGAGGGAGAGGCCAAAAAAGAGGGCTGGTGCTAAGGCATTGTGATGATGTGGCATGGCAGTACATTGATGTAGAGGCAAGTAGCTCCTTTGCTGATGACATTTTTCTTTAAATATGGAGACTCTAAAATCTCTTCTCTCGATATACTTGTTAAAAACTCCGTGATCCTTCCTGACCTCACTAGTATTAATTACTCCAACAGGTTATTCAGTGACAGACGTGAAGCAAGATTGTAAGTTTTGGAAGGAGGAGAGTATATCCAGTGAGCCTCTTAGGCACAAGGGCCAAAGCTTTCCTAAGGAAATCTGGTTTGCTGTTAGAAACAGGCTGGAAATAAGGAAGCACAGCCTCAGTCCTTCCGAGAGCTGCCAGCTATGAATTCTTGGTTTTTCTCTTATGGATTTCCTTGTTCTGAAGGCTGACCTTCTGAACTTGCTGGGGTACAACTGATGTACTGATTTTGTTGAGGCTTAAATTCAGCAGACCCCTTCTTGCTGCTTCTAGGGCCAAAGGGGGCTGCTGGGAGATGCCTCCAAACCATTCTGTTTGGGGAGTCATTAGAAGGGCTCTTCCCAATTTAAGTTTTCTGAAAGCAGAAGCTTGACATATTGTGCAGTACCATGGGACACACCATTCTACAAGTGTCAGAGCTGAGAAAATGTTTAGGTATTTTGGGAAATCCAGAGTAACAGTCCTTACTTCTCTCACTGGCTTAAGTCTTCACCAGTTGCAGAAGGCTGATGGTTCCTTCTAACAAATTCCATCTCTTTGTGGTGTGTTGCACCAGGCAGAAAACTTGATCTGCTACTGGCCTCATTTTCTGCCAAGGTTTAGGAAATTGTCAATGAGTCTCTTTCAGCATGTGTCACAATATTTTTATGCTTGGTAAACTAGGCTGGGGGACATCTCTATGCACTTAGAAACTTCCATGCAAATGGTTTTAAAATCAGCGTTGGACCACGTTTGCTAGATGGGCATCTCCCACCTGTGGTCCTATGGACTGCTTTAGGAGCTTGGGATCTCTTTCGGAGAGAGGGGCAGGAGGTGGAAAGCATACTCTGACTCCAGAGTCTGGGTGGTAGTTCAGTTATCTCACCCTGCCGTGATGTTTGTGTTCAACTGGGAGGCATTGCTGGGAGCAACAAAGTGGCAGTGACGTCCCTAGCCAGTGGCCAGAGTGGAACCAGTTCAGTCCCAGCACTGTGGCTGGAGTCCAGGGACACTTTGGTGGAGGCAAAGGGCAGACAGTCACCTGCTCCTGTTTTGACGGTCAAGCCGCAAATATGGATACATGACCTACAATAGCATCTTACTTTTTTTTTTTTTTGCTGCTTCTTGACCAGTAATGAGAGTTACAGGCTAGTCCCACATCTGGGAATACTTGGACTAGGACTTGCTGGGCCTGTCCTAGGAGCACAGAAAGATGCAAGTATTTGAAGAACCAATCTCCAGAATGTACTTAGTGGTGCAGGCAGGGGAAGAAGCGGGTCAGGCAGAGGCAGATTCCTGTGTGGAGGCACAAACCTTCCTTTCCTCCTAATGCCTAGTTCATCCTGCTACTGGTGTCCGTCCTGTGTCTGATTTGATTTTTTTGGGTTAAATCCTGCATCGGTTATGAGATGTTTTCTTTTTTCAGACGAAATTAGTTTCATCCTTTGTTCTCTAAGACATGTGAAAAAGGGAACAAGAACGTTTCCATTTACTGTGCAGCTTCATCCCGCATCTCTGCACCAAGTGCTTTCCTTGGTGGGTCTGTCTGGACTTCAGGATCTCAAGGGTCATCACAGCTCATCCGCAGTGAGTGGATATTGGGCTTCTCTCTTCAGGGTGGCCCTTCGTGGAGGTGCTGCCACAAGGATTTTCCAGCTTTTTAGTCACTTCTGTATAACATTGGCTGGGAAAGAGAGATGTCAGATGATGAAATGGGGGGAATTGGATGAAGGGGCCTAGGTCTCTGGCTGCTTGTTAGGGAATGAGTCCAGCCAGGACAGGTGATGGCTGGATCTAGCCAAGACCGTTGTATGTCAGCACCAGCCCACTGTTGTACAGCTGCCTCTTCAGTGCCGTTTCAGCCCTCCTTAGCCAGGTTCAACCCCTCTGATCTGGCTTCCCAAATCATCAGTTCAGGAGCTTGATCCCATTCCTGCCTCCATGGTTTTATTGCAGAGTACAGTGTGGAAAGGGGAACGAGTTGGGGTGGGGTGAGTAGACAGTCACATGCTTAGTGGATGCAGTTTTTAATAAGGTTAAAGGAGTTCCACTTGCTGCACTTGTGGTGACCCTCTGAGGGATGAGACTGAAGTGCTTGGATGAAGAATGTCTGGAGACATGCAGGGGCTGTGAGAGGGGTTTGGGGATGGGGTAGTGACTACAAGAGCAGAGAGTAGGCTGCTGGGAGATGAGGAGGTTTGGCTTTTTGGGGCCAAGGACAAGGGAAGGATGGTGAATGAGCACTGCTCACAGTGGCATGGGGAACTACTGCTCTTAGTATCTGTCCCTCCTGTCAGTATTGCTAGAAGCTTCCTTGTCCTTGTGGGCTGGAGAGGTTTAAATCCATGAAGCTAGGAAGGGTAAGATCTTACCATGAATTGTATTCCCAAGACTGTTGAAGCCCCTACTCATGTAGCTTGTGTAGAGTAGAAACTGTGGAGAGTGTTTAATGGTTCTAAACTCTTACCACCTTCCCCAGTTTCAGAAGACTAAGTCTCTCTCCGTCCCTGCCCCCAAAAAATAAAAAAAGAAGAAAGTGACTTGAAACAGTGTTTCTCTGGGTGATTTTGGATAGGTATATTAAGAACTGTTTTGAATAGATATTTTAAGAGCAGTTTTGGATACAGTCACCAAGCTTTGAAGACTTCTCAGATTGTAACACCTTTCAGAAAAAATGTTTGATCTAAACCTGGCAATCTCCATGAAAAAAAATCCATGCTCGGAAAAGTCTCCAGGATCCTATGGTGGCTGGCCATCACGCTGGAGCAGTGCTGCTGGAAGACACACTTCCCAAAAAGCTTTTGCTGGGCCCGAAGATGTGGAGTGAATGCCTGCCCTCTTCCCAGGAGCACCCGGCACCACTCTGTCTGCAGCTGCGGGGCTCTGGCTGGGGGCTGCAGGGGCCCAGCTGCCGACAAATCCCTCTCGGCACCACCTGCACGGGGGGGTTGCAGCAGTGGCAGGTTTTGGAAGGACATGTTGCTGCTCAGGGTGTCTTGTGCTAAGGGTGGGCATCTGGTGCCTGCAGTATGGCAATGCCCACGGATGGAGCCCTCAGTTCCACTTTGTCCCACTGGACAAGATGCAGATGCTGTGCCTGCAGGGGATGTGCAGGGAGTGATGCCTGACCCCTTCTTTACCCCCGGACAGAGGAATTTATTCACTCAGCAGCCCGAAGATGGATGTCAGCAGCATCAGCAGCAGCTCCCCTCACTGTGGCAGGGAGACTTGTCCCTGTGCAGGCATCTTTCCATCCCCTGCTTGGCTCTGATTACAGCCCCTGGGGAGGGATGGATGGTGTTTGGACAGGCAGCTGGGGCCACTGTCCCTTGTGTGGGAGGTAGGAAGCCTTTCAGCATCCGCCTGCCTGCAGACTTCCAGCTAGAACTTGCCTGGAGCTCCCTTTGGCTGCAGGCTGGAGCGTGCAGTGGGAGCTGGTCCTGGCACTGGGCTGGCATGGCGGTAGCTCCACAGAGGGAGCAGGCAGCCTCAAGGACAGAAGTGCTACAGGTCAGAGGGAGTTTAAGCATAGCAGGAGGAAAAGCCTTTCCTCGAGGCACTGCACAGCAATGGATATTGCAGCTCTTTCTGGCAGATGTCAGCTGGGAATGGAAATCAGCTGTGGAGGCCACGGGGGGACATCACAGGGCTTCTCGGAAACTATCTGCTGGCAGCTCCCAGAATGAAGGGCTGTGGTTGTTGTTTCTTAGAGTGTCAGGAAAATCTACCTGCCAGCTCCCTGCAGGATGGACCATGGGGGCCTCCTGAAGGTCTTGCTTGCAGAACAGCCCTTGGGAAGGGTTGGATTGCTCTGGGCAC
This sequence comes from Oreocharis arfaki, assembly GCA_013398015.1. Classification (NCBI taxonomy): domain Eukaryota; kingdom Metazoa; phylum Chordata; class Aves; order Passeriformes; family Paramythiidae; genus Oreocharis; species Oreocharis arfaki. The sequence goes on from VZRR01002868.1 coordinate 256,345, forward strand.
AGTGTGAGCTGTATATGGAAATTGTTACGTTCATCATCCCTGGAGCAGAAAGAATTCACCACAGGCTTGTTCAGCCCAGAGTCCTGCTGCCAAGTACAGACAGTAGTTAATATTTTATGAAAAATATAAGCAGCAGCGTCAATCCCTGATGATCCCATCACTGGGATGCTCTCATGGCTTTCTCCAGTTCCCAGTTAAGGGCTCATTTTCTTCAGCCACAAGTACCTGAGGGCTTTGCATGTCTCTAGAAACCTGTTTGGGAGGTCAGAGCAACAGCAAGGAACAGGCCGTGACAACAGTGGGGCAGAGGGGGAGGACAGAAAGCCTTGCAGGAAGGATGTAGGGAGAAAGTCATGGCTTGGCTTCCTGCAGAAGAGGAGAAACGAGGCGCTATGCAACAGAAAGCCAAAGCTGCTGATGGCAGCAGTGGGAGGGGATTGGAGCAGCAAAGTGTGTGGGGAGATGTACGGATAGCGAGGGTGGAGAGGGGGGATGCTGGGGCAGTGTAGAGTAAGAGACCTTAGAGGGAGAGGAAGAACAGAGTAAAATCCCGTCTGTGAGGTGTCTGTGCTATGGGGATGGATGCTGCTCATAGAGGAGAACAGGAAAGAAAAGCTTCTGAGACTTACTTTCCCAGCCCTGTCTGGTCCCAGTGGACTAAATCCCTTGAGGAGCCAGAGGACACTGAGGAGCCACCACAAGCAAGGGGTGGGGGGAGGGGAGCCAAAGCAGTACAGGAGATTTGGCATACGTTGCTTTTCTGGGCAAAGGCATGTTGGATTTGCCAAAACCTGGGTGAATTCCTGCTGATGAGTCTCTGCTTCTGGACTCTCAGTCCTGCTCTACGACCTTCATGAGAGCAAGAGTCAGCTGGGCTTAGGCATTGCTGTGGGCTGACAACATCATTGGCTGGTGCAAGGAGGACATTTGAGGTCCTGGTTACCCTTGAAACCTGTGGCTTGGTAGCTGGGAACTATCCAGAGAGCACCTTGTCCTGGCCTTCTCATTACTCTAGAGCCATTGGGTTGGGACACTTTGGATATTCCTGGAAAGCCCTCATCAGCCCCATGCCTGGGATGTCCATGGGAGCTGACCCTTGCTACATTCTGGGGTGCTGTGGGTGATCCTTGGGGTCAGGTGGAGTTGAGGAGCAAGCCGGACTCCTTCCTTTGGCCACACAGAAAGCCTACAGGGACACATGCAGCAGATAAGCTTCAGGTGTCTGTGTTGGGGCTTCAAACAGCTGCTGAGCATATCGCCTATAGCCGAGGCATGATGTGATCATTGATACTTTCATCCCATGTTCTGGGGGTCAGTTTGGCTGGGCAGTGAGCCCTGAGTGAAGTGCAGGAATGCCTGCTGGCTGCTGGCTTGAACAGTTTTTGCATGAAAACTGCTCTTAATCTGAGCTAGAGCTGCTGTCAGTGAGCAGTGAAGGCTGTGGCTAGCACTGGTCCATGGGGGACTTACATGCTGATCCAACACCTCTGCCAGTGGTGGGGTACATGGCTGCGTGCCCAGCCAGCCAGCCAGCCAGCCAGTCACACACATCATGATGTCATTCTACTGAAAAGGCAGGTGACATCTGTTGTCAAGTGACATTTGTAGGACACTGAGCTGACTGTGATGCAATCAAGGTTGTTTCTGTTCAATGGAAAGTTTCAGATCAGCTTACAGGCTGTGACACTGTGCGAGATACTGAGAGCTCCATGGAGAGGCGAGTGCCTGTTCTCCAACCATAGCCTTGGCCTCATCAAAACATCCCTCTTCACATAAAAGTGACGGCATGCTCACCTTCTCCCAGCCAGTGTTACAGGAGACGAGCGTGTGATCCACTCCTCTCTGTTCAGGAATGAAGTGCTGGGATTTTTTTCTCAAAAATAGCCCTATTCCTAGGAGTGATAAAAGTCTGAGATAAGCCCATTAAGTTTCCACTGTTTCTGTTGTGCAATTTAGGAATGTGGTGAGCCCAGAATAGCATCTGTCCTGGTGTGCTGGATTGTTTTGCTGCTGATACCATGCTGGCTGTGCTCCTGTGTGGAATGTTTCACTCTCTGATATACTCCCCCATGTCCTCCCCAGGGTATCCACAGCCGGAGGTGACGTGGTACAAGGATGATGAGGAGATGGATCGCTATTGTGGCTTACCCAAGTACGAGATATTCCGTCATGGAAACCGCCACACCCTGCAGCTCTATAAGTGAGTAAAGGAAGTGGAGAGTGGCTAGGTTTGGTGATGGGAGTTCTGAGTGTGTTCTCAGTGGCTGGATAAGCTGTCAACAGTCATGTCAGACAGCACTTGGCTGGCCCCTTCTGCTCCCCACTGTGAGTTCACAGCTGGCCCTTCCCCTACAGTTGTGGCTCCCCAGTCACACCAGTATGAGATCCATTACTGCATCCAGGGGTAGCTGCCATGCTGGAAGCAAGAGAAAGGAAAGGAGAAATCCCTCCCTCTGGAGCCTTCCAATGCTGAGCATTAGGGCTGGCAACGGTGAGCGAGGGGAAAGCACTATCTGCTTCCAAGATGATAGTCCAGGGAATCAGGTGGAAACAGTAGGAGTGTCCGAAGCAAGGAAAGGGCTGCAGCCATGGCCCAGGTGGGCCTTTCCTAGCTGTCACCATGGAAAGGGCTACTTTGGCCCTGACTAATGAATCTAAGGGCCTCCTTTATCCAGCACTGACTACCAGCTTCTTTTAACTTTGAGCGAGGATTGTGTTTCTGGAGAGCCAGGCACACCTTGTCCCCAGCAAGCAGAGACCTGTCACACCTTGAGTCCTGGATTTGGGATGTCAGACGTGTGGCACTGACTGAAAATGCAGAATATCAGTATTGCTGATAGTCGTGCCATCCTTGTGCTTCTAGCCTGAGCTTTTCTGTTCCCCTGGCTGTTCTCCAGGTGTCCATCAGAGGCTGGCTCACCTCTCACAGGAGGAGGGATCTCCGTGGGTCAGGTGTCCTTAAGGGGTGACAGCAGGTATGCAGGCACAGTACTTGGTGCCTGTGACATGGGGTGGGAAGACTTTGGTAATGCGGTAGGGTAGAGGAAGAACAAGAATATCATGTGGGCTGTGTAGAGCTGAGAGGAAAAGATCCTGCAGAGGACTGTGACCAAGAACAGCTGGAAAGCCCGGTGCTGCCTGTTCCTCCTCCATCACAGCCCTCATACCAGAGTTACAGCCCAGGGTGGAGCTAGAACAAATTTAACATCAAACTTGCTTGTCTGTTAGTGCAGAGAGCAGGCAGAGCCTGGGAGGGAGGCCAGCCCAAGGCATCCAGATGTCCTGTGGGCACCTCATGGGCCACATCTTCTGGACTCTCTGGAGCAAGAAGTGAGAGAGCGTGCATGCCTGTGTGTCCAGTGGGCATGCTGGGGAGGATGGGTAGGTCTCACACACAGCTTTTGATTTCCAGGTGCCGTGAAGAGGATGCAGGCATTTACCAGGCCTCAGCTAGAAATAACAAAGGCATCGTGTCCTGCTCCGGTGTGCTGGAAGTGGGAACCATGACTGAGTTCAAAATCCATCAGAAGTGGTTTGACAAAATCAAGAGAAAAGCTGAAGAAAAGCTGCAAGAGATAGAACAGGGCAAGAAACGAGGAAAAGAAAATGTGGAAGTGGAGAAGTTGCAAGGAATGAGCCCTGAACGGCTCCAGAGGAAGCGGAGGCTGGCTAGAGATCAGAATCTCCGTTCAGGAGACTCTTCATGGGAGAAGGAAGATACAGCAAAAGTGCACGTCGCAGATTCGCAGTCCGGGTTACGTAAGGATATTGCTGAGACAAAGGAGCAGCCACTTAATGCGGTGCCAGGCTTCCCGAACAAACTGGTGGCACCTCTGAAAGCAGAGGTGACCACCAATGGAGATGCCACTTTGGAAAGTGGGGAGGAGAATGAGAACAACTTTCTCACATACATCTACGAGACCGTGGAGGACCTGGCGACTAAGCCAGGGGCAAAAGACTCTGCAGCTAAAAAGAAAAAGAAGGCTCCTTCAGCAGCAATGCAGGAAGTTTCTAAGCGAGAAGAAAGTGGGAGAGACAGGGCTAATCCATCTTCAAATCCCAGGTTTGCTCCTCCTGTCCCCTTACGCAGGAATGCACGTTTGAGGGCAGCAAGTGATCAAGAAGTGGAAACCAGTCCAAAACTTAAAGACCCTGGGAAAGCTGTGAAACAGGACACTAAAACCAATGACGACGTGTACTTCTCTTTAAAGGACATGTATTTTGATAAGCAAGTGAAGCCACCTGCAGGGAAGGAGGAGGTGGGAGCCAAAGACGAGGCCAGGAGTGAGGCTGCCCTGCAGCCTGTGGCAGTCAGCAGACAGACAGAGGATGCTCCTTTGTCCTCTGAGGTGTTGGAGGCAAGACCTGTGCTGTCCAAGGGCCAGAGAGGCCAGCAGCAAGAACGGAAGTTGGAGGGAAACAAAGAGGTAACTAGGAGAGACAACAGCCAACACAGGGGTGGCAATGAGAGAATATCTGTGCTGCACGTTTATATTGCGGCACTGGGCCCGGTAGGTTGCCTGTACCCCACGGGATCTGCTGCTGAGGCTCCGCAGGTCTCCAGTGGTGAAAGCACCCAGGAAAAGGGCTTTCTGGATTTTGTGAGCCCAGACAGCAGAGCTTCCACCCCATCTCCAAACAAATGTCAGCTAAGGTGGTGAGAGATGTAAGTCGGGCCATTTGAGCAGCTGGTCTCGGTGGCCTGGGGCTCTCCAGTTTAATTGGCGGCCTGACCTCATGCGAAATGTTTTCAGATCAGGTTGGCAGGGAGCACTGAATGGGTATTTATAGCTGGGAGTGGGTGCCTTGTGATGGCATCTGTTCAGTTTAACAAGGGAGCTTCAGTTAATGAGCCCCCCATGCAGATGACTGCAGGGTGCTAGGTCCCATGTGAGCTGCACCCTCAGGGCCTTGAGTTTTGTTTACAGTGCAACGTTTATACAGTAGGTCTGGACTATTTTTTTGGCTCATCCCTGTTGGAAAAACTCTTGGGAGACTCATTGTGGCGATGATGAAGCGCCAGGGCAAAGCACCTGCTCCTGACCCTCAGAGCATCTTTTAGTCAACCGCTATTTTTGTCGCCTAACCTGAAGTATTTGCCATGAATAAATTAGACTGGAAGCTACCAGACTATTTTTTCCCTATTTTTCTTTAATGACCCTTTCTGTCATAAAAGGTTCTCTGAGTCCAGTATGCAGGTGTTGTCAGGATTTGGAGTTCGGGCTGTGGTAGGTGCACACTTTTGGTACAGACAAGGCTCCAGGTGCAGCACCTCTCCCTTGGTAGGTAATGCACTTATTTCAGAATGCGGAAAAATCCACAATGCATGAGAGACTGTCGGGTGCTACAGTGGAAAAAAAAAATCCTTTCTTCCTCTTTTAAAATTCTTTAGGCATAGGTGAGTGCAGCTTTGCTGGTTAAGAACCTGCTGTGTTAGGCAGTGTGCACCTGGGTTCTGGCCTTGCTGCTGTACAGTGCCATGAACTCGTCTTCAACCTGACCCACCAGCATCACATACTGCTGCAGAAATTTATCGCTGTTCAGGCCAGCTCATGGCAAAGCCGTTTGTTTCTCCCCTGTCTGCTCATTTTAACACCCCTCGACCTCAAAAAACGATGGAAAAAATGCTGGTGTGCAGCAGCCAGGCTTGGGCTGTCATCCCTGAGCCTTTGACATGCATCAAGGTTTTTTTCTCTTTAAAAACCCCACTTACAGAGGGAGACCTGTGACTTGTCAGCTGGTGTGCCTCTGAGGAGACAAAAGGGAATGCTTCTGATTTGAATTTGAATGCTTCAGCTTGTTGGTGCTTCGGGGTGGGGGGCCGGAAGTCCTCAAGCTTCTGTGAGAGCAAATAAGCTGGTTTAAAGCTGTTTAAAGCCGATTCCAGGCATGTTTCAGGATATTTCCACCCCCCAAGACAGGGGTTACTCTCTTTTTTGTTCTTTCTATTAAACAAGAAAGGTCATAGCATGAGTGTTTTCCTAGCCTTGGGACATAGCTGGGCCTTATGCTCAAGACTCCTCTTCTGAGCTGGATTTATCTGTAGCAAAATGCCAGACTGTAGCCAGGCTCTGAACATCCTCCTCTACAAGAGCAGAGAAGAAACTAGATTTGCATGGTGATCACTCTTGCCTCAATTTTAAACTGATGATTTTATTATACTTCTTGAATTTTGTGGGTAGGAATGGCCTCTAATGGTGCTTCCTACAAGGGCCTGGAATAACAGGATGAGGGGGAATGGCTTTCTGCTGTCAGAGAGCAGGGTCAGATGGGATATTAGGAAAAAATTCTTGGCTGAGAGGGTGGTGAGGCCCTGGCACAGGTTGCCCAGAGCATCTGTGGCTGCCCCATCCCAGGAAGTGTTCCAGGCCAGGTTGAACAGGTCTTGGAGCAACCTGGGATAGTGGAAGGTGTCCCTGCCCATGGCAGGGGGTGGAATGAGATGGGCTTTAAGGTCCCATCCAACACAAACCGTTCTATGTATCCTTTATTTGTTTGGGGAAGAGCTTGCTGAGAGACTAGTCTTACTTTTCCTCTTTTCCCCAAGCTACCAAATGAAGTAAAAGCAGCATAAAATAGAGGTCTGAGTGCCACAGCCCTCCTTTCCCATGGCCTTCATTCTGGGGGGCTTAAAACTCGAGTCACGGACCTCAGGAGAAAATCCTTAGCAGCAGATCCTCCAGGGTGGAAGGGGGACCCGTTGTGTGCATGCCCTGTCCCCGTGCCGTTGTCCTGGTGATATTTGTAGAGCATCAGCTGGGCAGAGCGTGTACCACGGTATTGCTGCCTCCCCTACAAAAATAGACCATGCCCCTTGGCTGGAGGATTTCAGCAGCTCTCCTTGGGATAAAGCTTGGCTGTCACAGCAGGCAGCTTGCTGACACGTCTGCTGGGTACAGCTGCAGTCGGAAACATTTGAGCTTCCCGAACGTCAGAGAAACAGAATGGTTGAATAGTGCTGATAACGTCAGGGTGTACAGTTTCACTATAAATCATTTGGGCAGCCTCATCCGGATAGTGTGTGCCATGTCGATTGCCCCATCTCGCAGTGGAGATAGCGGAGCACTGAGTCTTTAAAAACATCAAGAGAATTATACAAGGTCTCAGCAATGGCTGGTGAAAATGGGAAAGTTTTGCTCCTTGGGAAGGCTCTGAGTCAGAGGATATTGGATTAAAAGCCACTGAATTATTTAGAAAGGTAGATCTCTTGCCTCTGTGCACAGCAAGGGTATTGAAATGCAGAGGGGCTGGAGCTGATTAGTAGAAGAAACATTTTGTGCAGCCTCACAGGTGGGACCCACTCCTATGGGATGATGGTGAAGCCAGAAGACCCTGGATGACAGAGTAACACTGGTATCAGGGTAATTATCATGATTCAAGAAGTTGGGCAGTGCCATATGGTACAGGTGGACCACAAGTATGACTGCGCAGACCCATGCAGTAACATGATGCTAATTTTCTTTTTCTTTTTTTTTTTTAACTAGGTTGCAGCAAGAGTGGGACGGTCTCCTGGTGACCTAAAGCATCCAGTGTCCAGTCCAACCAAAGAGACCAGTCAGCAAGCCAGTAAGTTAGAGGAGGTCAGGAAAGAAGTGCCTGTTTGCCAGGAGACCAGGGGGGCTGTGAAAAGGACAAATCCTCGGTTTAGGCCTCAGGAGCCACCAAAGCCACCAGCACCTTCTCCAGACCATGTACAGTCTGGCAAGGAGCACCCACCCCCCATGAAACAGGCAGAAAGACATTCCCGTGCTCTTGAGGGCACAGAGACTCAGCAAGGACTGTTAAATCAAGAGAACAAAAGCCAAGGTGGGGAAGAGTCATTGCTAAAAAATTTGAGTCCTCCAGAACCTCGAGAAAACACTCCTCCTAAACAAATCCCATGTCAGACAGTCAAGGATGGGAAGAGCAAAGAGGCAGGAGCAGAGTTGTCTGAGAGCCATCCTGGTGTGAGGACAGGAGGAAATGATGCAGCAGAGCCGTGTCTTGGGGCTGTGCGCAGGGAGGCAGGAGGGACGCTTTTGGGCCATCAGAACACTGAAATGGTAGCTCCTGCTTCAGTTCCTCTTGCCAAGGAAGAGCTGCTTCGTGATGCTGCAGTGAGGCCATTGGCAGCTCGGGAGGCACTGCTGGTAGCTCATGGCACCCCAGGGATGGAGGCCACTGAAGGAGAGGTTCCGTCTGGAGCTGAGCTGCTGCCTCCTGCGAGTGGAGAAACAGAAATCACAACAACAGATGGATCTGCCCCACGGGAGATGTTTTCAGCCATCACATTGGAGGAGGAGAATGCCAAACCAGTGCCCATGAGACCTCAGGGGAAGGAGGGAAGACTCCTGGCAGCCACAGCTCCATGTCAGGAACCAGCAGCATCTTCAGGGACTTGGGAAGGAGTCTCTGAGGTTCAGCCACAAGGACCACTGGTCCTGCCTGGCTCTGAGAGATCTCAGGAGATGTCTTTGGAGGAGAAAATGCAGCACAAAAACCTGGTTTCCTCCTTAAAGAACTACCTGCTACTACTTCTAAAAATGTCAGATAGCAGTAAAGATGCCGCAAAAGGAGACACTGACTCAGGGGACAAGGAGCAGCCAAATGCAGGGGAAGGCATGATCCCAGAGATAGGCATTGCTGGCCTTAGCCCTCGCACTTCAAGGAAAGTTTTGGAAAAAGTACAAAATAACCAGCTCTTCCAGACAGCAGAGAACTTGCCTCTGACCCCCAGGACATCCAGACGGATCACAGGCATGATTAACGAGGAATTTGTTACCAGCAAGGAGATGCTGGCTTGCAGGCCTGTGCCACCAAAGAGACGCACCTGGGGGGCTCCTGAGCCCGAGGGGGCACCTCCACTCTCAGTGCCCTCCATTGTGGTGGGTAGCATGCCCATAGCAGGAGCAGCTCCTCATCTTTCTGATTTGCTTCCAGTGAGCTGTGAAGAGACCCCTGCTGACCCTCTGGCAGTACTACCTTGTGCGACACCAGAAGAGCTCGCTTTGGGGGCCCGGCGCAAAATATACCTGCCAAAACCCAAACAGGTGTGGGTGGAAGAGGAGGCAACCCGGGAGAGCCTGGGGCACACAAGAAGTCCAACTGTTTCACCACATCAATCCAGGAAGAATGCATCCCTTTTGCATTCTCCTGCCCCAGCTCCATCCTCCCCCTCAGAGCAGTGCTCTCCAACCCTCATGAGGAAGATGGCCACGTTGGAGGTTCCTAAGCTGTATGAGGAGCCTGCAGGTGACACCAGTGGTGACCAAGAGGTCCCTGGAATGGCTAAGCCAGAAGCACAGCCAGCAGAGTCCCAGAAAACAAATAACCCATTTAAAGGTGAGGGAAGAGAGAATCCCTATGAAGCACGTTCCCTTGTTGCCTACAAAGGGAGCTAGTGATAGTCAGCTGGGGCCTCATGAGTTTTGTGCATTTGCAGGGTTTTCAGAGTCAGCCTTTGGCTGTGTGAAAGCCAAAAGTCTCCCCCAAGACTTCTGCCCCAGTGCAGGGAGGGATGAGGAGTGCAAGAGGCAGCAGCTTGGACACTGGCTGTCTCCACTGCCTGGGCTTCCCCAGCCCAAGGGATCACAGAATCCTCTCAGTTTTGGTCTCTCTGTTCTGGTCCTCATCAAGCCTGATGCTGGTAGGGCATCCTGAGCTACCTGGTCGAGTGGAAAGTGTCCCTTTTTATGGCAAGAGGGGTGGAACGAGAAGGTCTTTAAAGTTCCTTTGAACCCAAACCGTGATTCCATGATTCAGTGGGCATCACGGGGTGCACACTCCTCTTCCATGTCTATGGTCAATGCTAATTTGATTCCTTGTGGCATCGGCTGTAAAAAGGTATAATCCTGGGGTTGAAGGAACTAGGTGATACTCTCATGGGAATCAGGACTCCTGCAAAGTAAGGGTAACCTTGATAAATCCCTACTTCAGTAGATGGATGTTTCCTCCAATATTCCGTAGTGTTTTTCTGCATTTCCTCTGGCCTGGCCTCGCTGGGTATTGCAGTGCTGCACTGTTGAACAAATTTGTACCACTTGTATCCCACCCTGTTTATCCCAGTGGAGCTCTGAGACCTTCCCTGGGAAGGCAGTGTTACACCAGGCTGTACTGACATACACATGATACCCAAAGCCCTGAGCAGCAGCATGGGCGTAGGCTGGCCTGTCCCCAGAGCTGCGGCCAGCACTCTGTGTCTCACCACCCATCTCTTTGCACCCTGTCCTTAGCTCCACAGGTGGTCCGTAAGATCAGGGCAGAACAATTTTCCGATGCATCAGGAAACCTGAAACTTTGGTGCCAGTTCTTCAATATATTGAGCGACTCTAAGCTGACGTGGTACAAGGACGAGATCCCTGTAGCTGAAGCCCAAAGGAGGTAACCTGTCGGCTCCACGGCAGCACAGTCCTTGTTGTGTCACCTGTCACATCCCGCTTCTTGCCTTGACCAGGGTGAAGGTGCCCCTCTTGCTAAGGCAGCATGGGAAGCTCAGTGCATGGCACAGTATATTGTGAACTTCATCGTCTCAGTGCCCACGGAGGGAAGGATTGCCCAGATGGGGAATTGCTGCCAAATTGATCCTATGGATGCTCCATAGTGTCTGCTTTGTGTCCAAAGTGTCTGCTTTGAGTACCCAAACCTTGGGGAGGGCAGAGAAGGTGTTATGCCCATCACAGAAATCAAGAGCTGGATGTGAGCTGCAAAGCTGGAACCCCAAAGGATCCATGTGAGGGTGGCAGCCGTGCTGGGAGGGTCTTCCATGCAACCACTGCTGGGAAAAAGCAGCTCTGGCTATGCCCTCTCTATCCCTTGACACTGCCCTTGCACAGGGAGAGCATATTCAGACAGCTGGGTGGCTGGTTGTATCCTCTGGGTCTACTATGGAGAGCATCTTGTTCTCAAGCCCAGAGGATTTGTGTAGGAACATCATCCACATCATTTAGGGTTTGTCTGATGCCTTTGGTGTCCCCTGAGCTCCCTTTACAGCGAGTAGGCGCAAAGAGGTGATTCTGGGGCAGAAATTGTCTCCTGGGGCAGATATTTGAGCTGGGGTGGATGGGCAGGAGTGGCCATTGCCTTCCAGCAGACCAGAGCAGAGCCTGCTCAGCTAGTGGGTCTCAGGATGAGGGTCCCACCTCTTCCCTCTGTGAAGCCCTGACCCAGCCTCACTCAGGAGCAAGTACCTTTATCAGTCTGTAGCCCAATCCTGGCCAGATTTTGCAGGGCTTGCCTCGAGGATGAGCATCTCTGTTAGTACAAACCACAGGGCAGGACTCCTGGTGCCCTGACATGCCGGGGGAGCAGCTGGGCTGCCCTTGGGATGGCTTCCTTTGTAGCTTTTTTCCATCCCCCCAGGGGCAGTACGGTGCCCACCCACAGTGCCTGTCACAGGGCTCCCATGTGCCCCCCCCCCACCACATGGGGATTTGGCCATGCTCTTTTTTTTTTTCCAGTGCTGGTGATGAGGGCCAGGCAGCTTTGGCTGTTGTGCAGGCGTCCCAGAAGGATTGCGGGGTCTATCGGTGCGTGATCAGCAACGAGTATGGCACTGACTCCACAGATTTCCTGCTCAGCCCAGAAGGTGAGGAGCCCTCAGCAGCCTCTCACAGCTGCCTGGGTGTGCCAATGGGTGGTGTGGCCAACTGCGTAGAGGGCTTGGTGCCAGGCTGCAGCGGGGGAACCTTGGGACGTTCCATAACACCATCTCTGTGAGGTGCTTCTGCCTCCGTGTGCCAATTTATGAGTGATTCCCACCATCCTACCTGCTGTCCCTAGTTGTGCAAGTGCCATGGGGCAAGGTGGGATCCTGGCAGGACCCTGACACCTCTTCGCTTTCTGTCTCCTAGTGTTGTCAGAATTTATCCTGCGGGAAGAGATTGAAGGTAAGGGCCACATGTGATGAGCTGTGACTCTGCCCCTTGCTGAGGGGGGCAGGCAGCTCTGAGGCAGAAGCAGGACGTGCCCATGCTCACTAGCTCTTCCCCCCCACCAGTTGGAGAGGAGATCGAGATGACACCCATGGTGTTTGCCAAGGGTTTGGCTGACGCAGGCTATTGGGGAGATAAGCTCTTCGGGCGCGTGGTGAGCGAGGACATGGAAGTGGGTGCTGGTTTCCTGCGCAAAGCCTGCCGTGCCAGAGCCATCTATGGCCTGGAGCCTGTCTTTGAGTCCGGCCATACCTGCGTCATCAAAGTGCACAATTTCATCATCTTTGGGACCAAGAATGAGAACAGCCTTATCGAGAAGAACTATGATATCACCATCCAGGTGGGCATCCTTGTGGGCCACCATCCACCTTTCTCCCTCCCAACTTCCCCATCTGTGAATTGATCCCCAGACAGTCCCCAGCTCTGTGCCCACTTTTGTTATTTCCTTCCTCTTTTGGAGTGCTCTGGAGGGGTCTAGCCACATTTCAGGGGGCTGGACATGTCCTTGCCATTCTTGGCTTCAGCTCTTCCCTCTGGGCAACATGGAGCTGCTCAGGATTTTCCCATCACTCATCACCACCAGCACAGGGAAACAACTGGCAGTGGTCCCAGGGAGGCATTGGTGCAAGATGGGACAGGTTCTTGACTCTTCTGTTTGCTCCTCCAGGAATGTAAAGTCCAAAACTCCAGCCGTGAGTACTGCAAGATCTTTGCTGCTGAGGCACGAGCCATCCCTGATTTTGGAGCGGTGCCTGAGTAAGTGATGTGCTGCAGCTCCACTGGCTTGATGCCCTTGCAGAGCATTGCAGGGGATGGTGGGAAGATTCCCTGTGGGTGATGGGACATCCCAAAGGGCAGTGCACTCTACTCCCACCCACAAATGGAAGGGATATTGGGAGGAAGGCATAAGCCAGGGTTGCAGACTGTGATGTGAATCTCCACTTGCAGAGGAGGGAGAGCTCACCATGCTGACATTGTCTGTGAACTCCCACACAGGATAATTCCTCTGTACCTGATTTATCGACCGGCCAACAACATCCCTTATGCCACAATGGAGGAGGACCTCGGCAGGCCCTGTGAGCAGTACTGTGTCACCGAGAGAGATGGCAGCTTGGTGGCACGAGGCACCTCGGAGATTGTGCTCAAATGCTGCACCTTCCAGCATTGGGTCTACCAGTGGACAAACGGAAACATCCTCGTGACCAACATGGAAGGTAAACAGATCTCCTGTGTGATTCCCATGGCCCATCACCACCCTCCAGCCTGGGAAACAAACAAAAGCCCCAGGCTTGCCCTCCTGCCTCTCTCTTCCCCCATGCCATGGAGCCCTCTACCCAGGGCAATGACCTGCCTTTGGTGCTGGTGCCTGTCCTTCTCTGGACAGAGACTTGTTGTCCTCTTAAATTACAGGAGTGGGCTGGAAGTTGACCAATGTGCGGATCGCTACCAACCTGAAAGGGTGAGTGACCTCCAGCTGCTGGAGCAGGATGGCCCTGGCTGTCCCCAGCTCTGCTGCTCACATGTCAAGGGCCATGGTGGTGACTGTCAGGCTCCATCCTTGCCTCCCTGCTCTGGTGGGACATCTCCTGGTGCAAAGCAGGAGCTGAGGATGGCTGTGTTGGCAGGTACCAGGGGCTGAAGGAGAGCTGCTTCCCCTCTCTGCTGGAGCAATTCCCGGCCGCTCACAGGTGCAATCATTACTGCAGCATCCTGGGCCTGAAGATGCTGGAGCCAGCCAAGCCCAAGGGCTCCAAGAGTCCCTGCCTGGGCAGGAAATCTGCCCAGTCCAGCCCCCAGCTCCAGAAGAAGGTGCTGACAAGTCCTCAGGGCACCCGCAAGGCTGCTGTAAGCCCGAAGAGTTCCCGGAGAGCTGCAGAAACAGGGGAGGCCCCAACAGCCTCCAAATCCAGGTCAGGAGAGAGCAACAGAGCTGGCTGCCCGCAGTAGTCAGAGCTGCTGCAGCTGGGACCCCCACATGACCATTGTGGGAAGGGGAAGACCCTGGCAGTGGCCTTCTCCATGGGGCTCCTGCGCGGCCTGCAGCGCTTGCATTGTGTGGTGTGTGCTAATTGTGAGCAGCTGGGCCAGGGCCGTGGGGGCTGTGAGCCATGGGCCACCTCCCCAGTACCTCTCTACAGGAGCTGCTGCTGGAGCCTGTGGGGCAGTGTGCCTCTCCATGCTCGGACTTGCTTTCCTCTCTCAACTTTCCGTAGGCCTTCCGTAAGGCAGGGGCAGAGCTGCTCGCTCGGGCCTGGCAGGCACCATGTCCCTCCCTGGCTCCCCAGCAAACTGGGAGTCCTGGACACCTTCCTGGCTCCCAGCACCTCATGTCCCTCTCTGTGTCCCCATAAAGCAACGGGGCCAAGCCTTGCCAGCAATGTCAAGGATGAGAACCCCACCAGTGCCCTGGCACACTTTTTTCCTGCAGAGGGTTCCAGCAGTTGCTGCAGGGCTCCTCTGCTATGGTGTGGGGCTCTGGGGTGTTTGCTGGTCCCAGGGTGGGGTGCTTGCACTGGTACCAGCTGCTGCATAGGGATGGGATTTTGCACCCCTGCCCTCCCCTGCATCCCATGGAAGTCTCCCACCCTGTTGCTGGGTGGCTGCTGAGGGCAGCCGTGCTGCTCTGGATGGTGGCCAGTGCTATGGTAAGGATGCTCTACCTCACATGGGATACCTGGGAGCAGGGCAAAGGGGCAACTTCTCCTCCATACCAGGATCTGCCTTGGCACATGGGGGTGTCTAGCCCACAGGATTCACTCGTCCTTGACCCCCTGCCATATATAGATCCTGTATGCCCCAGCCCCACAGCATGATCTGGTGCTTAGCATCACCCCTGCTTGGCACATGCTGGACTCCAGCAACAGCTGGCGGTACGCACTCCAAATCCTGCTACCCCTGGCTCAAGGCAGTGATGGACAGACACAGGAGCTGTCTGCTCCATCACTGCAGAGCATCCCCTTCCTCGGGGCATTGCAGGAGGGTGCTGGGTGCCAATGACACCACCCTGCAGGGTGGGGTCACAAGCGGTGGCTCAGTGAAGCCTGACGGAGGGAAGGGGCCAGGCTGGGAGCGTGGCATGCTCTGGGCTCCTGGTCCTTCATCGTTGGGTGACTGTAAAATACCAATGTACATAACGGGGCTGTGTTGGTGCCTGGGTGCTCTCGAGTGCAATAAAGCGAGAAGGACTGGCCTGTTCCCTGGCACTGTGGTCCCTTGGGAAAGGTGCACCCAAGTACAGTGAGATGGGTTGGCTTTGTGTTTGGGGGAAGGAAACATCTTCAAGCACTGGCTTTACCCCATCCATCCTGTGGGGGAAAAGAGGGTGGCTCTTTTCCAGAGGCCAGAGACTAAGGCTGGCAGCAGACAGGGGCTGAGCTTGCAAGGTTTGCAGTGGGCACAGGGTGCAGCCCCAGCAAAGGACCTTGGGCTGTGTGGGACGGCCGCAGTCAGGGGCCAGAATGGGTCTGAGGGCAAGCACACAAGGGTTGCCATAATTTATTTGGGAGCTGCTGCCTTGTGCCCACAGGGCCAGCACCTAAGGGTGCAGGTTGCAAGGTGCACGCAGCTGTCCATCAGCACTGGAGTGGAGAAGACCAAATGCTCAGGTTTCTGTTGGGGTTTTTTCTACCTTTTGGGACAGGCCTTGCAGGCCGTGGTGTTCCCCCAGTTCTAGGTTGTCCCTGCACAGGACGTGTGGTTGTAGTGCCCACAGCACTCCGTGAGCCAAAGAACACTCTCTGCCTGCTCAGCCCAGGATCCTGTGAAGGAGAGTGTCCCGTTCTGGAGAACCGAGCTGGAAGGAGAGACACAGGGTCAGGACAAGCCGCTGCCCCACCACCTGGGTCCTTGGGCCGGACCAGATGGCTCTGGGGCCCTTCGCACCCACCTGGCAAAGAGCTGCTTACAGCAGGTGTACATGGTGTAGCTGGTCGAGCTGAAGTTGGTGGTGCTGAAGAACATTGCGCAGTCACCCACCTCTTTTGGCACGTGGAGGAGACCTGGGGGACAAGGTCTCCTACTGGGACTTAAGAGGGACCGTGGATCCAAATCCCATACCCCAAGCAACCTCTGAGTCCTGTACCCCATGCCTGCTCACAAATCCCACACCCTGACTATACTTGCATGCAAATCCTGTACCTGGGACTGTGCAGGCCCCATGAGCCAACCCACATCACCTCCCAAGACTTCAGGGAGCTCCTTGCAATACTCCAAAAGTTGCCCTTGAAATATTCCAGCCCAGAGGAGGGTGAGGGGCCCCAGGAGAGCTGTTGGGCTTGGGCAGCCCTTGGCAGAGCCGTGAGGGGAGAGCAGGGTTTGGAGGCTCCAGCAGAGCCATGGGGGGACAGGCCATCCACCTCCATCCCTGAACCCTGCACTGATGGGGTCTTCAGCCCTGTGCCTGTCCCTCCCTGGATCTCTGGCCCTGCCGGCAGTGGGCAGAGACCTACCTGCCAGGCAGGCATTGAGCATGGAGACACAGATGCCAGTGAGCAGGGCCCGCAGCACCACGGAGGCAAGGTCACCCTTGCGCTGGGGCACCATGGAGGCTGTGGGGGCAAAACAGACAGTGGGGCGAGTCAGATCCTTGCTCCAGCTTTCCACTGGGCTGGGGACAGATAGGGACGTGTCCTCAGTCCCGAGCTGGCTCTGCCACATAGTGCCCTTCCCAGCCCAATTCCTGCTGTCTGGAGGATGTGGTGATCCCAGCTAGCACCCAGCACATTGTCTGCCTGTCCTGGCAGAGCGCTGTACCCACCCTGCACCCATGGGTGATCCAACAGAGCCCTGAGCACTCCCAGCACTGGAGTCTTTCTGCTCTTTGCCCTGTGGCTGGGTGACACGCAGGCTTGGAGGGATATATACGTGCTCTTGCCCATGGGTGCAGTGCAAAATCATCCCGGTCACCTCATGCACATCCTGTTTCTTATCTGGCAGAGACTGAACATGGAGGCTTGAGGGCAGCAAATTCTTCCTGCCCCAGCTGAGCTCTTGCTCCCTGGCCCAGGATCCCCCTCCCTTGTGCCCAGGCACCCAGGACATGGGTCACACTCACCCAGGCCTCCCAGAGTGATGCCAATGGAGCTGAGGTTGGCAAATCCACAGAGGGCGAAGGTGGTGATGCTCTCAGCTCGCTCCTGGGGGGCACAGCAACAGGGGACGGTCACCTCTGCCCAGGAGCAACCCCAGAGTACCCAGAGCTGAGCACCACATTGGAGGTCCCAGATAGACATGACAGAGTGAAGTTGCCCACCCCAACTCCTTCTCCTTCAGCTATTTTTGGGAGCAAGGATGAAGGGCTGGGGGGACAAGGGGCACCATGATCTGTCCCATCAAGGAGCAGGATAAATGGGAAAGGGCTTCACTGACTCCTTCCTCCCACACCTAGCCATTAGCAAACATCCAAGTCTAGCTGGCCATAGGTGCCCTCCCACTCCAAGCACCATCAGCCTGATTCAATGATCTTACAGGACTTTTCCAAACTAAATGGTTCTATGATCCTCTGCCTGCCCACCCCCCGTCTGCCTGGCCAGGTCTCATGCCCCATTCCAGCTGGCTCCATCCTGCCCTGTGCCTGGCAGGGTGAGAGGTGCTCCTCACAGATATCCACTGCTTCCGGTTCCCATCCCACTCCTCCAGGCCCATCAGACGGTTCTTCTTGTACGTGGCCAGCTGCTGGTATGCCACAAACTCATTCAGGAAGATCTTGATCCCCAGGAGCTCAGCCACCAGCGGTGAGTCTGCCCAGTCTGCCCCCATGAGAAAGGCCACAGGCATGAGGACATAGGAGCAGATCACCTGGGAAAAGCATCCCAGAAGGGAATGACTGAGAGCTGACCTTCTGCACAGCCCCCACATTGGACATCCACTGCCAGCACTTGCCAAAAACCCAGCAAGGGTCTCAGCAGCCCACTGAGGCAGCAGGCAAAGGTGGGGATGGGTGGGGGATGCAGGATCTGGCAGCCCAGACCATGGGTCTGCTCTTGGGGATACCTGGAAGGTAAGACCCTCAATGTCTACCATCTCCCCGAGCCAGCGGAGGGTAGCGTTGATGAACTCCAGCACGGCCAAGAAGGCGATGAGGTTGGCCGCAATGTTGGCCACGAGACCCACGGAGGCGGCAGCCCCATTGCTAGCAGCTTCCAGGATGTTCCGCTCTTCCCTGCATGGAAAAAGACTCCAATGTACTCAGCTGGCAGGGCATCCCCCATGCCAGGTCAGCGCTCACTCCATGGATGTGTGCACACAACAGGCTCTCCCAGCCTGCGGCCACCCGCAGTGTCCACTTGTGCCCCAAAGTGCCCCCCTGGCTTCCCTGCAGTGGAAGGACACACGCAGCCCCGCTCTACTGCCCCTCTCCTCACACTCACCCACTGGAGAGGCGGATGCTTGCTTTGCCCTTGAACTTGGACTCCTCCACCTCAGGGTAGACGAGTTTGGCCATGGCGAGGGCACAGGGTGCAGCCATCACAGAGGCTGCGATCAGTGACGCTGCATCGATCTGCAATGTGCAGGCCAGGGGCATGGGCACCTCTGTGCAAGGCTGTGCCCATGACCTTCCACCCCAGGGCATCCCAGCACGTGGCTGGCATGAGCCATCACAGAGCAGTTCAGGGCTCTCCACTTGCTCAGGGTGGGAAAATTGGCTGGTTTTCCCAGCTAAGGAGCCATGCACGTGGGGCAGCTCGCCTGGATGGAGGCATTGCTGGAGCTGCAGTGATTGTAGCCTTGGTGATGTTAATCTCTCCTGCTGTTTGACTTAATCATAATAGTTCTTGCCCCTTCCTTGTCCCTTTTTACCGGTATCAGAGCAATGGGTTGTGTAACACTGCGAACTTCTACCTGCTGACAAAGGGCCAAGCTCCCAGCCTCACCCCTCCCCTGGCAATGTCTCATTTCTCTGACCTTCTACCCTTGGTTCCCCATTTAGAGACTAATTAATGTTTAAATAGCAGGAGCTCAGGCAGCAGATTAAGGGGAAGGTTTATTCAGAGCACTGATGAACTGGGGCTCTGAACCCTGGGAGGTTGGGGCCACGAGTGCCCAGGTGATGCTGGAGGAGCAGGGATTGTTCAGCTGGGAGAAAAGAGGGAGGGGGGTGGGTATTGCCATTTCTATTTAAAAGGGGGCTGGAGGGAAGACACTGCTCAGTGATACCCAGTGAAAATTTGAGAATCACAGGCACAGTTCCAGTTGGATATAAGGAAAAATTGTTTCTTGGGACTGAGGCACCTGTGGGGGAAACCGGAGAGGCTGGGGGAGATCTCCATCCATGGGAAGTTCACCACCAACCTGGACAAGGCCCCGGGCATCCCCTCAGTTGCCATAACCTTAGTTGACAGGAGGGTGGATCAGAGACCCTCCCAGAGGGTCTTTCCAGGATATTATCCCATGAATCTGTGGGATTTGCCCTGCTCGCTGTGCAGGGACACACAGTAAGGGTCTCATAGCACTGCCTTCTACCTCGCAGGGCTCTGGGGTTCTGGCTAGGCCAGCAAAGGTGAGGCTGGATGGGGTGTCTTTGGGACAAGGTGAGTCTGGACATCCTGCTCTCATCCTGCTTATGGAAGGGGACCATGGGGCACCTGCTGGGGGTCTTCTTCCATCCTCAAGTCCAGGGCGTGTCAGGACCCCATAGCAGGGAGCACGTGGATCCAACTGCTCGTGCACTCACCCCAAAGGATATGTAGGCACCCATCACGCTGCCTGCGATGGTGGAAAAGCCACCAGTCATCACAGCATGGATTTCTGACAGGGTCATGTCTGTGAGGTATGGGCGGATGAGCAGCGGGGCTTCAGTCTGTGGAAGAGAAAACCCTGCTGTCCTTGAGATGGGGCCACACAGGGCCACAGGTCCCATAGGGAGGGAGAAGACCCTTTCTCCAGGGCAGGCTCAGCTGCAAGCACTGAGGAGCTGTATCTGCTGCCCAGGACCTTACCTGTCCCACAAAAATGTTCCCCGCCACACTGAGAGTCTCGGTGGGAGTGGTGCCCATTGAGACTTGAAGCAGCCAGGAGATCTGGGGAAAGACACAGCCACTGCGTTGACAGAGGCTCCTGGCACCCCGCCACCATACCCATGAAGCCAGGCACTGTTTGCCCCCTGCACAGAGGTGATCCTGGGAAGCACCCCCAGACTCGGCAGAAACGTCAGCTCAGTTTTTTGGCTTTCTGAGAAGGACATGCTAGAAAGAGGGGGTTTGTGTATATTCTTTTAAGCAGGACAAATCACCTCAAATTAGTACCATGACAATTTTCCTGGGACATCTCTCAGCTGACCGTGGTAGACAGAGAACCCAACAGGTTCCTCTCCTTTCCACTACCATCTCAGATCTAGGAGTGAGGCCCTACCTTGAGAATAAGCCACTGCATGACACCGAGGTAGTAGAGGATGGACATCACACAACTGAAGAAAACAATGATGGGCAGAGTCTGCAGGCAAGGCACAGGGTTAAAGGAGAGCTGAGCTACACATCCCGGCAACCATGGGCACCAGGCTGGGCGTGGTGTGCTACTGCACAGCCAGCCCACACTACTGGGGTGCCACAATGCCCAACTGGGCTGGCAGGAGGGACAGGGACCAGTGCGAATCCTCCATGGCACTGAGGAAGTCCACAGGTGGATACACAGCTGAGGGAGATCCATCTCTGAGATGGTTGAGCTCCACTGCAGCAGATCTAGCTGCATTTAGCTCTGTGCTCTCCAGGACCCAGCAAAGACCCAGACCAGAAGAAAACCTCCCCATGCCCCATTCCCTGGCTGACCTGGAAGGCAAAGACTTCTTCAATGAGTGTGTTCCCAAAGACAAAGCTGGAGCCAGCTGTGGTGTAGCCCAGGAAGTACTGCAAGGGAAGAAGTTACACAGTAGGACAGAGATCTCCATCAGGTCCTTCCCTGATATCTCATTCTGCCTAGTGAGGGGCTGTGCCCCCAGTCCCACACCTCACTTCACTGCACACTAGAGAATGACCCTCTGAGACCTAAGATGGGGATACTGGTGGGCTTTCCCAAAGCAACATGGCTCTGCTACAGCCTGCAAGTGAGATCACACCGAGGGTTCTGGGCTGCTGCAGAAAACCAGGGAAGAGTTGCCTTCCCTCCAATCCTGAACAAAAGTGTTTGTGAGCATGCAATCCCTGCCATGTCCCCTCCCCATGCCACACTCAGGTTTTCCTGTTAATCCCAGGGTGCGAGCACAGGATGGGATGAGTAGATGCAGTACCTGAATCTGGTCTCCCAGCCATTGGAAAGCCTGGGTGCCAGGAGTCGTTCGGAGGATGAAGAGTCCAAGCAAGAACTCCAAACCAAGACCCCAGAAAACTGCTCTCCAGGACACCTGGGGACAAAAAGCAGAACAGGAGCTGAAATGTTGTCAAGGTCTACAGGCTTGCCCCTCTGGTTTTGCTGTGCAACAGCAGCACACGGCAAACACCACACACTTGCCAGAGTGAAGGTCATGGGGAGACTGATAAAATGTCACAGAAACCAGCAAACGTGGGTTGGTGACAGAGCCAGAAATGAGTGGGTGGGACTCTGGAACTGGCTGGAACATAACCTGCCAGGCTGATCCAGGAGACAAGCACAAAGACTTTATGATGATTGGTAGCACAGACCTGCTAGACTGAAACTGGCTGTTCAATAACCCTTTGGAGGAGCAGGATGGAGGGACTGCCCAAAGCATTGCAGCAGTTTGGGCTGGAAGCCACTGGGACTTCAATCATTTCTGACCAAGGCCCTCAAGGCACCTGAAGCTCAGGCCCACCCTCCACCCACAGCACCTGAAGCTCAGGTGTGGGTCTGGTGCTGGGTTTCTGGGTCTAACCCACTATGAGAGACGTGGCAGAAAACAGGACAAGAGGCAATGTAGGGGAGCCCTGGGTTGGGAAGGAGAGCAATGTGAGGAAGAGCAGTGAGGTGGCTTTGGGGTCCACCCACACAACCAGTTCAGCTCCCCAGGCTGTGCCGGGCTTCTGCTTCCTCCAGAGAAGGGGATGCCAGGGGGAACAAAGCGCTTGTCCTCCAGTGCTGGGTGTCCACCTCCTGCAAGGGGACTGATGGCCAAGTCACACCTGAAACACGTACCGCACTGTGGTGCTTGGAGCAGGCAAACAGGAACAGCACCAAAAAGCAGAAGCCACCTAATGAGATGAGCTGCTCTGGGTTTCTGCCAGTGTCCAAAGCCAGCCACACAATCAGGCCTGCCAGGAGCGCCACCCACAGGAGCCTGCAGAGGAAAACCCAGACTGTCAGCAAGACGGTGTCCCCATGGGGAGAGCAGCTCATGAAGGGCAGGAGCCAATTGTGATGGAATTGCTACTGTAAGGTCCGTGTATCTGGAGAAACCTGGGGCTCAGGCACAAGCAAGGGGTATGAACAGCCATCATGCTACTGAGGCAGAGCAGCAAGACATCTCTGCCATAGCTTTTAAGTGGTTCCCAGGCTGGGCCATGCTCGCCATTTGTGAGGTGCCAGCATGGCACTAGAGCACGTGCCTGATGCCATCGGCTGTGGTTGTGCTGGCAAGGGCCATGGGAGGGGAGCCAGGTGCTGGGAGGAATCTGGCCCTGCCTTCTCCTGACTCACCATTTCAGCCACTGCCAGGACTTTCGGAAGCACTTCCCAATGGGGCGAAGGAGCAGCAGAACCTTTGCCCCACAGTGCTTCTTGAAGATGTCCCAGCAGATGAAAAAGGCAACCACAGCAGTCATGACCACCAATGCAAGGGCTCGCTGGAAGTTGAGGTAACAGGCCGCAATGAAGTAGCACAGGTAGGCTGGAGAAGGCACATTGGGGGTCAAAAACATCAGGGCTGTAGGATCACGGGTTCATAACTAACTGGGGCCAACCACGAGGCTCACTTCCTCCAAATGTCCTTCCCTGGCCACTCTTGAGGATCCCATCTTTGCATGAGGAGACCTTAAGAGCACCACCCCAGAAGGGAGCAGAAGGGGCATAGCAAACTCTTTGGGCAGCTAAAGAAAGGTCAGAGGGACAATGAAGTGAAGATAGAACTGGACAGGAGTGGTGGGGTGAGGTGGGGGCAGTGAGGCTGCTGGGAGTGGATACAACCTCCACACACATGACCGTGTTCAATACGTGGAGTCTGGAGGTGCAGCCAGCCGAAGGGGTGGGGACGTGGAGTCTCAGTGCCGGGAAGTCCTCACCTACTCCAAGGAGCCCCAGGACAACTCTTCTCAACACCTTGGCATGAGCCTTGCAGAAATGTTTTGCCTTGGATGCTGGCTGCAGGGCCTTCCTGGGGAGAGTCACATGCCAGAGACATGAGAGACGCAGAAGATGGGTGTGGAAGATCAGCCCAAGCCAAGCCAAACCACTCCAACTGCAGCCAACCCACCAGAGCCAGGCCATGACCACGGCTCCCATTGGGCACTTCCAGCAGCAGGAGGTGGTACGGGTAGGCCATGGTGACAAACCCCAGCATCCCCACCTTCACCTGCTGTGGGGACAGAGTCCTGCCACTGGCACCCTACAATGCCACATGGAGCCATCAGACATTGTCCCCCCTGTGTGCTCAGTACCACCCTACTCTGCTCCCAAATCAGGTTTGTCTCTGGCAGAGCTCACGCATCTGTGCAGATTATCCCACCTGCAGGAGGAGGAGAATCTCCCTTTCCCTTCTCTTCTCTCCTCCTGGCTCTCACTATATGGACCACCACAATCCTCATAGTGTCTCTTCTCTCCCTGGAAAACATCATTAACTGGAGCACCCTGTACTCCAACGGGAAGGGGAAGGGGAAGGGGAAGGGGAAGGGGGAAGGGGAAGGAGGACTTACCTCGAAGCTGAAAGCTGGGTTATCTGTGCCCTTCTCAAGACTGGCCAGGGTTATCTGGTTTCCTTCCATCTCCAGAAGTTCCTTTGCTTCAGTGCATTAGGGAAACAGCACTGGGAGGGCCCGATGCTGGCTGGAGAGAGAAAGATGGGATCACCTCTGGGAAGCTCAAACGTCCCACTCCGCTTTTGAGTTTTGGGTCTGTGAAAGGAGAATGCCCTCTGCAGTCAGTATTCAGAGCAGGTCCTGCCCCAGCACATCAAGGGACCATCCTATGAGGTCCTCAGGCGATGATGCTGGTGTGCTGAATTCCTTGTTCTCCTGCAACTTTGGAGAGGTCTTTATTCTTCCATGCTTCCAAGGAATTACAGGAGAGGACTATATGCAGCAGGGAGTGCTGGTAACTCCTCGTCCAAGTTGGTGACAGTGTCCACCAGCCTCTGTGAGCCCCTTTGCAAAAGGGATTTTTCAAAAAGTATCCTTCCTCATCGAAAGGTCTTGGTGCAACCAAGTAAGAGGAGGAAGATGGTCCTTCCATGCTGATAATTAACACAGTGAAGGAACGAGGAGTAGGAATGAGTGGTAGTTTGCATAGGGACTGGTCCTAAAGGAGAATCATACTGGGAGAACTGGTCCAGCAAACCCAGAAGAACCAGTGTGATGCCAGGGCAGGAACCCTTGGAACGTCATCCCATTTGGACACCCTCCCGGTCCCTCTACCTGGAGAAGGATGAAGAAAGAGCAGAGGGTTGAAGGCAAGGCAGTGATCGACTGCAGAAGCACTTCTGTGTGAGGACAGAGGCAGTAAGAGGTTGTCTTTGCTTTGAGGGGAGTTGTAGAGGTCTGTGTGGAGAAGGAGGAGATTACAGGGTCATTGTCAGTTTCTTGCAGTGTCCACTGAAGGGAAAGACTCAGTCCCAAATGAAACAGATGAAAGTGGGGAGTTTTGGAGAACATCCCCCTCATCATGGGACCTCATGGCAGCTGAAGGTGGTGTGGCCAGGGCTACACAGGCTGACAGAACCACCATGGGGAACTACCGGGATGTGCTGGCCCCCACGTGTCCCTGGGTTCATGGCTCCTCAGAAGCAGGGCAGGACCCAGGGCCATGGTGGGAATCCAGGACCTCACCCCCGCCTCCGGGGCCTCCAACATTACTGGTGCTCCTGGTGCTCAGGGATGTCTCCCCAGGACCCTGGCAGAGATCAGGAAGGTCCCCCTCCC
The DNA here is from genome assembly GCA_013398015.1 of Oreocharis arfaki. NCBI lineage: Eukaryota > Metazoa > Chordata > Aves > Passeriformes > Paramythiidae > Oreocharis > Oreocharis arfaki. The sequence goes on from VZRR01002868.1 coordinate 281,267, forward strand.
CAAGTCCACCACCACTTCAAGGACACTCCCCAGGACCCATCTGTTCTCAGTGACCCCTCCAGAACCTCGGACCCAGGCTCGGTGCCCTCCAGGAACCCCGGGCTGATGCCACCTCCTCGTCCCCCCGCCAGCCCCAAAACCGCTTGTTTTGGTGTAGCGTCATTGGTTGCCGTCCCCTCAGGAGCGAGACCACATGGACAGGCAGATTATGAGGGAGGGAGCGGAGGGGTTCCCCCAGTGCCCCCCGTGTACCGGCGCCCCCGCGCACTCTTGTCCCGTGTCCCTTGCAGCCTCTGGAGCACCTTAGCCACGGGACTCTCCGCCTTGTGTCCCTGCACCCCACACCCTCACAGTCCCGGTGGCCTCATCCCCTGCGTCCTCACACCCCCCGTGGCCTCGTGCCCTCCCTGTCCCCACGGCTCCCCTGCCCTGGCCGCCCCCCGCACTCACCGCCAGCCCCGCCAGCCTCGCAGCTCCCGGTCCCGTGCCCCGGTTACCCATTAACAGCTCGGTCCAAAGAGCTGGGCTGGGCACTGCGGCGCCGGGGCGGCCCCGGCTCCTCCCGGGGCTCACATCCGGGCGCTTTGGGAGCCCAGCGGCGTGGCCGGGCAGGGCACCGTGCCACCCAAAGAAAGGTCAGTCGGGAGACTTTCCCCCCAGGCAAACCGAGCCTTGAGGAGAGATACTGAAAGCAGAAATCAAACTTTTACCCCACCCCAGGAAGTGCTTCCCAAAGAAATGCGGAGTGGCGCACACATGGCCTCCAAAGCTTCAGCGGCGTGAAGTCTCATCACCTGGTCCCTGAGAAGGACAGGGTAGAAGCCAAAAAACCGTCCCCTTGCACCGTGTGTTCGAAACCACCTTTTCACGCGGGATGGTGGGAATCGCATCCCCAGGTTTGTGCACCCCACTGGTACCTCCCGCTGTTTGTTTGCACAGGGAGCAAGTGCTGTAGCTCCGAATGTGCCAAATCGGGGTTGGCAGCAATCAGTTCAGACATTGGTGATTAACGACACCACGGGGCACTCAGGGCACCCACGTGCCACCTGCTGCCCGTAAACAAACGCCCCCCGTGCCTTCTCCCTGTGGATTTCGGCCAATCCCGCCGCTAAAGCTGCCCAGAGTTGGGGAGGAGCGAAGGCGCGATGGCGCAGATCCGTGTGCGGGTGACAAAGAAGGAAACCCTAAAAGATTCAGCACAGAGCGCGTCAGCGCGCACAGCACCAAGAGCCGCCGCGCCGCCCCGCCCGCCCAGAGCCCCGGTAGCGCGCCGTGATCGTATAGTGGTTAGTACTCTGCGTTGTGGCCGCAGCAACCTCGGTTCGAATCCGAGTCACGGCATCGCCCGGCGGTACCACGGCACACGGGCTCGCTTTTTGCCGGGGCTGTTTCTGCTTTGGTTTCTTTTATAATTTGATTTCGTTGTTCTCTCTTATTATTTTGAACTTC
>VZRR01002868.1:283228-295114 GCA_013398015.1 Oreocharis arfaki
GAAGTTCAAAATAATAAGAGAGAACAACGAAATCAAATTATAAAAGAAACCAAAGCAGAAACAGCCCCGGCAAAAAGCGAGCCCGTGTGCCGTGGTACCGCCGGGCGATGCCGTGACTCGGATTCGAACCGAGGTTGCTGCGGCCACAACGCAGAGTACTAACCACTATACGATCACGGCGCGCTACCGGGGCTCTGGGCGGGCGGGGCGGCGCGGCGGCTCTTGGTGCTGTGCGCGCTGACGTGCGGCGGGGCCGGCCCAACTCCGGACGCTCCCGCTCCGCCCACCGCGGGCGGTCCCGCGGGGCAGCCTCGGGGCTGCGTCCCGTGTTCCCCGCGCGCGGGCGGGCCGGTGCTGATGGGCCCCGGGCTGGGAGCACCCCCCCCGCCTTCGCCCGCCCCGTGATCCCAACCCGGGCCGCTGCCCCCGTGCTCTCACGGCCTTCACCCACTCCCTGGCTCCAGCCCCGAGTCTCGCCCCGTGTCTGACCCCAGCTGCGGCGTTCACCACTTCACCTTCACCCTCTGCCCTTGACCCAGCTCCCTGCTCTGACCCTGATCCTGACCCTTCCCCTCATCCCAGCCCTCTGTATCCCAGGGCAACCCAGTTCCCCCAGCTGTAACCTCACCTCTCGCTCTCCGGCGTGTTTCTCACGGAGTAAAATTTCTCCTAACCACAGGATTAGTGAACAACTGGACTCAGTTATGGGAGAGGAAGAGAGGGACGAAGGATTTTATGCCCCTGAAACAGCATCAGAGATCAGCCTGTGCCGGACTCCTTGTTTCTCCTGCTCAAGCACATATCAATAGCTAATGACTCTGCTCTCAGCACTGCTGCTGCTTTCGTGCTCCCAGTATTAAAGGTTCTTTCATTTTCCCAGATGTGCAAAGAATTCCAAACACCTGGGATCAAAAAGATTTCTTGACACAAAATATTTTAGAGTGATCGCAGCATGACTCATTCTCTAAGAAGAGCTGGTCACAAAAACATCGGCTGCTTCACATGGAATGAGCTCATCGCTTGTCATACATACACACCTCCCATGAGACAGGGTGCAGGGAGAGGCAGGGGTCTCCTACAACCGTGCTGGGCACCCCATCTGTCCCGGTGTATCTGCAGCAGCTGGCAAATCCTAAATCTAAAACAGTCTTCCTGAGGCTTGGGGCAAACCAGAGAAATGCCCTGTGCGCCTTGATTACTCTGTGAAGTAATTGCTCCTGCCGCCCTGAGCTCATCTTGCTCATAACTAGCCCAAAAGAGTGAGCTCAGAGTGGTGAAGACAGAGTGGTTTTTTGTGTCCTCCCTTTGTCTATGCCCACCTTGTCCTGTCCTCAGCAGTTTGCTGCTGTGCACCAGTGGTCCTTCAGCAATGGTGGGAGCCTTTGCTGTGGGAGATGCTTTCCCACATCAAACTGGCTGACCAGGAGATGGTGAAGGGGGTCTCTTTGGTGGTATCTGAATGACCTGGGTGTCCATGTGCTACTGTCCTGCCCCAGTGCCACCTTTCTCTCCCTCTTGTCCACACACCAAGATCCCAGTCCTTGCCTCTTATGGGGCTTCAGGGATACTGCTTTTGTTCATCTGTGTCCAGCCCTGTCACCATCTGTGTCCGTATGCTGGAACAAAGTGGGTGCAGCGACACTAGGAGACATGTGGTTCTCCTCCCATGCCCAAAGAGTTTGACATCATCATCATCCTCTTGACTGCACCAAGGAGACAAATCCAACCACCAGACACCTGGAAGACAGGTGTAGCTGAGTCATAGAGGTGGGATCACTGCAAGCTCTGAATCCCAGGGCATGAGCTTGTGAAGGGAAAAGGTCCTTGTGCTGCGCTGTGCCTGATCTCTTGTGCCTTTCTCCACGCTGGCACAATGCCATGAGCTGGGCCATGTCACTGGTGAAGGGATAAGCCTGATGCCTGATCCCTGTTTTTAAAATCAAGAGCCGAACACAGTTAGGAGGGAAAAGGGGTTTTTACCTCGGTATTTATTTCAAGGATTCCTGGTGCACTCCGTCCAGGTGGAGCATGCCAAAATGCACATCGAAATGCCCACCCTGAATACACACCCATGATACATCGGGTATATAATTATAGGTCTTACAAATTAGCATATCTATCAAAGATTCCCCAATGAGTGAGGCTAAGTGAACCTCCCTCCTGAGGAACCCTCCCCTGGACAGACCTATCTTTCAGTTTACAAAATGTGTTCCCGAGAGGACTTTGGAGGCTGCGGCTTTTGGGATGTTTAGTCTCCCAATAAGTCTAGGAATGTAGGCTATAAAGAAACACTACGAATACAAAAGGCTATAAAGGTATATAAAAGAGGTATAAAAGAAAAGGCAAAAAAATTCTTATGGCATCAAGCCCAGCTCCATGTTGGCCTGGACAGCTGCTGTGTTGAGTCAGGACAGTGTGGTGGGACCCATGGGAGATGGGGGGCATGCTCTGGCAGGACATGCTGTCCACGGCTGGTGGGGACAGAGAACCTACAGTGACACACATGATGACCAGGGGATTCCTCCTCGGGGACTCGCATGGGCAGGCAGAGTGGGACCCTTGAGGCTGGTATCACCATGGCCTTTATCCCGACTCCTGGCCTGGCAGGATGCAGAGCTCACGTTTGGGTGGGTGGGTGGATGCTGAGCACTGCTCACACAGTGCACACAGTGTGGGCTCCTTGGTGGCATAGAGGAGGCAACGGGGCTCATGCTTTGGATGCTTGGCAGATGTTTCTAGAATGTGGAAGTTGACAGAATTACAACGACCTCAACTGCTGGAACAGGCATGGCTGAGATAACACTGCAGCAATACAGGGGAGTCGGCCAAACATAGAAGTAAGCAGGGAGGTGCGAGAGGACACAGAGATAAGGTACCGGCTGTGGATGAGGAGGAGGCCAGAAGCTGCTGCCACCCATCGCTGGTGGTGGTGGCCTGTCCCAGCACAACTTTCTGCCATAGGCTGCCCTCCCCAACAGAACTGGGATGCAAGCACTCCTAAGGAAACCAAGCCAGGTTGTCAGGGCCCCAACTGCCCTTTGCCATGTGCAGGTGGTTTGGACCTGTCAGGATGTGCACAGCATGGAGGAAAAGAGATGAACTTGTGGGAGCATTGAGGGACCCATCTGTCTACTGGGTAACCTGATCCCTTCAGGCTGCTCAGCACCCAGGCAGGATGGCTGCTCCAGGCAGGCTCCTCTGCTCTTCCCACCCTGCTCTGTCCCTCGATGTCTTTGAGCCCTCTGATGCCTGCGGGTTGCATTCAGAGGGATTTTAAAGGTACCTGGAATGTCAAAATGTTAGTGCAGCCAGGCAGAGAGTGCTGCTGTGCCCAGACATTGCCTCTCTGTGGCACAAATATAAATCTTGCAGCTGGCACAGGGGCAAGAGCAATTCATCACTGCATGGCTGTCTTGGCTGCTCTGCCCCTTGAGTGGACTCTCCAGCTGTTCCCTCATTGAGGCAGCCCCTGGCCTCCTTTCCCTGTCTCAGGAAGGCAGATGGGAGGTAGACGGATCGCCACCACCTTCTCTTTTTCTCGTGGATTGCTAAAGCAGCCATAGGAGCAGCGCTGGTGCTGGGGAGGCAGCATGGATGCCAGTGCTGTGAGGAGGTGCTCTGTGTTTTACTGGTGATGAAAAAGCAGTGGTGCAGAACAATGCTGTCCTCTCTGGCTATTCAGAGGCCATAAATCCAACTTGGAAATTGCTCTACTGCCAAAATCCCACCTTCCTTCCTAAGTAAATCAGAGCAATTCTACCATCTAGCCTAACATCCAATATTCCCATACCCATAGGTGCTGCTGGGGCAGAGATGGATGCTGGAGCAAGAGCAGGGAAAGGTTCTGGGGTTGGGATAATTTGAAGGTGAAGGTCTGGGTGGCTTTTAGGAGTGAAGGACAAAATACCTGAACTGGGAAACAACTGCAATCAACCTGACCTCCTACTGTCCCCACCATATTCTCTTCTAGGGCCACAGACATGCTCCAAGGGCTGGAGCCCCTCTGCTCTGGAGCCAGGCTGGGAGAAGTGGGGGCCTCAACCTGGAGAAGAGAAGGCTCCAAGGCTCCTTAGAGCCCCTGCCAGTGCCTAAAGGGGCACCAAGAGAGCTGGAGAGGGACTTCGGACAAGGGCCTGGAGCAATAGGACACGGGGAATGGCTTCAACCTGACAGAGGACAGGGTTAGATGAGATACTGGGAAAAAACTCTTGGCTTAGAGGGTGGGGAGGCCCTGGCACAGGTTGCCCAGAGAAGCTGTGGCTGCCCCATCCCAAGAAGTGTTCCAGGCCAGGCTGGACAGGTCTTGGAGCAACCTGGGCTAGTGGAAGGTGTCTCTGCCCATGGCAGGGGGTGGATTGAGATGAGCTTTAAGGTTCCTTCCAACTCAAATCATTCTATGATTGTACCTCATGAGACATGCACCAAGGACTGAAGGAGAAGGACTTGAGCATTTCTTGACACGGGTGTTCAGCTGTGATGCTCTCCAGAGGCTTTAAGAGCCCACAACAGCACATGAGGTGGGTCCTGGTTCTTCCAAAGCCTGAACTTCAAAGGACATTTTCCAGTCTGCCAGCAAGAAAACTGGAAGGGAAGACAAACAGGATATAACAGACTGATTTTCTGCTGGGTTATATTTTGGGATCCCCTCACCTGGCTCCAATGCCCAGAAATCAAAGAAAATGGTATGCAAGATGCATGGAGCAGGGATTTACCAAAGCTGTCCTGTCCAAAACCGAGGGAGCACAGCCCAGAGCAGCCTCTGGAGCCCTTTTCTTGTGTGTCCAGCATCCTGCTGAAGATGGAACGTGAGGAAAGTGCCCCAGGAGAGAACCAGACATCCTGCAGCCCTAAATAAATGCTGCCACATGTCTGTGTGTGCCCTGCCTGATTCCAGCTGCTAGCCCCAGCTCTCACTCTGCCTTTGTGCACAGCAGGAGCCTCCTCCCACTGCAGGGATTTATGGCCTGCACACAGCCACCTCTTAACCCAGCTTTGTGCTGCTGAATGGGCAGAAAGCAGGCCACCATGAGCTGCCAGGCAGCCTGCCAGCTCTTATCTCTCCACCTCTTGCACTCATCTCTGAATCCACCTTCATTTTCTGCCTCTCAGCCCTTTCAGAGAAACTGGGCTGGTGGCAATTGCAATTGATCCCTCTCTGTGGGAGGAATGGCCACTGTTTTACTCTTGTCCACTGAGCCCATCTTCCTGATGGATGATGACAGCCCTATTAAGAGATATAAGGTGATATCAGGGGTGGTTCACATCCCACAGGCAATGTAAAGCTAGTGAGTCTGCCTGGAGAAGGACCCAGCTGTGCGAGCGTGGCTGTTGCAGCTGGATTAATCAAACCCACCATTAACCCCTTCCTGAGGCACTCAGGTCCCCTGCCAGCCCCACAGCACAGGCCCCCACTGGCATGTTGCTCTGATTGAGCTGCAAATGCTCCAGCTCCTTAGTTTGCTCAGCCTCAGATCGATGAGTGCAGGCGGCTCCAATCAATTCCACTTTACCACTTGCTATTGAGTTCAGATCCATGCTCTCCCAGCTGGTCCTGCTTCCTTTGTTCACTCAGAAGAGGGATTCAGGCATTTTATCCCAGATGGATAAAATGCCTGATGGACACTGCTTTGCCCTTGCAGGGTCAAACCCTTTGGTAGGAGCAAATAAAACCGCATAGAGGGCCAGCAATGAAGGGATGGAATTTGTGCTACAGTTGAAGCCCCAGGAGCATGCACCTGGCTGGCAGAGTGTGGAAGTGGGTGGCTGGATGAGGCTATGGGATTTGAATGATATAATAGAGCTGTTGCCACCAAGCCAGCATCTGTCATGAGGTTCTCCTGCCATGATCCTTGTTTTGCTGCAGGAAAGCTCCTGTGTCTTGGTTCCCCTGTCCCCATGAGACCTGAGTGGGGAGGATTCAGCTCTCTGGGACTTGAGCCCACACAAAATGATCTTGCAGAAAAAAAAAAACATCAAAGAGTTTACATAATGGCTGTTCGGAAATTTCCCTCAAACCTGGCATTTGTCTGTGAAAGAAGTGTTTCTTACCCTCTGGGTGTCAGTCCTACAGTCATTTTTCTCTCATCTCTTGTCACCCAGCTTTCTCACTGTCCTTGTCTCCAAGGGTGCTGCACCTGAACCTGTGGAAATGAAGTTCCCCACGGCTCTCCACACCTCATCAAAGTGGTAATGAAATAACAGATCACACTACAGAGCAGTTGTGATGCTTGGAGTTGTGATGTGCAGAGGGCTGTCAGCACCAAGAGCAGAGGCAGGGACCAGGCTTGGCATGGCTGAGGGGATGACCGATGGATCTGGCTTCAAGCTGGCAGATGTCTTTCAGCAAGTTGTCAGATCTTCTTTGGGTAAATTAGCATTGCCTCAATTATACTATCAGTGATAGTATAATATCATAATGATTTTTTTTTTACAGAAAGGTTGGGGATCTGCAAAAAGTGCCTGCAGAAATTTGCTCCATCTGGTAAAGACACATGCTTTGGGCATATCCTGCCCAGGCTTTGATGGTCTCCTGGTGCAAATGGGTAGTGACACTTCCCCTGGACATGATCCCCACCTCTAAAAACCTCTCAAGGCTCTTTGTGCCAGTCCTTGTATTTAACATGTATTCATGGATTTTTTTCTGTGGATTTGTCTGGTCTTGTTCCTAAACCATGTAGCATCTGCAGCAGCCTCTGGCAGGGAGGGCTGCTGTGTGCTGAGTCTCCTGTTATCCTTGTTATTTCAGCCTCTCCCACCTCCCCCAGCTGTGCAGATCTCTGCTCTGTGACCTCAGCTGTCTCTTCGCTGTGCCAAAGAGTCCTGGTCCTTCATGGACCCCATGTGCAGAGACCTTGGATCATCCTGTTGCCCTTCTCTGCACATTTTCCAGCTCTGCTGTATCCTTGGGATATGGGGACCAGGAATGCATGTAAACTGGGACTGGCTAGGAAATAGTGGCACCTCTGATTTCATCTCTCCTTTTTCTTGACCCTTCCTATCAGCTTGACAGAGAGTCTTTGAGGTTTTGACCTCTGCTCAGGGCTAAGGGGACAGTTTCACAGACTGTCAGAGCTCCCAGTCTCAGAGCCCATCACTTTAGACAAGAGCCTGGGCTTGGTTTCCCCATATGTGTCACTTCCCTATGGAAGTCTTTTGTCTCATTTTATTGCCAAGTTGCTGAACCTCTCAAAGTCCTACGGCAATTCTTAGCATGCATCCGCAATTTCCAGAATAATTCAGTATTATTGCAGATTTTGTTGTTGACCTCATCTTGTCAAAAGATCTGTGTGGAAATGCAGGGACCTCTGCTGGATCATCCTCAGGGGCCTGCTGGCTTTTTCCAAGAAAGTCACTAGCTTTGGAAAAGAGAAATTCACTGCAAGAGAGCTATGTTGACTCTTCCCCAATATGTCATATTTACCCATCTGTCCCCTAACGATGCCAGTTTCCTCCTCCGTATGCCAATTTTTGTTCATTTGCAGAGAACAGATGTGTCATTTATCAGTCTGGGACTCCCTGGCTGCCTCACAGGAAGCATTTTTGGTGTCACAGTTGCCACCTTCCAGTCCTCATGTCCCCTGCTGTACCCAGACCCCGGGGGAGGTTCAGGTGTCACCCAGCAGATGTCACATCCTCCTGGTGCCTGCTGTGCTGCACAATAGGGTGTGTGTGGGTTGCTCCCAGGGAGGAAAAGAGCAGAAGTCACCATAGGCATTTCAAAGCTCCTGCAAATGGCTTTTATTTGAAGCTGTGGAAGAAGTATCTCGAGATTCGAGGAGCTGCAGGCTTCCCTGCAAGCCAGGGGAGATGCTGACGTCAGGGGAAAGACTGGACCCATCACCTGATTAAGGTGACACGTTTGGCAAGAGTCAGATTCAGCCCCCACATTACCTGGGGGTGAGTCACCAGGGAGTGTGCAGGGGCAGAGACCTTCTCCTCTGAGTCACCGGAAGCTGCTGCCTGGGGGACGCTGGGCTGTGTCTGCACTACCCAAGGTTAAACTGGAGAAGAAGGTTTACCAGGAAGATGTGGCACAATCCCTCCTCAGCCCAGGGAAGGTCCTGTGTCCTGTTCTTGGCCCGGCTGCCAAACAGGGCTCTTGTCTCCAGCTGAGGGTGAGCACTAGGAGCACTTACGGCGGCTGAAGCAGCTCCTCAGGTCCCAAAGGATGGATGAGGGCTGAGGATGCACACAGCTCTCTGCTGGGCTGGCAGGAGCCCAGAAGACATTGCCTGGCTTTTTCTTGCTGGTGCATGCTCTGACCTATCTAGATTTACCCAGGCAAACAGCTGTTTTGGTGAGAGGAAGGGTGATGCTGTGAGCACCAGCCTGGAGATCTCAGCAAAGAGCTCCTGGACCCTTCAGAGGTGGAGAAGAGGGTGGGAGCAGAGATTCCAGTGCAGAGGACCAGCCCTGCATCCCTGCACACAACTGCAGAAAGCCCTTCTGCCTCTCCTATTCCCGTGGTCCCTCAGAGTGAACCACAAATCACTTCTGCACAGCCATGGGTTGTTCTCTTCCTATCGGAGGACTGTGTGCGAAAGGCTGCTTCATCATCTTTCCCTCCCTCTCGGGAGCTCCATGGACTGTGGGCACTGCCAGCAGCAGGCAGCCCCCACGGCTGCACATCCTACCTGGGAATGCTTCCTGCGGAGTACTCTCTCTCTGCCGAATTCTTGGTTCGGTCGTGGACGGTCAGGACAGACAGTGACAGAGATTTCTATTCTCAGGTTTTAGATCATGATGTTTATTGCAGAAGGTGTGGGGAAAGAGCCCTGCCAGGAGCTGCCGCTTGCAGCTCCAGGCAGGTCGGGGAAGTTAGAGAGCAGGCGAGAGGGGAGAGAGTGTCAGAGTGTGACAGAGTGAGAGAAGAGGAGAGCAGAGCAGAACAGAACAGAATGCTCTCAAGGGTGATTACAATACATTAAATCATCTTCTGTGTTGAATATTCTAATTTCCATGAACCAATCTAGAATAAGCTACAAATCTTACAACATTTGCCTACAGCCTATAAGAATCATTACATTAACCTATGGCATTATATTTTAAACTCTAAAAGTTGATCTTCGGACTCTTTGATGAGTTTGCAGGGTCTTCCTTGATCTTTGGACCTGTCTACATGTAGAGGGCATTGTTTAAACGAAGGGGGATTACCTATAGCCGGTATACATTGTTTTCTAGTTGTTCAGTGACTGGAGTTGGGTAACTCAAAGCTTGTTTTCATCTCAATCTCAGCATCTTTTGCCAGGTAATCATATTTGTAAGGTTTTCCTATTCTATCTTCCCCAACAGCTTCCCACTGCGGCTGCATGAGAGAGAAGCTAAAATGTGGAGTCTGACACGCAAGTGGTGCAGCGTGTGCTCCCTGATCCTCTCTCGTCTGCCATCCCCCCCCTGCATCCCCTGCCAGTCCCTACACTCCATGACAGCCATCTGTCACGGTGAGCCGCGGTGACACACAGGCAGAGCAGCACCACAGCCACCGTTGTGGTATCGGGGTCAGTCTCTACAGGGCAGGCATCAAACCTGAGTCCCAACGTGCATCAGATACGGAGCATGTAAACAGCTGGGATTGGAGCAGCACCAGCTGCAGACAGAGCTGCAGACAGAGCCTGGCTTTGGCCGTGGGAATGTAGAAATCTGCTACTGCTCCTCCAAACCTGAATTGAACCACTGTGAGCAGAGGGATGTCACCAATATCTCTTCATGACTGCAGAAAAAAATATGAGCAGCTTGTGCCTGTGCCAAGCCATGCAGGTGGTAAGGAGGTCATTTGGTCTCTTTCTGGAGGCCCCTTAAAGCCCCCCAAACACAAATGGGTCTCCCAAGGGGGCTCTCACCTCAGCTGTGTTCTCTTCACCTGATGCTTGTGTTGCTGCCTGGGTGCTTTGGCCAAGGGGATGCTCAAATCTGAGGGCTCAGGTGCATCCAGGGATTTTGATGCTCCTCCAAGCTCGGCTGAAGCCTGAGGTGAGAAGGTGATGCCTCAGGGGCACAGATCAGAGAACAGGGCTACATTGGGCCAGCCTGGAAGAGAAACAGGCCCAACAAATGGTGAAGAGGTGCTGGGGTCCTACATGGGCATGGACCACAGACCTTTGTCAAATCCCAGCATGGCCCAGCATAGCTGCTTCTCCAAGGAGGGAGCAGTGTGAGGGATGTGCCAGGACTGGATGGGAAGGAAGAACCTCTGCAATTCCGCTAGTATGGTAGTATTTAAAAAAACCAAACAGCAATACAAGCTAGATCCCTCCTTGGTCCCCTCTGTGGAGACACTGAGTGTGTGTTTTCCAGGCCTGAGGATTTAACAAGAGCCATCTCCAACAGCTGTTGCTGAACATCCTCCTTGGTTACTGACAGAGGGTGGAACTGCTTTCAAGCTCAAGTACCATTAGCCCTGCTTCCTTCCAAATGCTGGACAGGCAGATTTATTGAGAATCTTTGTCTTTTCTGCATTTTCATAAGTCTCATCATCTCCATCTGCGAGGAGTGAGGTCTGCTAGACCTCAAACACTGCCTGGTGATCACTTTGTTCCTCACAGATGCTTTTCCTCCTGATGCCTTTTGCATCTGGCAATCCCTATGCTTTGAAATTTTCAGTGCTGTTTTCTGGGTTCCATATTTTCTTCTTCCTACGGAGGAAGCTCTCTTGGTGTCTGGTTGGACCTGGGGAATCTGGATGGGTTTCTCAAGCAAGAGTGTGCTCAACGAATCAGCAAATCTGGGACTCAGTGGGCTTCCTGGGCACATGTTGTGTGTGTACCATGCCAGGCTGGGACAGGAGGCTCCATTCCTTGGCAGCTCCATCCTCACTCTCCTCCTGCACAGGGCTGGCAGGAAGGAGGTCACCACAAGAAACTTCTCTCCCCAGCTAGGCACCCTGACAGACACATCCCAGCACCTGTCCCCACACTGTGCAGGACCATGGCTCATGGTGTGAGGACATGCAGGAACCCACTGTGGCATCTGTCCCTGCTCACTGGATGCCTCTGCACAGCTTCACCTCTGTGGGGGTCCTGCTTTTGGAGCATCCTGCCTCTGGCCTTTTTCCTTCTTCATGGCCTTCAGGGGATTCAACCTGCGACCCTAGAAGCAGGTTTGGATGAAGGTGTGTATTTAGGATGGGATGTGAAGGATTTGGGGGCATAGGTCTGGAGACAAGGCTGCTGGGGCATTGGAGAGCACAAGGAAACAGTCTCACCACCCAAGTGGTGGGTGAGTCGAGGGGGCGGTGGCTGGTGACGGCTGTGTGTCCAGGGGGAACAGTCAGAATGTGTGTCAGCGTGCTCTTTGCTGCTGCAACGGCCTCGGGCTCTGCTGCCATGCTCCTACACACTGCTCCCTGTACCACATTCCCACTGCATCCCAGGGCATGTCCTCCAGCCTGTATGCTGGGGATCAGCCCTGCTCACTCGCCCCAATGTTTCTGCACATCCAGCTTGGACTCAGCCTTCTTCCCAAGCCCTTCCCTGCCTCGACCCTGCTCACCCTTTCCTGCACTGTGTCTTGCAGGGGTCCACAGCGCCAGCCTTGTGTTTCAGTGTCTCTCTGGAGCGAACTGCTCCCACCAAATACCTCCCAGGCAGCGGGTTTCGCACCGAGGAATTGGACTCGATGCCCCTCGTGGGCTCCTTCCAGCTCAGGACATTCTGTGACCCATGAGGGACCCCTTATCGTCCCTGCCTCGCCGGCTGCCTCCCCGGTAGCCCTTGCCCTGGTGCCGGAGGACGCTCCGGGGTGGCTGGGGGCAGCGCCGGGACAGGATGGGGCCCGAGGCCGCCGGGACCGAGCCGAGAGCCTGCAGCCGTCTGAGTGCGAGAGGCAGCCCGGAGCGCCGGGGAGAGCCGCGCCGGGCGCGGCGGAAGGCGGCGGGGAGCGGGGCGGGCC
>VZRR01002868.1:295440-318923 GCA_013398015.1 Oreocharis arfaki
CCGCCCGCCGCCGCCCCCGTCGGGCCCCGCTACGTCTCCCCCAAGCACCGGCTTATCAAGGTGGAGGCAGTGGAAAAGGTGCCCGCCAGCCCCCCGCCGCCGCCGCTGGTGCCCGCTCCCCCCAGCTCGCCCCCGGCCGGCCCCGAGCCGCCCGACGAGCCGCCACAGGAGGTGAGTGACCGGGTACGGGGCTCCGCTGCTCTCCCCGCGGTATCCCGGCACTTGGGATGCCCCGAGTGACCGCGCCGGACCCTCGGCCCCTGCCAGCACCCCAGGGGCAGGTGGAGCCTGAGCGCCTCGGTCACGGAGATGCCCTCGGTGGTCCCGCCTGACCGTTGGCATCCACAATAACTAGCAGGGTCGGGATCCTTGAGCACCGAGGGGAGGGCACGGCCAGGCTCCACGGCGTCCCCCCCGTGCTCCGCTAGCACCGACATGCCGGGCATACGGCAGCGGGAATGGGGGCGGCCCCGGCTTCCCCTCCTGCTCCCGCGGGAGGCAGGTATCATCCTCAGCGGGAAGCGCGCTCGCAGAGGGGTACAGGACCGTCTGCGGTGCCCTCCGACGCTGGGGCCAGTGACCCTGGGCCTCCCACCGCTCTGTGCCCGGCGGATCTCTCTCTGCCCGCTTGCCCGGGCTGCCCGTGCCAGCGGCGACTGCTGGACCCCCGGAGATGCTGTGCTGCTTTGTCAGGGAGCCTCACCGCCTCTTTGTCTGCCGCCCCCCCGCCGCCTTCTCCAGGGTGAGAGCAGAGCCTGGCGCTGCCGTTGCTGGCAAGGAGGCGAGAAACATCCCCAGTGAGAGGTAGGAGCTGGGCAGAAGCTCCCCATGGGGAGACGGGCTCTCAGTGACACAAAGACCTGGTGGAGGATAAACCCAAGAGGGGCTGCGGCCGTTGGTGCCGGGCCTCCCTCTTGGCGGAGAGGCTGATGCGGGGACTGCGCAAATAAAGGCAGGAGGGGGTAATTAGTGCCCGCTAGCGCTGCCGCCTGCAAGACGGGGCTTGTCAGGCGAACTCGACGGGATTGCAGATCTGGCTGGCGGAGGGAGTCGTGGATACAGTCAGTGATCCCATCCGTGGCCCTGGGACTGCCGGCTGGCACAGTGAAATAAGCACCGGAAAAAATCTGCTAGAGAATGTTTTAAGCAGATAGAAAAACTTGTTGCGGTGGATCTTGGGAAGTTGCTTGTACTGACTAATTGCTTTTGGGAGATTTCCAGAGTGGCCCAGCAGAGCTCCCCTTCTGAGCTGGGTAAACTGGCTGCTGCAGGCAGCAGAGGAGGATGAGGAGGGGGGCACTGGTAGCAGGGACCAGAGGTGCCACCATGGTGCTGTGGTTTGCTGAGGCAGTCTGGATGGTTCTTCCTCTGGAACACGTGTTGTGGGATGAGAGCAGGAGCACGAGCATGTGGACTCATGCTGTGATGTGCAAAGGGCTGAGCCAGAGTTGTGGGAAGCAGGGACTGCTGACAGATACAGCCAGGCTGTTTGGGGAGAATCTGAGAAGTTTAGAGAAAAGTCAGAAGCTGGAATACATTTGGGGAAAGTGTGCTAACAGCGCTAGGCTGAAGAAGACCCTTCATTTATCCAAGATAGGCGGTGATTAGATTACTGCTAGTCTCCTGCGTACTACTGTAGAGAGGAGGCTTGCAATTCTTTAGGCTCTGGCACGTGATGGACACAGACAGAGCTCCAGAGCCTGGGTGAAACCGGAGTAAAAGTGGAAATACTTGGTAGTGCTTGCAACGGTCCATTAATACAGTTTTCCTGGAGGAGCCAGGGAGCGTCCACCATGTGGAGCAACTCTGTTGGGCTGAAATGCCTTTTGCAGCTTTTATCTGCTGGCCTTGGCACTGGGCTGAGCAGTGGGTTCCAGCTGTTCCAACATCATGGTGGCGCTTCCTGGAGGTGGTACAGGAGGATGGAAGTGCCTGCTAGGGGGTTACTGCTGCTTGTGACCCTTGCTCTTGGTGATGTCAAGCTGTCCTGGAACAGGGAAGGGATACTGGAGCTGGGCTGGAGCCTCTGCTGAGATTATGGTTGTGCAGGGGGCTCAGTGCTCACACACTTAGGAAGAGGCTATGGGCACTGCTCCCTATCTGCTGCAGGGACTGGGACTGCAGACCCCTTGGGTTGTGTTGATGCTTGGAGGTAAAGGAGAAGTACAGTTCTGTGTACAGACAAAGCTGCTGGAGCAGAGAGGATTTTTGTTAATGATTGATGGGGAAAATCACTCTTAATAAAATGTGCAGCCCTTCCAAGTGGGGATGATGAGGATGGAGAGAAGTGGAAAGAGCAGTCACTGGTTCCTGATTGTGTGGTTTGGCTGAGACCATGTGGTTTGTTGTGGCTGAGGGCTGACTATATCCCCTGGGAGCCCTGTGCCTGCAGTAGCTGTCCTGCCAGTTCTGGAGAATGGAATAGGCAGGAATATCTTGGCACAGGAATCCTTCCTGCCTGGGCCACACAATGCTTTGCTGCTGTAGCGTGAGCCATCACATCTTTGCGCCTTCTCTGGGGTCTGTAGCATCCTGTGGGGTTGTGTTAGAGTGAGCTCTGCAGTGGCTTGTGCTGCTTTCCAAACTGTTGGAAATGGTGTGGACAGCACAGGTCCTCCTTGGTCTGCTTGGTCTGCCAGGCCTTTCCCTACAGCAGTGGACAATGGACTGGCCCTGTGTGGTTCACCTGAGCCAGGTGGATACCCTGGAGATGTCTTCCCTGCCGTGTTTGGATTAGGCACAAGGAGCAACGCCACTGGGATGCAGTGGGGAGAGATGCGATGAGGGACCTTCTGCTGCCTGCACCCAGGGTGTGCTTGAGGATGGGCTTGGGGATCTGCCTGAGGACATCTTTGTCCTGTGCCCACTGAGACCAGCCGCTGCTGTTCTTGCTGGGAGCGCAGGGTCAGTGCTGCAGGGTGTGGGAATGGCCAGTCAGGAAGCTCTTGGGTGTGTGTCTTTCCTGTGAGAGCCTCCTTGAACTGAGTCATCTTATGCGATGCCGATGCCGTGCTGTCCGTCCTGCATGCCCTCCTCCTGTGCCACGGGTGCAGCCCTAGGCTCCCTGCCTGGCCCAGCTGTGCCCCGTGGGCTGTGGACCAGACCCTTCTTGGAAGGTCAGTGCTGTGTTTGTTTTTGGGTTTGGCTTCGGTGTCTGCCAAAAGCCAAGCTGCCAGGTGTGTAAAACTGAAGGAATTTTGCACCTGACGGAATAAAATGAGTTTGCTCGGTTTAACCAACCTTCTGAGGAGACCCCAAATGCAATTTATCTCCAGGGTGGGAAACTTGTTTTCAAGGTGGAGCATCTCCCCAGGAATCCTCTGCCAACCTCTGTGTAGAGTGGAACATCTTGTGGCAGAAGGTGGTGGCAGGTAGAATGTTTCTGGGCAAGGTGGGACAAAGAACCCCAGCTCTGCCCTGGGATTTCAGTGTCGGAACTGTGAATGCTCTTGAAGGGCTGTGATCTGGCACTGGTGGGCAGCGTAAAATCTGTTTGATTGTGAGAACCCAGTGATGATCTGGTTCTTTGCATTAATTTTGTTTTTACTTTATTTTTTTTCTCTTATAGTTGGCATGTATAATAGAGCAAGACCAGCCTCGGTGCTGCAGCAGGGATCTGGGTGTGCATTGCCAGCAGCAGATAAACACGTGAAAAGCACTCATGCTCAAGCAGGATATGTGTCCAGGTGACAGTGGTGCTTGGCTGCTCCCTGAAGGACTGGTCTGCACCAAGAGCTGCCCTGGGGTGGTGGCTTTGCATGTCAGGCTTTTGCTTTGCACCCGAATTATTTCAAATCTAGCAAAGCTCATGCTGTGTATGAGCAGGTGATGCCTCCATGGCTGTGTGGTGGGATCGGCAGGTGGTGAGCAGCTCCCTCAGCAACATGGAACGTGAGCAAAGCATGGAAATGCCTGGCCTTTGACGAAAATGTGGGGGCTTAGAGCACCCCTGGGAGCTGCCCTGCCAGCGGCTGTGGCCCTTTCCTGCTCTGGGGAGCAGCCATTTGCCCTGTGGCTGCTGCTGAGCAACCTGCATGGCTCATCAAGTCCAGTACTCAGATTAGGAAATGTATGAGATGCAGTTTCCTGAGCAACTGTAATACGGCCCCATGTGCAAGGGCATTAGGATGTGCCCGGTAATGACATGATCTCTGCTGTTTGCCCCATTTCTGGCACTGGCTGGAGCCTCCAGCCCCTCAGTCTTGGGGCTTGGCACATTCTTGTGTGCTTGTTTGTGCACCCTGAGGTTGTGACGCTCCTGGAGGCAGTAATTGCCTCCCCACCTTTTCCATGGCTTTCTGCTGTAATATCTAACCATTTAAAAAACAAATGGGTTTATATTCTCATCACCCTACGGTCGAGAGACCTTGCTCCTACAAAGTGGCATCATTGAGGCAATGGAGAAGCAAACTAGTGTGGCAAATTCCCCCCAAAGTCAAGGAGCTCACCTCTAATCCAAGCGATTTGCTCTGGGTCCAAGCTGAGCCCAGCAAACCACGTCCTCTGCCAACAGAGCCCATCTAATCTCTGCTGAGTGTCTGCACCCTTCTGCAGGCAAAATACCCAGTTTTAGGGGTATTGACAGAGACCTGTTAGGATTCTCCACCATCCTCTGCTTTCTAGACCTGGAGGCATCTGAGTGGGAGCTACTCTGTGAGCCTGCTGGAGCTTGTGTCCCTGGGAAGCCAGACCTAAACACGAGGAAATACAGTTGGAAATGAGGTTGGGCTTGATGATCTTGGAGGTCTTTTCCAACCTTAATGATTTTATGACAGTGACTGCTGTATGCAGGGAAGCCTCTTGGCCCTGTCTGAAGCTGCTGTGTGTGTATGGGGCAGAGGGAGGGCCCGGGACTGGGTCTGCACCTGTCTAGGAAATGTGGTTTGTGGCAGGTTTGAATGTGGTCAGGTTGGGCTTGGGGCCAGAGGAATAGACAACTAACCCCAGGAGGGTCGGCAAACTGCAGTTCACAGCTCCCCAGCATGCTTGAAGCCATGAGAGCTCTGCATGGGGTGAGCATTGGACATGGCGCTGCCCATCCACCCACCTTGCTTGTCGAGCTGGTGCATTTGTGTGTGTAGGGACGCTGCCAGCGTGCCCATGCCTCTATTGTCACGAGCACATGTATGAAGATGCTGTTGCTGTCACAGGGCTGTGCTCTGCAGATGTTGAGGTGCAGCAAGAGCCTCTGTGCAGCTTTCGAGGCATGGGAGAGGCCGTGGGATCTCATGGCTGTTGGGAGCGGTTTCACTGAGATCTCGCAGGCAGCAGGTGGGAAGCAGGTCTTGGTTGACCAAGCACCTGCAAAAGTCACCAGTGACTTGTGTTTCCCCTGGGGAATTTTGCCCTGGTGGTTGCAAGCAAAGGGCTGCAAACCCCTGGGCTCAGCACTGCTCCTTTGTGTCCCCAGTGCCTGACAGGGCCTGAGCAATGCCATGTCATCCCTTGGATGATGGAGGTGAGAGCAGATTGCCTGTCTCCCGCTGCAAAGCCGGAGGCTGGCTGCTCCTGCTGCCCTGTCCTGGCTCGCTGCCACCTGCCTGGGGTGGAGCCAGTACTCTGACACTGTCTGTCTTCTGCCGCCTTGCCGAGGAGTGAGAGCATCTGCAGCTCCCGTGTTTGAACCCTGTTCTGTTCCTGTGAGGTGGTTGGGATTTGGTCTGGGGATGATCAGCTACTTACTCATGCCCTGGCATGGAGGGACCAGGCTTGGAGGGCTGACCCAGTTCCCCATGCATCAGCTGCCTGTGGAGCTGGGACATTTAGGGAGGAGGTGGTGAGCCGAACGCGGAGAGCCGTGTGCCTCCTGTAGCTCATAGGGTTGCCAAGTCTTGGGACTGCACGGAGGTGTTTACAATTCCAGTTCCTGTTCCCTTTTCCTGCTGGGTTTTGCTGTTACAGGCCATTGTTGGGCGTTTTGCACAGGAAGGAGGGAGAAATGTTTTGTTTTAAGCTCGTTATTGGAGCTGCAGAGGAATGTGTGAGCAGCCGGGGTCTCCATGGCTGGCCAGGAGCAGGGGCAGCCTAGTGGTGAGGATGGAGCCTGGCACTGGGTGGGATTAGACAGCTGCCACACCATGCTTGGGACATTTGGTCCTTGCTGTGGGACATCTGCATAGCCTGTGTCGTGGTAGCAAACCCCCTCAAGCCAGGGTTTTGCATCCTGGTAGGTCAGCAGACCCTGCTAAAGTGCTTGGCTGCACTTGGTTGCTGCTGGAAATATTGCTTGGCCCCACTTTGGGAGCAGGCTATGGGGCTGGAGGTGGGATGTACAGCTCCAGGCTTCTTGGGGACTGCAGTGTTGTGTGATGGGGTGCTCTGGCTGGGAAGCTGCTGAGGTGCTAGAGCAGGCATGTGATTCCAGTGCTGGAGGGGATTGAGATCTGGGACATGCCCCATATCCTACTGCAGGACCTTCTCCTTTTCACTAGTAAGTGCAAATCTCAGGAATTTAGTGCTGACCCTGTGACAGGGCGCTTGAGAAGCTCCTGGTTCTGCTTTCTGGAGGAAGGCTCTATCTTGTCTTACTTAACTTAGGATGTGTCTGGGGATGTGGTGGAGGCCTGGGAAGGAGTGGAAAGGAAGCCATAGGCTGTTCTTAGCCCTTTTGTTAGAAAATATCTTCACGTGAGTGCACAGGAGCCCTGGAAAATAACCAGTGAGTTCGTAGTTGTGCCAGTGCCAGCTGACATCCCTGTTTTGGGATCTGTGCCCCTTCTCCACCTTTGGAAAGGAAATGTGGCTGTATGCAGGAGAGCATCTGTGTGCCATGGAGGATACGGCACTGCTGGCAGCCCTGCGCCGCAGTGGGGACCTGGCCAGGGCTGGTGCGTGGATGCTGGCAGTGCTGAGCCTGGTGGTGAGGGAGGGGCAGGGCTGCCTTCTGCTCTGCTTGGCTCCATCCCAGATTTTGGGACAAAGGCTGGAGCGTTTCCATGGCCGAGTGCCGGTGCCTGGAAAGCTGTCAGCTGCCAGCACCTGCTCTGCAGGGCTGCCATGATGCAGGTTTGGGCTGTCAGTGGCTGCTCTGGCTCCTGCTGGAAGAGCTCATGGTGAGTTCTGCCTTCCACCTTGCAATAAAGGCAGAGAGTGCCCTAACCCTTTTTGTACTTTTCCCCTCTTCCAGCTGGCTGTCCTGGAGGACTACGCAGATCCCTTTGATGCGGCACAGGTGGCAGGTTGCCAGGCAGGGCTGGAGAAGGTGATGGAGAATGACGGATATATGGAGCCGTATGAAGCCCAGAAGATGATGGCTGGTAAGGTGGAAGGCTTCATGCAAAGGCCACTCTTTACACCTCTGGTCCCTGAGTTTGGTGGCCACTGTACTCTGTTCCTTGCAGCCTGTGACAGCATTGGCTCCCCCAGATAAGGCAAACCTGGGCAATGGCTGTGGTGGGGGACAGCCATTTTACAGACAGATTTTCCCAGCTTTATCCTTGTGCGCTGGGTTTGCCAGAGCACCCAAAGACTGTCTGAGCACTACGGGCACATCTCTCCCTGCAGTGCTGTCCCCTAGGACTCCAGTTGCCAGGCTGAGCCAGGAGAGACCTGACGTTCCATGCATCTGGCTTAAAACTAAGATAGATGTGGGACCTGTTTAATTCAGTTAGGACCAGGCCAGAACATGCTGTGTCTGCTGCAGCAGCAGGGTCCCCTGTGGGCCTGTCTGGGGCTGGAAAGCTGGCGAGCTGGGAGCATGTGCTCCTGAAGGCAGTGCTCAGGGTCACCATGCTGGCTTGTGTGCTCCAGGCTCTGGCTCTGCTTTGCAGCTCTGTGGTTTTCATGGAGTAAGTGGTTTCTGGAAAGCTCATGTCGCTTTTTGAAGTAGACCATTATATTTCTTGGAAAAATCAGCAAGCAGTGGAGAGGCTGCTTGTGCCTGTGGGAGAGATTATGTTTTGCTTGAGGGAAGGGTGTTTTATTAAACCAGCCGCTCTGGGTGTCCAGAGGAGAAACCCAGCCTCACTGCTTGCAGGAAATCAGGCTTGGGGGGTACTGTCCCCATTGACCCTGTTTTGCTGGGCTGCCCAGGAGTGGGGGTGTGGTACTGCGGGGATCTTGGTGCTGCCGAGCAGCTCTCCTGCTTCTGGCATCTGCTTGCTGTCTCCTCCTCTGCTGATGCTCCCTACCCCATTTTACCCACGGGTGACATTGAGCCCTGTCATCTAGTGTGGTTTTGGGGACCGTGGCTGTGTTGAGCAGAAGGCTCATGGTCTTTTCCCTCTTCTCCTGCTAGAGATCCGCCAGAAGGGCTTACGGGAGGCTCCCACCCGGCCGCTGCACCTCTACGATACTCCTTATGAGCCTGTGCTGGACATGGACAGTGACTGCCCAGCTTGCCCCAGGCCCAGAGAGTCCCGGCTGCCCGAGGATGATGAGCGGCCGCCGGAGGAATATGACCAGCCCTGGGAGTGGAAGAAGGAGCGGATCTCCAAAGCCTTTGCAGGTGAGTGATGGGAGCAGCCATAAAGCAAACACTTTTTTATGAAGCTGGATCCTTGGGGTCAGTAATGTTGGTCTCTGCATTTCCATGGCTCAGGGAGCCTTTGTGCTCTTGCAGAAGCTGTTTCTCTGAGCAGGGAGCCAGGATGGACAGAGTGGATAGAGCTGCCTTGGTAACCTGTCCAACACCTGTTTCCCATTGCCTCTTCCCTGCTCTGACCAATCACAGCCTCTGGTGCAAATTAGCACCGCCAACCTTGGGTTGCAGGCAGCAGGTCAACCCTGGGCTCAAGCAGATCCCTCCTTCCTCAGGGCAGGAGAATACCCAAGGAGCCTTTGTCCAGGCTTCGTCTAGCCCCCCTGACCTATTTATCCGTGCTGCGGGATCAATTGTGTTTGTGTTTGGTAATGAGGAAATCCATGCTGTGCATTAGTGCTGGCTCCACGCCAGTGCTGGCTAATTGCCACATTCTTATCTAGGATGCATTTTAATTGCAGCATTGTGTGTCTGTGCTGCAGTCGGCATTAAGGGTTCTCAGGCTGGTGGCATTGTGTGGAGATGATGGCAGAGAGAGATGTGAAAATTTGAGGTTGGGGAGTGGTTCACCTTTTGAGTTTGGGCACTGCAAGCTGGAGATGTGTGTGCTGGGCTCAGTGCCACAGTGCCTACTTGTGCTTGGGGCCACCAGGCACCCTGTTCTGAGGATTCAGTGTGTCGGGCTCCATCTTGCAACACTGTGCACTGCTGGGCTGGGTTTGTGCTGAGATGTTTGTGCTCTGGATGAGCCACCTTGCTTGATATCACTGGGTGGATGTGATGTGTTCACAGGTCTGGCTGACACATGGATGCATGTGGGTGCTGCCCGGGGTGCTTCAGGCCTGCTCCGAGCCCCAAAGGAGTCAGGTTGCTGTTCCCTGGGCCATACTGGGACCTGCTGCCTGTTTATTTCTGAAGCCAGAGCAGGTCCTGCTGTGTCTCGTGGGGTGTTTTTTCTCTCCAGTGATGCCAAAATATTTCTGCTGTCCCATTCCTGGGATGGGGTCCATGGGACCCCTGCTGATGGGCAGCTGGTACTGGCACAAGGCTGCAACCCACTGCTGCCTGGCAGGGGAATGTGGACCCTGTGGGTGGCTGGGAGACACCTAGGTCCAGACAGTCAGGACAGATGGCAGTGGAATTCTTGGTCAAGACCCCCAGACAAGTATGTGGAACGGGGTGATTGCAGGCTCTCCCACACCCTAGAGAGGGTTGGCTGGAAAAACTGATGGAGGAGCAGGGTCTCTCCATTGGGAATGTGCTCCACTCAGGCCTGTCCTTGCTTGGTGCTGTGGAGGGGATGAGATGGCCAAGCTGGTGTAGGGCTCCCAGGAATTTAGTCCTCAGGTCTTTCCCTCCACAACTGCTCTCCTTCTCTGTGGGCCTCTGGTGTTGCTGATGGTTTTTTCTAAGCCCTTTCTTTCTCTCTCTTTCTCTCTCTTTCCCACACCCTCCCCATCCCCCATCCAGTTGAAATCAAGGTCATTAAAGACCTGCCATGGCCCCCACCGGTGGGACAGCTCGACAGCGGTGAAAGCCCCCCGGGTGAGGAGGCTGGTGCCCCCATCCCTCTGCAGCACGGCCAGCACAGCTATGAAGACGCCAATGGTGGGTCTTGCGTGACAGCGGCGTGTCCGGGGGGGCTGCGGCCAGTGCTTGCTGTGACCCTGGCCCACTGCGATGCCTTGGAGCTTGCCCAGTGCACTGCCAGACATGACCCTCCTCCTCTGCCCTCCTGCAGCTCTTCCTGGCCCCTTCAGTTGTCATCTGCTGGACACCAGGTGTTTGTCCTGCTGCAGCTTCCTGCTGCGGTTGCCTCTTTGCTCGAAGCAGTGCAGCAGCAGAGCTGCTCCAGGGGATTATTCTGTGGCAGAGTCATTGCTGTCCCTTTTGTTCTCTCCTCTTTGCCTCCAAATTCCCAACGTTTGATGGCTGCTTTTAAGGTCTTCTCAACAACTGCACTGAGTATTTAGCTGATGTTTACTTTCAACTTTTAATGCCCGGGTCCCCTAGAGGTGTGCTAGCAGCTAATTCAGATCCCAGTGCTGAAGTTGGGGCTGTTTTTTCCCCTCTTCATCATTTAGCACTGCTCCATTTCCTTTGCTGTTTTATTACCTTGCTGCTTAGTGTCAGGAGGTCCCTGTGGATTCTCCACTCTTGCTTTTGCTATCCTGAGCAGCCAACTCTCCCAGGTACACTTTGTCATCTCAGGTTTGCCTTGTGAAGCCTTTTTTGTGTGTGCTGAGCAGAGAGCCCCTGGGTAAATCCCCTTTGGATGCTGCTGGCAGTCTCACTTATGAAAGCCAAATATTGCTGCTTCTCTTTTCACCCTTTATTAATATTTTAAGGACGTTGCTCTTACGCTGTGGTGAATTAGGATTTTGCCAAGAGCAGTAGGTGGGGAGATTTTGTGGAAAGCCATGACTGGGTTACCAGTGGGGAACTGGGATGCGAGCTGTGCCTTTTCCTGTACAGCAGCATGCCATGCCTGTCCCACTAATGCTGCCTGGGTGGGCACTGCAACGTGCCAGGTACAGATGTCTGATTTCCTTATCTGCAGTTACCCAGATCCCTGCAGAGCTTTGTAAGATAAAGCCAGTGTGGCCTTTGCTGCTTCCCGGGTGTGTTTCAGCACAGGCTGCAGGTGATGGCTTGTTTTGGTGCTGATGGTGGGGGCACTCGAGAGTGAAACGGCCACTGTGCCAGGGCTTGTTGGGTATTTCCCAAATCCGTAGGGATGCTGCAGGCGGAGATCAGTCCTCAAGAAGAAAGGTCTTGACAGGTGGGAACTTTCTGATCCTCTTCCTGCAATGAATGCAGGTGTCAAGAAAAATTAATCTCTTTGCTATGCAGCCTCTTCTTTTCCCCATCATTTATTATGCCCACAGTCATTCTGACATGCATCCTGCTCCTGATGAATACATCAGTTTGTCATTTTTCCTGGATTTAGCAACACAGATTCTCTTTTTTTACCCTCTGACTTGCCTTGCTTTGTTAAGTTTATCTTGCCAGAGTTTTGTCTCATTTTCTACTTCCTGTGTCTGGGGGTGACTTGAACGTCTTGAAGGATGTCTTCTTCCCCCTAAGGGCTTGTTTTCAATATCCTGTTTAATCATGCACATGCTTCTGCCTCCCTCTGACAGGTGCAATGCATTTCTTTTGAGCCTGTAACGCAGTGACTTTGTGCCACCAGCAAATACTTCAGCTGTTTGATTGTCTGGCTTTTTAATGATTGCCCCAATTTTTTAAGGTGATGAGTTGAAATTGAAGCCTGGGTGTGATGTACAAGGGCGAGCATGGTTAGTGAAAAGCCAGAGTGCCGCAGAGGCAGGGTTTGTCAAGCTGTAATGCTGGGCACCTCCTCCCTGAGCTGCTGCTTATGGTGGTTTAAGCCATACTGAGCTGCAGAGGATTTTGGCCGGGTTTGCTTTTGGCTGCATTCCCCTCCTTGCAGTGCTGAGGGGGCTGGAGTCCTACTTGCCTGCATAGGGCCTAGACAAGGTGTCACTCAAACAGCTGCCTTAGAGGATGCCCTGCTAGAGAGGAAAACATCCCTCTGGCTATTTTTTGCCACCCCCTCCAGCAGCCAGGAAGCATGGAGAGAAGTTGTCCTGTCTGGGGCATTCCAGTAGTCCTGGGAGCTGTGATTCCTGGGCTTGGCCACCTCTGGGGTGACTGTGCCGCCACGGTGTCAGCCCCTAGCAGCCCCATACTGTGGCACCTCTGCCCGATCGATAAGTAATTTGTGCAAGGGGGTTGGCAGTACAGGGAGCAATAATGATCTCTTGGGAGGAGGGAGAAACAATATTGTTAATGCTGAAATCATCCTGCACAGAAATAACAGGTGGTGGGAGGCCAGGTCCCTGAGGCATGGCTTGGTCAATCTCCCACACTTGTGGCCGTGGCTGGGCTGGTGACAGTCAAGTGGCAGTGCCAGGGAGGTTCCTGCAGTCAAAATATACCCTTCCCACCTCAGGGAATTGTTTTTTCACCCCATATTTATTTGCACCAGCAGAAATGTGTCTATTGGTTCCAAACTGACTGCTTCCTTTAGCTCCACCTATCCCCTTTTCCTTTTTTTAGATCTAATTTTTTCCTCTGAGATTGGGGAACCTCTTCTTGCTGCCTCTCACTTAACTCTACTGCAGCCACTGAATGTATTTTTGCATTAGCAAAACCTCCTGAGCTTTTGAAACCTCCCTGGAAATGTCTTCCATGGGTTCAGCTACTGGCTCCAGGCCTAGCATGATGGGGACCCAGCCTGGGCACTGCAGTGATCAGCAGCCCAAGAGCTGCCCTGCCCTTGCTTAGAGCAGAGGGATGGGGCAGTGTGAGGGGACCCAGTGTGATGTAAGTGGCTCTGGCTCTTCCTGACGGAGGAAGTTTGGATCCTGGCCTGTGATGCATGTCTGTCTTGCAGGTCCATCGGAGGGGCTGGGGCATGGCTGCACCTCGCCCTGCAGGGAGGAGAAGGCCAGGGCTGCTCTCAGGCATGGCTCCAGCAGCCTCAAGAGCACAAAGACGCTGACCACTGAGCCTGGCCCCTTTGTCGGGGAGAGGATTGACCCTGCCCTGCCTCTGGAGAGCCAGTGGTGAGTCCTGCCTACCCGGAGTGGCTGCCCGACCCCTCCACCTGCACTAGGGAGCCCTATGGTCACACCATGAGGAGCCCTGGGGCAGACTTGCTTCTTCCTTTCTTCCTTGGCCCCACATTTCAGCCTGTTTGTCCCTGCCCCTTGTTTCCCAACCCCAGTGGTGCCACCCCCTTCCCTCTCCCTGAATGTGGCCGCAGTCCGCGGGGAGGTGCCGGGGTGCTGGCACTGCTGCTGCCCCAGGGCAGAGCCCTTCCTATGGTGTCTGCTCTGTGCCCAGCGCAGCCGATCCCTCTCCCCTCTAGCTGGTACCACGGGGCCATCAGCCGGACGGACGCAGAGACGCTGCTGAGGCTGTGCAAGGAGGCCAGTTACCTGGTGCGCAACAGCGAGACCAGCAAGAACGACTTCTCCCTCTCCTTGAAGTGAGTGAGCCTGGCGGGGCTGGGGGCTTGTTGACCCACAGCAGAGGTGACCCGGTGCCATCGATGGGTGCCCCAAGTGAATTGTGCCCATGCTAATTGGGTAACTGTGGAGATGACCATGAGTGGTCAGAAATGGCTGCAGTATAAAGTCCACACTTTTCTGTGGTGTGGCACAGGTTTCTGGTTTGGTGTCTGGCAAAAACACCTCTCGGGAAGGCTTGGAGATCTGGAGGCTCACTGCTCTTCCTTGGCAGTGCTAATAATCCCTCAGATGGATCAAATGATGTGCCTCAGTGCCCAGTCAAATGTGTCTGGTTACCGCTTCCAGCTCTGTCTTCTTGTTCCCCCATTTCTTGTAGCTTAGTTTCATGGGAAAAGAAAGTTTGTGCGAGCCCATTATTGATGGAAATGTGGGTACCCATCCTTGCCTCCCCAGCCCACAGATCCATTGCTTAGCTGTAGAGGGGGCTTTACCCTGCTCTGGTTTGCCAGTAGGGGAAACCTCATCCCCACAGCACAGCTTGGTTTCTGCTTGGTGTTTTTTTGGGAATCTTTACATACTCCCCAAGTTTTCCAGATTCCCTGAATGCCAGAATTGCATGAAGCATCTCTACACGTGTCCTGACAGGGGGGAACTGCCCACAGCTCCTCATCCAGCTCTTTCCTGGCTCTTGGGGCAGCACAAATCCACAAAATCAAAGCTGTTACTTTCTGAAGATGATGATGGATGAGCAAATACCTTCTTGCTCTTCTGCTGGACAGCTATATTAGCTCTGTCCCTGCCAGATGGGAAACAATTATTTATGGAGCACTTCAGCCATCTCTTCCCAACAACAGGCCCTGTAACGCTATGCTTTTTGCAGTATACTTTGGGCCTCCCCAGTGGTCTCTCTATCTGCATTGCTCCCTGCGGATTCCAGCCTTTCTGTTTATTTCCCAGTGGCACAATTGTGAATTAGATTGCTCTGTCTCTCTCCATATTTTTTTTCACTCTTTTTGTTGCCTTCAGCATCAAAGCAGGGCAGGAGTTCTGCTGAAAATACTCTTTCTTCCTTCAGCACTTAGAGATTTCAGATCAGCCAACAAACTCTTCTGGAAGAGCTCCCTCATTTCCTTTTTTTTTTTTTTTTTGTCAGAATTTTTACTGATGCTTTAATTTTCTCAGTGCTTTTTCCTTGCCCTGGCTTGTGAGCTGTTTTGGAGCAACAGCTTCTTCTGGTTGGTGAGCTGCATTTGAGGCTGTGAGACATCTCACCATTGCCTTGTGAGTGTCATTAGTCAGCACGTGTGTTGGAGAGCCTGGGAGGTGGCTTTCCATCACCAAAGGTGGCTTTCCATCACCTCTCCACAAGCCAGTCACCTGTTTCTTAGTGGTTTTCTCCTTACTTCTTGCCACCATTGTTAGCCTTATGGCAAAATCCCCCTCTCAGATGGTATGTGTGGCTAGGCCATGGTGTGTAGCAGTATCCCACCTTCCCCAGCTCATCCAGGAGCTGCTTGGGCATTGCCTGTCCTTGCAGAGTTTGCGGAGAACCCAGAGCCCCGGGAACAGGATTTTTACTCCACTGCCTTTCTCTGTAGAGTCTGTTCAAGGAAAATCCCCTGGGATGCTTTTTATATAGCTGTAAGCTGTCTGTCTGCAGCTCTCTGTATTATTTTTTTTAACTTTTTTTTTTCCTTGAGGAAGGAGGCACAGCCAAGGAGATGGTCTGAAAAGTGTTCCAATGCTGACCTGAAGTTCTTTGGTGTTGCTTTAAAGGAAAATATGCACAAGAGAGAGCAGCTAGGAGCAGGTCAGGTAGCTAGAAGGATTTAACCCTGCTGTGGCAGTCCTGGATGGTCCAGGCTAGGCAGCCCCCCCGCTGCCTGTTGTGGACCAGGTCATGTCATTGCCTCAGATGCTTGGAGAGTGTCTCCCTCCTGGCATGTGCCTCCATGAGAGTGGCTGAGGCCACACTGTAAAGCTTTGGGTCCTTCCTTGTGCCTGTAAAGGTGCTCAGCAGGCGCGGCACCTGCCCCTTGTCCTGGCTGCTGGTGTTTGCAGCCTGTTCCCTCAGTCATCGCTCTGGGGGTGCGATCTCATCACATCCCTGAGCTTGTAACAAAGACCTGTGGAGCGATTTGGGCAAAACACAACCAGTGTCATCTCTCCATGGTCCCTGTGGCAGTGCTCCGGTTCCCTGCCACAGGGACACAGGACATGGCCAAGCTATTGCTTTTCCTTGGCCCCTGGCGGGGGGCTGTGGCTGTCTCTCAGGACAGCTGGCTCCTTGCTTCTGTCTCTAAATGGATTTCAAACCCATCCTGGTAATGCAGCTGGGCTGTCCATTATGGCCCATCTCCAGCTGGGGGGGGATGGGACCAGGCTGTGCAGCACTAGAAGCGGCTCAGCATCGCTGATGAGGTCCTGTCTGCTTTTAAGTCATCAATATTTTGCCGTAATGTGCATTCCAGACGCTGCAGACAGGCTGTGGCTCTCCTCGGAGACGCAAATTAATAGCAACAGGGCCATTAGTCCGTCACTTGGAATCAGCGTTTGCAGCAGGATCTGCCTGCACAGCTTGGCGTGGCTTGGTGCCCGTGCTGTGCTGGGAAATGGCCTCGCTACACTGAGCGAGTTTTATAGAGCCTGCAGCAGTGGCGTGGGGAGAGGGGGAAGGAGAACATCCTTCGGCTGTGGGCCAAAGGAGAAAAACCTGGTTTGCCATGGTGAGGCTGGAGATCTGGGAGCTGAAGTCCTGGGAGCTGGGGGGCTCCTGTGAGAGACAGAGTGGTTGCGAAAGGGGCGTTGTCACATGCGAGGAGCAAAAGCCACTACCCCTCTGTGATGCTACAGCAAGTGCCCCTGCTGCCCTTGCCCAGGTGATGCCTTCCTTGCACACACACACCCCGGATGGGCCTTGCCCACCCCATTGCATGGCCGTGCTCCCCAAAGGGTCACAGTGCAGCCTGGTTGGCGATGTCCCTCCTTTGCTCTGTGGGCTTTGTTGGAGTCAGCCAGGAGCAGGACAGCGCAGGCAGGGCCATGGCTGCAGAGAGGAGCCAGCAGTGTCCCCCTCAGCCGCAGGGGCAAACTGCCTGTGTCAGGGGGTCAGGAGCTGAGGGGAGGCTGGGGCCAACTGTACCCCCTAACCCTACCTTGATCTGTCCTTGCAGGAGCAGCCAGGGCTTCATGCACATGAAACTGTCTCGGACGCAGGAAAACAAGTACGTGCTGGGTCAGCACAGCCCACCCTTCGACAGCGTGCCAGAGATCATCCATCACTACGCCAGCCGCAAGCTGCCCATCAAGGGGGCTGAGCACATGTCCTTGCTTTACCCGGTGGCTATCCGTACCCTATAGTACTCACCCTCACGAGCCAGGCTCAAGGCTGGGTGCACCCAAAACTGGCCCATCCACAGGGCTGAGCGCCGCCGCGATGAGGATGGGCTCCAGACCGTCAGCCCACAAGCAGCACTCTGCGCATGGCCAGTGCTGTTGGGGATTGCTGCAGCCGGCCCCTTGTGCTGCTCTTCTAGGGGCTCCCATGCACTGGTTTGCCTGCTGGAATGGCACTGGAAGGAACCCCTGTGTGAGCAGCTGAGTGGGGCTCGCCGGCTGTCCACACCTGCCTCCAGGCAGAGCTTGGGATGCCAGGACTGGGGCTGGGACCTTGGAGAGTCCAGGGAGGGGAGCATTGTGTGCGAGTAGGGGGATAAATCATCTGGTAGCAGGCCTGAGGTGCCTCCATGAGAGTGTCTAGCTCTGCCCATGAGAGACAAAACAGCTGTGCCCACAGGTAAGGAGGCTGGCAGGGGTGAGCAGAACCTGCCTGGGGCCAGCGAGGCACGCAGAAGCCCCGGCAGGCTGCCCTCACCTGCACCGGTGCTCAGTACTCGCTGCCATCCTTTGCCAAATGTAAATAGTGACCGGCCTCGGCTGTGTGTGCAGCACCACTGCCTAATAAAGTGGTGCATGGTTGCCTCCTGCTCCATGGGACTGTGTGTCCACATCCCACCACGAGTGGGGGATCAGTGTGGCAAAACAGTGGGAAGCTTAAGTAAATTGATTTTCCCTGCTCCCTTGCATACACTGAGATCAGCATGCCTGTCCAGCCAGTTCACTCCTCTGAGACACAGGGGACAAGGGATGCTGGTGGTCGTGTCCTTGCCTTGCCATGTCTTTGAGACCCATTATGGGCAGTGATGAGCTGATTTTGGACTTGCCTGTTACTCCCTGTAGAAGAGGGTGCTCTTGGCAATCTTTTGCCTTCTTGTTTTCCTTCATCTCTCAAAAATCTTGGGCAGAATTTCACAGAGCTGAATTTCACAGAGCTCCTGATCTCCTCCTATGAGAATTTACTGGCTCCAGTACTGTTCTTTGTCTTCCTGACACCTTGTCTTTGGGCCAGCTTGCTCCTCCTTTTTTGGCTGATGCTCTCTCTGGTGCTCTGTACTGTTTCATGCATACCTTGCCTTTTAACCTTGTTGCTGGTGTTGCTCCTGTACCCATGCACATACCCTCTATCCGTGCTTCAGCCTAAGCTCCATCGTGCTGTTACTCCCCAGCAGCACATTCCCTTTCCCCTCTGCTCCATGGGTGGGGATGACAGCAGCAAATTCACTGCTGGACCAGCAAAACCTTTTCTGTGAGTGGAGCAAAGCCCTCGGGCATTGGTGGGATGAGTTAGCAGTGGCCTGATGAGGGCTTTGTGAAAAAGCATCATCCTCCCCTCTGCCTGCTGCCAGGAAGAAGCTGTCCCTGCTGGTTGCTGTGGGTGACTGAGTGATTGATGGGATTGTGAGGACCTTGTGTGGGTGAGTGCTGCAGCCACTACAGGAACCTTGCTCTACCATCTGGAGCTCTGAGGTTTTTCAGACTCGATCTTAGCTAGGGGATGGCTGTCCTGGCTGCCCTGCACAGTTTTGAGCTGCTGTGGGGGCCATGAGGCATGGCTGGTGTGGTCTGTGAATGCACCCCGTGGTCGGGAGCCTGCAGAACTGTGGTGGCTTGTTCCAGGATGCCTCAGTCTCTGCCACTCCTTAAAAGGCAGCAGATTGAGCTGGTCGGTGTCTCCTTACAGCCCACTTGGCTGCTGGCAGTTCTGGCTGCCTCTGGATCCCAGAGAGGCATTTTGTCCGGCGGGGATGGAGGTGACTCCAGTGGGAGAGCTTTTCTCCCAGAGCCTGCAGGAAGGGCTGGAGATGTAGAAATCTGCAGAGATGCTGCTGTGTGCCCTTTCTGCACTTCGAAGGTTTTGAGTACTATTTAGCAGCCCTGCTGTGCCCTGATGGCTCCGGAGAAGAGCTCATCACGGTGGATCCTCTGCCTTCTTGGAGGCTGTGGGTGGGAAAGAAGAGGCTTCTTGTGTCCGTGCAGCTCCCCACATAGTGTGGGGCTGTTTTCTTGAGGAACTGAGGCAGGGAGCAAACTGCCTGGGAGCCAGTGCTGGCTGTGCCGCCTTATGGTGAAATCCTGCTCAAGCAGCCTGGCTCCATCTCAGGAGCATCCCTGCTGAGCACAGAGATGGGAGGAATGAGACCTGTGTGCATTGCACTAGCTCCCCAGAACCGGTCATGGACCAGCAGGACTGCCCTGCAGCTGGAATGTGTGTCCAAGTGCTTCAGTAAAGCAGCTCTTGATCGTTGCTGTGGGCATTGCATCCCGCCTGAGCCCTTCTCCAGGCTGAAGAAGTGAAACTCCCTTCTTCTGCCCTGGCCATCTTCAGCAGGACTCTCAGACTCTCTTCATGTACTTGGAAACAGCATCCAAGTGGGGTCTCACCAATGCCAAATAAAGGGAAATAACCCCTTCCTTTGTCCCTGAGCACCAAAAATATATGACTCCAGTTCTGGCATCCTTAGTGATGGAAGGTGGACAGCAGCTCCCTAGAAAATTTGAACTGAATTTCTCTCGAAAGGGTATTTTACTGCTGCCTTTGCCATCCTGTGGCTGAAGTGAGCATTGTTTGGGAATGGAGTGAGTGAGGGCAGACATCCCCATTCATGAGAATGTTAATCCCCAGGAGGGACAAGGGTGTGAGCAACCTTATGTGGCTTTGAGGTTAACCCTGTTGGGAGCATAAAGTTTGACCAAAGACCTTTGTTTGTAACAATTCCCAATCCACTTGTCCCAGAAATCCCCTGTGTTTTCCCAACTGCCTGTGTTCTGTGTCCCTCCTCCTGGTAAGTGAAACAGTTCTGTCATTTATCGCCTGATTGCTAGTCCCTCACTAAGCCCTCTATAATCACCAGGCTGGTTTAGCATACTGCAGGTCCTGATAATGAAGGAAGGAAGTTTGTTTTGTAATTGGATTAGCACTGCTGGGAACAGCTTGTGCACAGTGTCAGGGCTGAGCTGGTGCGGCCCCGGCCTTATGTCACACTGCCTGGTTGTGGGTCAGCTTGGGGCTGTGTTACCCCTCTGCAGGACTTCACTGACCAAAATGATGTTCACAAGGCTGTCTCCCATTAAGACAGGCTGAAGGAGTTCAGGCTATTCAGCCTGGAGAGGACAAGGCTCCAGGGAGACCTTAAAGCCCCTTCCAGTGCCCACAGGGCACAGAGTTGGAGAGGGACTTTGGACAAGGGCCTGGAGTGACAAGGCAAGAGGCAATGGCTTCAAACTGAAAGAGGGCAGGTTTAGATGAGATAGGGAGAGGCACAGGTTGCCCAGAGAAGCTGTGGCTGCCCCCTCCCTGGAAGTGTTCCAGGCCAGGTTGGACAGAGCTTGGAGCAACCTGGTATAGTGGAAAGTGTCTCTGCCCATGGCAGGGGATGGAATGAGATGAGCTTTGAGGTCCCTTCCAATCCAAACCATTCTCTGATTCTATGAAAAGATGTAGGATCTTGCAGGATGGAGACAACCAAGAGGGATAAAAGACTGATGGAGGGCAGAATTGGAGCTTGCCCACCTGAGAAGCTGGGGCGTGTTTGCTGAATTCTGTCCCTAATGTCCCCCACGTGCGGGAAATGAAGCTCTTTGGTTAGTGCCAAGCCTTACGTCACCCATCCCAGCACAAGTCATCAAGGCTCCTGAGTACCTCAGAGGTTGGAGAGAACTAGCAACTGATCCTTGTGGGACTAGGTTAAACGCTCACATTATTTAGGGTGTGCTCTGTCATCCATGCCCCCTTCCTGCCCCTCTGGCCTGGAGATGTTCCCTGAAGCCCAAGCCTAGTGATTAGTTTGAAAACCCAGCCCTAGCAGGGATGCTTAATTACTTGAGTATCCCTGAGAATGCTGTGCCCTGTGTTTTGCCTCCAACCACAGCAATCTGCAGGAGGATCAGATAATATCTCCTCAGCTGCCAGAGTTTAGAGCAAAGGAGAAAAATTTGTTCCTGATCCCTGCAGGCTGCCAGTGGAATGTGCAGGGTAGCACATACATAGCACACATGTGCACTGGCATAGACATGGCCCAGCTGAAAGCCTCCTCTCTAATCTTCTCCTGAAGACCAAACGTTTTACCCAGGGGACAAGTTTCAGCTTCTGACTTAGAGGCCAGCCTCACTCAGTCCCTTCAGTACTGTTCCTAGCATCCTGCCAAACCACTTTCTTGCTCCTGGTGTCCTGTTTGAAAATTGTCCCAAGACATCTCTTCTTGGATGCCTTCATCTAATTTTGAGTCTACACCTGCGAGCAGTTCTCTCCTTTTACATGCACAGTTTTGGAGGCCTGTCCCCAAACCAGCATGCTCAGGCTGGGTTTCCTTCAAAAAAGCCTCAGAAAGATATGAAAGTCTAGATACGTTTGAATCCCTCTTTTCCATTTTCTGGATGTGGAAGGCACATTTGCTGCATTTGTTTGAGATTTGAGCCATATCCAGGTTATCTTAAACCTGGCCCTTCTTTCATAGGGAGGTGACCTTGCTCCTTCCCTCTCTGATGTCATGCAGCCCCCCTGGCTGACCCTCGTGCATTTACAGTGTGTCCTCAGCCTGTGGTTGTGCCTCAGGCATTCTCTGACCTTCCCATCTTGCTCAGCTCGATGACCTGCACAGCCACCAGTCTTTCTCTTAATTTCCACCATGAACATACGTGTGCTATATTGTTCTCCATTAAATGGTGGGCCCTGACCTGTGGCTATGCAGGACTGGCAGGCTTGCTGCATGTCCCCTCTTCCTGTGGGGAAGAGGACATGTCCTGTGTCTTGCTGTGCCTCCACAGTGCACTGTGATTTACTGCCTGAGCGCAGCGTTTCAGCTTCTGCCCACAGTTACCTCTGCACATTCACAGCACATCTGGCTTTGGTGTGCTTGCTCTGACTCTGCACAGCATGTCCTGGTTGACAGGGAAGGCTTGTGCATCTCTTCGCCTCCATGTAGGGTGATGTCTGAGCAACCCCCAGCTCTTCCTGGTAACTCACTGTAAGGATTGCAGGCTCTCTGCTGCACCTTTTCCTTCCGCACATGCAGGCTCTCAGACCCTCCCCTGCCCCCATCTGCTCAGTCCCTCTCGTAACCATGTTCTGCAAGGGCTGAGATGCAGTGTGGCATCAACATCCCAGGCTGTCCTGGCTCATCCTTCTCTGGAAACCACGGACTGAGTAGTGACTGGGTTTTCAAGTCCTGCTAGAGATAATGAAGAGTGTCTGGCAGGCAGCAAGACCCTGGGAAGGTCTCCAGTCCTGTTTGTGGTGCTGGTGACCACAGCATGCAGGGAGAGCTGTCAGCTGGAACAGACTGGGGCTGGGAAGGAGGGAGGTAGAAGCTGGGACTTGTCCAGTTTGTTGTACAGAAGGCAGTTCCTGGTTTTCTTTTTTTTTTTTTTTTTTTTTTTTCCCAGGGAAGGGCTGAGCTAAAAAGCATCTTGCTCACTTCTGCTGTGAGTAGTAGCTGAGCTCTCACATGCCACAGGCTGGGGCAGGTAGTTTATGTGGGACCAGGTCTGGAGACTGCATCACCCACACGATGAAGGCTCTTGCACTCAGCTTCCAGCCTGTCCCAAAGGAAGCGGCACATCATATACCAGAACAGGAAAGAGAGCGAGCACAGGGATGTTTTTCAGCCCCCTCTGCACCACAGACCCTGCACTCCCTGCTCAGCTGAGGGTCCATCTGAAAGTCCAGCTTTTGGGACAACCTTAGGCTCTGTGGCTTCAGTATTGGCAGCCCCGCAGACAGCACAGTAATTCGTGCTGGCAGCAGCTGCTCCCACTCGAAACACAGCCATAATTGCTCTTGCTGGGCTGGTCCTGCTTGGGGCCATAAGGACCAAGATCCTTTTTTATCATCATCCATCTCATTCCTGTGTTGGCAGCTGCAGTAAATGTCTGTCTGTCAGCAAGGCCGTCGGGGCACAAGGTCGGGTCACCTGTGGCAGGGGATGATTTTGACAAGACTCACAGGTTGCTTGAGATGTGGAGTGGGGGCATCTTTCTCCTGTGGCTTGGTGTAGGGATGGGATGGGGTCTCTCATGGCAATGCTGGGGGGACAGAGTGACCCGTCTGCTCTGCTCTCCATTAGCAGTGCAGCTCCGGGGTCTGCGTGTGCTGGGCCGGCGTCAGCGGGAATGGGCCATCCCTCCCTGATGGCAACGGCTCATTTCCATATAGATGGAGGAATTTCAATCTCAGTTTGCCAGCTCTTCGTCACGGTGCAACTCAAGACCCAGATTTCCAGTTTTCTTCTCCGAGTAACGCCAGGTGCTCTCTGGGCTCGGGGACTGCAGCGCGCTCGGGAGAGCTGCCGCCCGGCCCTCGGGACAGGTGGGGGCGAGAACACGCGATCTGTGTAGCTCCGCTGGTCCCCACGGCATCTCCGCGCCCGAAACTGCCATACTGCCCTTAGCGAGCCCAGCGGCCCTCGCTGGGTTCTGCCCTGCCCTGGAGCAGAGGCACCCGCGGGGAGGCCGCGCGGTGAGCGCGGAGGGCACCGGGGCAGATGAGGGACACCGCACACCGGGCACGACACGCCAGACGCCGTCACTGCCCGGGCACTGCGACGGCGCCGGGCGGGGGCCCGCGGGCGGGGGCGGCTGGAGCGCGGCTGCCGCCTGCCGGCCGCGCC
>VZRR01002868.1:325308-345918 GCA_013398015.1 Oreocharis arfaki
AAACAGCGGTCCTGTGGAAAAGGGTCTGGTCCTCGCCTGAAGGTCCAGTGGTGTAGCTTCTCGTCCTCTGGAAGTCCAGCGGAGAAAGCTCCCTTGTGCCTGAAAAACCTCTGATTATATCCATGGAAATGCAGAGGGGAAATGGGAGGGGAAATGTTCAGTGCCCCCTCCCAGGCGGAGCATCTCACAATGGGGTGGTGAGGCACCGATGGGCCCATTAACAGGAGATAGCCCAGAGCCCGTTATCTATGAGTCCTTTGGCAAGGCACAAATGCTCCCATTAACAGAACATAGTCCGGAGGGAGGAGGCAAGGAAACACTGCCCCACCTGGTTTCACAGCTCATGAAGATGGTAATAGAATATACTGCAACTCAGGACACCATCTTTGTGGTTTTTTGTCCTTCCCTGTTCATCCCTTTTTCTCACTTCTTGTTTCTTTCCCCTTGTGCTGTCTGTCTTTAGCTGTGACCAGCCTTTTCGAGTGGTGACTCTTGGCACTGCTGGCTGGCCATGCTAGCTGCTTTGCACTCCTCTTCCACTCAGCCTTGAGCCATCTCAGGATTCGACTTGATGTGGGATTTGTAATGTAGACTTCTGTATTAAGGACATAAGGATAATGCTGACAAGGAGAATGCTGTGTAAAGCTCTGATATGGCAGAGGGAATCCCCTTGGAGATGCTAAGGATTTATTGTAAATTTATTTAGCCTTGGGTTTATACATCATACAGTGAATTTTCCTGCAGGTTATACTGACTCTTATGCTTTAATTGTAAATTAAATATCTCAATGGGATCTGAGTGGTGGCAATGTGTGCCTTGCACCTGAATATATTCCTGGACACTTCATGGTCTGCTTGTCTTCTCTGAAAAAAAATCTGTAGAATGACCTATTGGTGACTTACATAGGACTAATCAAAGGACTAATAGAGTCCTGATCATGGTTTTCTTACTTTGTTGCTCATACTCAGGTTTTTTCCAGTACTTCATCAATACCATTCCAATGAGTGGATTTCCTACAGTCACTGAGGAGCAATTCGGTTGCCTTCTGGATCTTATCCTGCAACTCTCACTCCCTCCAGCTTTTCCTACCATAAACAATAGAATTTACGCCTTTTGAATTAGAGGCCTTTATTCGTCTTTTGTGAAGTGATGGACATGGTAAATACATGGGACAAATTCTATGCACAGAACAGTCCTGATGCAAAGTTGTTGCTGTTCCTCTCCCTTCCCCTCAGGCTCACATTCCAAAATGAATGATTTTTCTGTATTGTAGGCAACTGACTAGCTTCAATTTATAGACCTCTGTCATCTTCTGGTACAGAAATTGTCATTATATCAGTTATTTTAGAACTGATAAAAAAATTTCTCAGCTCTGCTTTCTTGGGTGGTTGAAATTGCCTTGGTTAAAAGTTCCTATACCTTTCCTCTCCCAGGAGGTAATAATAAATTTGGATCCTCTCAAAATACCGGTGATGGGTAGTGAAGTAGTCTTTTCTACTTCAGCAGAAAGAGCAGACTAACAGCTTTTATTTCTTCTTCCTTATCCCAGGAATAACTTGCAAAAAGTTTAGGCTGGAATGCCACCTGCTGTGGCTCTAGTCCCAAAAGAATAGGTGGCCATGGAGGTCTCTCTCCTGTCACACTTTCCCTGTGGGAGCTTTGCAGGGTTACCTGAGGCTCTGAGCTTTCTTCTCTGCTGGGCATCGAGCTAAATGCCGTATTAGGATAATTTTTTCAGTATGTCTTTTCAGGCTGATTATCAAGCTTTTTTTCTCCTCTTTTTCATGCTCTGCAAGGCAAGAAAGGAAAGGGATTTAGAGGAATACTGTAAATGCCAGATTTGTCATGTGTGGTTTTGTGGCAAAGTAATGAGATACGAGTTTGAATGATAACTCTGAGTGACAATTCATTCTTTCCTGCCACCCTACCAAAGAAACACTCAAAAAATCGTATGAATATATACTCAATAGAGCTCTCCAAGAAAAATGAGGGACCTCTTCTCCATCTTCTCTTTCTGTAATCTTATGTGCAAGAGAAATAGAGAAAATGAGATATCCCAAGTATGGTGGTGAAAATTAGTAAAATGAGGAGCAACCAAGGACACGTGAGAATTTGTAGGGTTCACCACCAGCCTTTTGGCTGGTGTGGTTCATGTTGATCAGTGATGGGAGAGAAGTTCTTGTGGCTCTGCTGAGCAGTCTTGAAGGGAGCCATTTATCAAAAGAGCAGGGGAGGTGAATGATTTGGGCTCTCGAGTGATGTTTTGGTTCTGGAAAGAGCCCAAGTTATGTATTAACTGTTGAAGATGTGGCAGCAGCTTTGAATACCTGAGAATTGTGTCGCAGAAGAGGACAACTTCTGAGGTTGATGGCAATATGCACTGCAGGAGATATCTTGAGAGTGTTTAGGCTTGGTATCCCTGACCGTGCTACAAGTAAATGTACCAACAGACATTTACGTATTTATTTATTTATTTACCAGTGAGAGAAAAATCTGTAGTCCTTGTTACTGCTCAGAGGCAGGAAAGGATCCCTTGAGGAAAGCAGAGAAGAGACAGAAAGAGAAGAGCTTTAGATTTCTACTTTTGAAAGCATATTTGGGGTTGGGGTCCCTTTCTTGCCTCCTGCTTGACATGAGGCAGTGCTTCTTTCTCCCTCTGGTACTTAAGACTGCTTGTGTGCACGTATCGTTCTTCCCAAACCGTGCCTGAGTTTATCTTGAGATAAACAGCTCCTGCTTCTGGGGTCATCTTTGGGGAGGCAGGTGTTTGATTAGTCTTTCTCTTGGCTTGTCTCTTGCTTCTGTAGCTATTTGGGCTGCAGTTATTCTGTGGCAGCCAGACACATTCAAGATAAGGACCTCTTACTGGTTTCACAGGGGAGCGACTTCCCTCCCTGAGCCAAGCAGAAGAAAACCTTGGGTGATAAACTGACCAAAAACTCCACCCCGTCTCCCTCTTCTGTTGGCGGGAAGGAGGGAGGGGTTGGGGGGAGAAAAGATGTTTATAAGGGCTTAATTTTCTTTTCATTATCCTTCTCTGAATTTGTTAGTAATAAACTTACTTTGTATCTCTAAGATGAGCCTGGTGTGCCCTTGGAGTGTTTTCTCCGGGTCCTTAACTCATGAACCCTTCATTAAATTTTCTCTCCTCTGCCCAGCTGTAACAGGGGAGAGTGAGTGAATGGCTCTTGTGGGTGCCTGGCATTTGGCCAGTGTCAAACTATGACAGTCACCAAGGAAAATATCAGTGAAATCCTTCTGTTTGTGTGTAGTACTTGAATTACAGAGAGTTTTTGGTCCTTGAGCTGCTTCTGTGCTTTGTGGTAACTGTATCTGTTATCTCTGGTAGTGTAACTGAGGGAAGCACAAACCGTGCCTGTCCCTGCGCTGTCCTTGTCTGGTGCTTGGGTCTGCACAGACTGCTTCCAAAAATATGCTGTGTATTTATGCAGTTTAACTGGTTTGTTTTACTGTGATTTCAAGGTTAGGGGGATGGACAGCACATCCTTTGAGCGCAGCTTCTCTTCAGTCAGATGACTCTTTCTCCCCAAGTTGTTCCAGCTGGGTCAGAACATCGAGGGCCTGACTCCAGTAGTGCTTAAGGGTACCAGTGTGTGTGTACACATACCTGGAGTTGTACATGGGTTGAGGACCTGCCCTCTGAGTGGACAGATGCATGTGAGATGGGGGAGGACATTGAGCTGGGGACATGTCTAGGATTGCTAAAAGCATCATGGTGAATAACGCTTTTATTCCTGCAACTTTTTCTCTCAAATACCGTAAGATCACATATTGCCTTTGCACAGCGTGTGTTTGTTTTCATGGACAGCACTTGCTTTAGTGAATCTGCTTAAAGTGCCTGAGCTACAACACAGCTGTCAAGGCTGGTTGGCTGGCATGGGATGGGGACTGCTGGCACGTCACTGCCGTGCTTGACAAGAAGAGAGTTTTTCAAGAGCACCTGACTTGGCTGGGATAAGTGAATGGATTTTTGTGCCACACAAATTTTACAGATGAACAGTGGCCACCAGCTATTACTTGGAAGTTCTCAGATTGTCTTTGTGGTGCAGCAGGGTGTTAACTGGTGGTATTGATGTGAGTCCTGTTCCCAGACAGCTGGGAGTAAGTACCTTGGATGGTACTTACCAGATCATCCAAGGAGACAGAATGGTCTGGTAAGGAACTGTGCTCTGTTCATAGCACAGATGATTCAAGATAATGATTTCCAAACCATGGAGATTCTGGAGTGTAGAGCAGCTATTGTGGAAGTTGCTCTGATAATGCTTGCCAAAATGTCACTCTTCATTTTAATTGCATGCATTTAACTACAGCCCACTGTATTCCTGTTTCGTTTTCTCCATGCTATTATTAATTATGATGCTTCATGGAGGTTGGCATCTTTAGTAAAAGCTGTGCATCACTTTCCTTTTATTCTCTTTCCTAAAGTGAGTCCTACTTCTCACTTGAGGGAGTGGCAGGAAAAGTCAGTGCACTTCATCCCCTCCTGACATTTGTGTCAGCAACAACGAGTCTGTCACTCTCTCCTCTGACAGGATCCTGTTGCCCCTTGCCTCTCTCAGCTTCTGCCATTGTACTCACTGCTGCTTCCTGCTCCCACTCTGCCTCTCAGAGTCTATCAGTTGTGCCTCCAGGAGGGGAACTCTCACCTCCTGAACTCAGTAAGAACATTTGGAAGTCCTGTGTAGAAATCTGAGCTCCTGAAAACCCCAGAAAATTATAGGAAATCCAGATCTGCTCATTGAGTGACAGAAGTGATATGGAGAGAAGTGTTTATGATCGGATGATGTGGCAGCAGCCTCAGACACCAGTGGACATTGGCACATCCTTTCGCTTATCCCAGCTCAAGGTGTTGGAAGCTCTTGATGTTCCAGCAGTGCTGTTTGCTATGCTGCTGTTCCTGTGCAGAGTGAGTGGAACAAAGTGGCTGGTTACTTTGTAGATTAAACCTCATGAAAATTAAAAATGCTTCTACTGCAACTTTGGGTTTTGCGGCACCAATACCTGTTGGGCTGAATTCACCAATTTGCTTACTGCACTGGGTGCTGAAGATGTTTGTGAGATCTAATGGAATTTTGCCTCTTGCATGGTTCCTGAGGAACGCTTGTGGCTATCTGCTGTGTTGTGGTGATGCTTGGGTTGGGATGTGAAAATTAATGGATGTATTTATTTATTCAGGGAGAAATAAAACCAGCTCTGCTGTCAGTGGGACACAGATTCTGGCTGAAAGAAGCAGCCGGGAAGGATCTGCCCAGAGGATGCCCCGACAGCCCAGCGTGAGCCGTGTGCAGAAGGCAGGAATCTCTGGGAAGAACAGTGGGGGAGGCAACAGTACCTAAATAAGGCCTTGGAACAGATGGGTTTTGATACTTGACAATATATATAAACTGTGCTTGTTAAAGCTCCTTGTGTTGTATGTATTAACCTGCAAA
Organism: Oreocharis arfaki; assembly: GCA_013398015.1. Taxonomy (NCBI): domain Eukaryota; kingdom Metazoa; phylum Chordata; class Aves; order Passeriformes; family Paramythiidae; genus Oreocharis; species Oreocharis arfaki. Next base: position 330,759 of record VZRR01002868.1, read on the forward strand.
CACGATTTGTAATACAGGGAACAGAGGTGTTGGTTCTTATTTCCAAAACTTCCTTTGACCATGCAGACTTCTAGGAAGTGCTCTTGCATTTGGCTTGCCCTGTTTCCCCATGTGTCTGTTTCAGATAGAGGTGCGTTCTGTCACCTTCCAAGACATAATCCCATGTTCAGTCCTCCCAGTGGTGCTGATGTGATTATTCATTTACAAAGTGTTACAGCCCCCTTTGCCTCAGGAGCCAGGTCAAATGAGGAAGTTGTTCCAGATGAGGGAGGGAACAGGTCCATCGCTTAGGGCAAGAGACACACAATTGCGTAAAACAGGTAAGTGGGTTTCTTAGAGCTCAGCTGCTACCATGCATGGTTCCAGAGGGTCTCCAGGCAGTAGGGTGCCTCCTAATGGCTCTGGGAGCTCAGGGGCTATTAATGAATTCCATGTCCGTAATTAGTACCTCTATTCTGCAGGAGTTAGATGGTGAGTCCTAAACTCAAGATCTACCTCTCATTGGCCTGCTTCAACCGGTGCTAAAATGAGATTTGCAGGGTCTGGGTTTCTCCTACTCTGATCAAGTAACAAAGTGCAGCTGCTCCCCTCAGAAAAACTGAGGTGGTGTTGTTCAGAGGCCTGAGGGGAGGTAGCTGGGCACAAGTTATGGTCACAATGTTGGGCATCGGGAGAGCAGACTTTGGCCTCTGTGGAGATCTGTTTGATGCAGTCCCATGGGATCAAGCCCTGGAGGGAAGTGGCACCCAAGGAAGAAGATTGATATTCTAGAATATGAGTGCTCAAGAGTGGGTCCCGCCTGGCAACCCAGAGCTGCATCCCATGCCTGAGGTCCAGCTACAACCCTGACATCCCTTCTTGGAGCCACATCCCTGGCCCCTGTCACTCCCCACCCCATGTCCAACCACTCTCATAACCTCAGCCTCGTTCCCTCCAGGCTCTGCAGAGCTGGAGATGCTGCTGGGGGCTGCAGTGAGCTGGGGCTTGGCTGGGGCACAGCACCTTGGGGTGGGGGCTGTTCCCTGTGGCACCTCAGCTCGATGGCCTGGAGGCTGTAGGTCCCCTGAGGTTGCCAGGGACACTCTGGAAGGGACAGGGCAGGATGTGGGATGTTTTTGAGGGGTGTTGGGGTCAGCCAGGTCTGTAGGGAGCCCTTCTTTCCGCATGAGACAGCATTAGGTTATGTGATTAAAAGCTCACCACCTTGAATGAAGAGGAGCAGGGGGAGGTGGAGTAGCCCTGGGAACCTCCACTGTGCTAGGGATTCCCTGTCCTGGCTGCTCCCAGGGCTCTTGTTGAGCTCGGAGGTAGCTCCCATCCAGAAAGGTGAAGGGGGCCACTCTGCAGGTCACATCTGCTCCCTCGCTAGTGGCAAAGGTCACAATATAGGATGGAAGGGAAGAGCATTTTGGGATTGTGACTTATGTGATGTTCAGGGGAGGAACCAAAAGTGGGGGAAAGGAGGGATCAAGGTGGTTTGGGGGAGCCATAAATGTGAGAAAACAGAAGGATAAGGATATGACATCCTGCATGGCATCTAATGCCCATCTACCAGTCTGGGATTACAGACGCAGTCTGTGCCTCCTGAAGATCCATACTGAGCCTCGCTGGTGGCTGAAGCGGGGGACATGGACATTTGTCACTCTTAGGGTGCTTAATCAGGTGTATGGGCAGGACACCGACTGGTGCATTTTCTGTGCAAAGTTGGTTTCTGATAATTATTCGCTGTTTAAATGGGTGATGTTGGCTGTAGCATTGCCAAGGAGGCTTGTAAAATACACAGATAGTTTTATGAGATTTGTTTTATAAAGCAGTTAAAGCAGATAAGCAAATCAAACTAATTAAAGCTCTGTCAATATTTACATAGAGATGTGTGGTGTCAAGTGGAATTTGTACTACCTGAGTGACTTCAGAATTCTCAAGATTTTAGAAGGGTAACACAGAATGTGCAAACACTCACCCAATAAATTGAGGGCTCTCAATCTCGCAGTGACCTTGGGCAGCATCCCGACTCAAGGGGAGAGACCCCAACAGTCCTTCTCTAAGGACAACTGATTCCACTGCCCTGCCTGCCCACCAAGGCTCCATCTGTACCCCAGCTGAGTTTGATGTGTTGTCAGATGGTAACAATAAACCTTGCCGTCTGACCTTCAGCCCCTTCGCAGCACCAGCAGGCGCAAGGGTTAGTGCCACATGCCTAAATCCAGCCCTGTCTCAGCTGAGATCAGTCCCAGGTCTGGTGGACCTGCCACAAGCACCCGGTGAAATTTATCCTTAAACAGGAATGAACACCTGCAAAAGGAGAGGAGTAGGGAAAGCAGGGGGAGAGCCTAGCAGCTCTCCCAGTCGACCATCCAGCCTGGACTGAGTGGTGCTGGCAGGATCCCTATTTTCCTACAATTTCCCTGCACTGTCATTGCCAAAAAAGGGAGGGCCGGACAGCAAAATTTAGTTTGGCCCGTACGGGGATCGAACCCGCGACCTTGGCGTTATTAGCACCACGCTCTAACCGACTGAGCTAACCGGCCATATTGCAAGATCCTCTGCGCCGCCCCATCCTGCCCTGGCACCGGCTCTACCGTCCCAGAAAAAAGGGTAAAAAAAAAAAAGAAAAGAAAGCCTAGCAGAGGATGGTTTCGATCCATCGACCTCTGGGTTATGGGCCCAGCACGCTTCCGCTGCGCCACTCTGCTCCCGCTTCTTGTTGGAATCTGTGAACGCTCTCATCTGCGCTTCTGACCCGGCCCCGGGCGTGCGGCAGCGGCGGCACGGCAGCCCCGGAGGTACCGGTAGCCCGTGCGGGGTGACAGGAACACCCTGCTGGCCCCAAAACGGGGGACAACGAATGAGCGCACTGGTGCGTGGCTGCCCCACTTGCTGTTATACCTCTGACCTTCTCCCAGGAACCACAGGCTAAGTGCCCACTGTGCTGCTGAAAGCAGAACGGAGACAAAGTCCATCGGTTTTCTGGCTTGCCTGGTAGGAGCTGCCATTCACCTGTCGTATACAACCACCTATCCATCAGATTTTGGGAAAACGGACAGGCGTCCTATGGGGAACGTATAAGAAGGCAGGTGGGTGGATTTTTGCACAAATCCTCAATACGTATCTCACAAATTCGGGAGCATGGTTTCCCAAAATGCTGTCAGTGGGAGATACACATATTTTGGAACGACCCCTAGATGAGAACATAAAGCCTGGGACTGGGGCTACTCAGCACATCACACACCTCGTATCTGCCTTAGCATCACTGTGTTCACAGCAGACCCCTGGCAGCGGGACTCAGGCGCAAAAGAGGACGCGCTGTCAGCACTGGGGTGTGATCTCATTTTGAGAAGAAGCTGAGGATGTTGCCCACGTACTTACCTAGCACAGAGCCTGTTTTACTCTGAGGGGTTGCTGGCAGTGACTTCATCCCTTTTCAGTTCCACAGCCTCTTTCTGACAGGCACAAGGAAGTGGAGTGGACCTCTGGGGGGGTTGGTGCTTTGCCACATTGGTGTTACCCAGATTTTTTGGATAAACCTTTTCCTTTTCTTGGTCCTGGGATGACCATCCCCAAAAGTTGCCAACAATATTGGAATGTTCCTGCCTTGTACCATCAGTATCTTGCCCCCCAGGGTACTGAGGTGTGTATCAGGGCCATGCTCAGAAAAAGGGACCTCTCACCTCTGAGACATTTCTGGGTTCAAGAACTGGGCAGCTGCAGCTGCTAAAGAAGGTGGAGAAGCCACCTTCATATAAAAGTCATATATACAACTTCTTGACCTTGACCATCAAGAAGTGGAGTAGGTCATGCAGGAAGGTTTTGTGGCCTCTGTCCTCGGAAGTCTCCAAGACCAAGCTGTATGAAGCCTGGATCATGTGGTCTCACCCCAACAGATGACCCTGCTCTGATGATGAGGTGAACTAGAGATCTCCTGGGGTGCTCCCCATCCTCTCAGGGTTGTTCTGTCTCGAGAGCTGTGTCTGTATGCTCTGCTCACCTGTGGCCTCCAGGAGACTGTCCTTGCTCCTACAGCCCTTGCCTATATATTCTACCTCAGGATTGAAGTGCTTGAAATAAAATAAAGAGCCGAGGCAGCACAAGGATGAGAGACAAGGAGACAAGGATGCAGAAAACAGGTACATACTCCCATTTCCAGCCCAGATGTCCACTGAGCACCAATCCCTCATCCTCTGCAGTGTCTTCCCACTGGTACTGGGTAGCTTTTTACCATGGCAAAGCCTCATGGCCTAGGGAAATCCTCACTCTCAAGGAGTCAAATTTTGAAGTGTCCTACACCCACACCGAACAAAGTGTTTTGTGCCAAGTAAGGAAATCTGGTGGCAAGTCAAAGATTCACCATACGTAACTGCAGACATCTATAATCCAGTGGTTGAATTGTTGTGGACATACCCAGTGCCTTTAAAAATGCTCTAGAATATCCAAAATATCTGCTTCAGATTGGCAAATGAAATAGAGACCACAGAAGACTGCTTCTTCTGCAATGTTACTGGAAACCAGTTAAGATGTTCCTGAGTATCTTGAACAGCACCAAAGGCCCTTGACTGCCCAGTGGTTTGAGTCCTAAATTTCTACATCTGAACTTGTAATAGTCACCTGCCCTATAATCAAAGGAAAGGAACAGACACTTCCAAGGTGCAATTCACCATAGCCTCAAAGTCAAAAATGTGGAGAGAAGTCACAATGTAGAAATGCCTTTGTCTACTGACTGAGAATGTTGGGAAACCAGGTGACTGACACACACGCAGAGTTTGTGTTGCAGATGTCTGTGTGTTAATGGAAATCCATTAAAGCAAACAAAGCAATACAGACATTTCTGGGCCTGGTTAATTTGGCCTGTTATAGATTATGGGACAGATAGATGTGTATTCATGAGTTAAAAACCCTATTTAGTTGCCTAAACTCAGTCAAGGAACAAGAAAGATTTTCCTGTCTCATCCAGCTTTGTGTGGCAAGTGGTACCTATTCCTTCTTATTTTTGCTAATCCTCTCTCCAGTCGTTCTTTCTCCTCTAGACCCTAGGGACGCTCCCCATCAGCCATTTCTTGCTCTTCAAATTGCTTTTAAAAGCTTTATTTCTTTACTGTGATCACCACCCTTGTTCTGTGCCACCTCTTCGCTGCTTGTTGCACTTCTCGGACATTTCAGTGATGTGGGAAGCTTTGCTAACTACTATTTCTTTCATTTTTAAAACCATGTTAACTATTAGAACACACATAGCAATCAAAATTCCACAATCTACAGACTTCGAAACACCCTTTCCTATTTCCTGTTTTTTTTCAAGGACAATGAAAATACACATTCAAAATAAACTCATTTCAGGCTGGTAAAGATGGTCCTCTCCATTCATCTCCCCTCCTCTCACCAAACAGCAACAGGGTGGGCATTCCTCTTTGGAAGTTGTTGCAATGTTGTTGTGGGAATTTTGCTTTTACTTTAGGGTTTTAATTATCAACCCAAATATGGACAGTATTTAATTAATTTTAGACTGGATGTCTACATTGCATGCCCTGTATAAACTAGAAGTTCTTTAGTGTATTGCACCAAGTTCTTCTGGATCATGGTTTGTAATAACCAAATCCAAACCCCCAAAACAGTCTTGCATGTAGACATCTACACCACAGATGTGAAAAATTAAAAGTAACCTGAACATAATATTAAAAAAAAATGGTCTATTTGCTAGAAATAGTATTTCAAGTTATTCTGAACTGTTTCAGCTGAAGTGAGAAAAAAGCAAGCAAGCAGGCCAGCAAGAAGATATCATATCCAATAATATGTATATAATGACATTCATGGGTTTAATTGGCTTACCTTACAGTGCTCACTGCATATTCATTGTCTCTCTTAAGACCATCCCCCAATGATAGCAAGATTATTTACCTATTTCATTCCCCTGCTTATTTATTTTTAAGAGCTACAGCTATGTATTTTCAAGCTTTATTCAAATTAACTACATTCACTTGCCATGTTTGTGCCTGTAACTCATTAAGGATTACTACCCTTTTTTTTTTTCTGACAGCAAGCAGCCCTCCAAAAGCCAGCAATTTCCTCATATGTTTTTGCAGAACTTCTTTTACTTTCTTGTTTCTCAGACTGTGGATCTCAACTGAGAGTTGATCAAGGGAATGAGAATGGTGTAAAAAGAGAAGACTTTGTTTGGCTCAGTTTGTGTATTGTGATGAGGGAGTACATAGACAACTAATATTGACCGGTAAAAAAGAACCACTACAAGAAGATGTAAGGAGCAAGTGGAAAAGGCATCTTTCCTTCCAGTGGCAGAAGGAATTCTCACAACTCTGATAATGATGTAGAGATAGGATGAGAAGGTCAACAGGAACGGAGGCAGCGAGCACACCCCTGCCACGACAGAAGTCACAAGTCCCACCACACGAGTGTCACTGCAGGAGAGTTTTATCATTGGGAATGAGTCACAGAATAAATGGTCTATTTCATTAGGCCCACAGAAATCTAAATTTGAGATCAGGAAGGTCAGTATGGAGTTAAAGCCACTGATCCAAGATGCAGCGCCCAGCTGGAGGCAGAGCATGGTGCCCGTGCAGGGCCTGCACACCGCCAGGTACCTGCTGTAGGACATTGCTGCCTGGAGGTAACACTCTGCAGCTGCCAGGCAGCTGAAAAAATAGTATTGGGTAAAACACCCCTGCATTGAAATGCTTCCATCTCCACCCAGGTAGCTGAGCAATATCCTTGGCAAGATATTTGAGCCATAGCAGATTTCTAAGCAGGCCAAACTGCCCAGGAAGAAGTACACTGGGATGTGAAGGTGCCAATTAGCCACCACCAGAACAACAATTAAAGTGTTTCCAGTTATGCTCACGAGGTAGATTGACAGAAATGTCAGGAAGAGAAGAGAATCAGGACCATTCCCAAAATCCAGGAGGATGAACTTTGTAACATCTGCTACATTTTTTCCACTCTTGATTTGCCATAACTTTTGTTCTAGTGTTAAGCCAGGAAGTGTTAGCAGCAATGAAGACCTCAACGGTTAAGATTCCAATAATGAAAATTCCCTCACAGAACAGAGAAGCAAAGAGTAAAAATGTCTTTGCATCACCAGACCTGTTATGTAATTTCTATAAAGATTCTCAGATACTAAGAGTCACATTGATTAGTACTCCACATACTAAGAAGAGAACATACAACTGAAGTGATGTCCATGTTTCTTCTCTGGCACAATGGTAGTTTCTAATGTCTCCAGTCTGTGCAAGCAAATTAAAAATCAATAGATGCCATCACAAGTTTTGCCATATTTTTTTCTGTCGTGAAAAAAAAAAAAAAGTTAAATTGCTCAGTGACATAGCCATATTTCCATTGCTAATAAATATTGATGCATTGATGTATATTATATAGTCACTCTTTATAGGTATGACCTTTAATGCAGACATTTTTCTTATTTAAAGAAAGTTGAAAAACAATCCAACTTCCGTCCATGAAAACAGGTATGAAGTTGATCTATACCATCCTCAGCATATGTCCACCCTGCCAAAAAAGCCATGAAACACTCACAAACAAAAGCACTCCACAGTTACCTCAACCTTCAGTCTTGCTAATGTGTAGAACAAATGACTCCAAATTTATGGAGTTTAATTCACCTAAAATGGACAGAGTAGGTCATCTTCCAAAAGTACCTATTTCCTGTACCAAGAACTCAGAGAGACTTTAGTAGCCAGATATAAAATCAGAAAAATACAGTTCAGATAAATCCTACTGCTTGTCGTAGCGCTTTCTTTTGGTTTTGCCTCATGTATACTGAATAATACCTTTCTCTTGATTCCCTTACAATTCTGATTTTCCAAAAATCCTAAGGCGTCTACTTAAATTGTTCTGGATTTGTTAAAAAAAAATTCAGTGGTCAAAGCTAGTCCCAATGTGGTGGTTAAGGGTGTGCTGGCATAGGAAGACAAGAGAGTGCATGCAAGGACAAGTAACCTGAGAGGAATACAAACAAACTGTCTGAGCAAACAGGGATCAAGTTAGGAGAGTTAAAGCCCTGATAAAACTAAACCTGGCTAGGGACTCCAAGGGCAATGAGGAAAGCTTTGACAGGTACATTGGTGATAAAAGAAAAGAAAATACGGGCTTGTCTCTGGGCCTTTCTTCCTGGAAAGAAGCAGGAGATCTGGTTACCCAGGAACTGGGTAATGTTGTCAGAGAACTGAGAAGGCACCTGCCCCTTCATCCAAGCCACTGATGAATAAGTTAAAGTATACTGGGCCCAGTACTGAACCTTGGGGAACACAACCAGTGACAGGCCACCAGCCAGTGCCTGTGAAATCATAGCTGTAAGCCAGGATTCACCTTCTGCACCTCAGCTGTTATGCAGACAAACCAGAGTAATCCAAAAGGCAGAGATAGCACATCCAGGGGCCAAGAATGTCACATACTTTTCATCTAACTCAACATGGAACTGCAGTCCAGGCTGAGACCGAAGGTGGTGAATGTCTGTGGTAAAGAACCACAGCACCAAAAAATGAAGCATTTTAAAACTGCTGCATACCACATAAAAATTGGGATCTAGTGCCTAAACACAAGTGGATATCCAGTGCTAATAGAGATGTTCATACTTCACAGGTATGAAGTATGGCAAAGGACCTGTACAAGCCTGTTCTGTTCTGGATCCACAGGCAAAGTCTGGGCAGGATACTTGAGGATATTTAACATGTCGGTAGTAGTCTGTGTAAATACAAATCAATTGTTTAATCACTGACCATAATGTGAGTCTATAAAAGTAGCTAGATACGAATAACTTCTAAGCATATAAATCAAGACAAGATAAATCACACTGCTAAAGGTGGTAGAGGTGAAGTTCACATGCATTTTTAAGTTTGCATTTAAGTCTACATTCATTGGTAAGGTTCCACTGAATGGAACAAACCAGATCCCTCCAGATGACTGACTCAAGTAAAATGTTGACAAGATCACTCTCAGGCTATGGCAACCCAAAATGTAAGATGTGCTAGCTCTCTTCAGCTGTAGAGAAGATATGAATCAAAGGAGAGTCATTCAGCTGCCTAAACATAAATAATCATTTAACACATCGGATCACCCAAGACAACTACATGGGACTGCCAGCTACAAACCAAGTCCTGCAGGAGCCTGTATTGGAAACCAGAGGAGATGTGGCACCATAAGACATCTAAAACATAATTTAGGAAGCAACAAGTCCTTGAATATCTCTCCTGATACAAATCTATGCAATTAACTTCTAAATGTGTTAAACTGCATGAGATAATCAGTAGTTTTTCAGTCTCTTGCAATACAATGCCCTTTCGACCTTTATCCTTGTAAATACGAGAGGTGGAACAACCACATTTTGAGTCTTCTTCTTGCTTTAGTCACTTTCCTCCAGGAAAGAGTTTTCTCCCTAAGGTTTTGTTCAGGGCAGTTTTTACCTCCTGGTTCCTGAGCAGGTAGATCAAAGGGTTCAGAGCTGGGATGACAGCACTGTAAATAAGAGTCACTTGCATATCCCTTTTACTGGAGTTTCCTGAAGAGGGTATTGTATAATTGAAGAGGACTGAAATATAAAACACAGTCACAACAGTGAGGTGGGAGCCACACATGGAGAAGAGCTTCCATCTCCCTTCCTAGGACCAGACTTTATAGAAGAGGAAAGAGACAATATAGAGATAGGAAGGGACTACGAGAGTGAAGGGGCCTAAAACAATCGATGTGGTGACAACATTGAGCAGTGTCATGTTGAGGCTGGTTCTGCTGCAAGCCAAATTTAACAGTGGTTTGATGTCATAGAAGAAGCGATGAATGCGATTGTGGCTACAGAAGCTCAGCTGAGACATCATCGCTGAGTGCATCATGGCATGGACAAAGCCAGTGGACCAGCTGGCCACGGCCAGCAACAGACAAGTCCGTGGACTTATGACAAGGGCATAGTGCAAAGGGCTGCAAATGGCTGCACAATGGTCAAAGGCCATGCTGGCCAGCAGCACAGCCTAGGCACTGCCCAGCAAGTGGAAGAAGGGGACCTGGGCCAAGCACCCACCAAAAGAGATGGGTGCCCAAAGAGAAAGCCAGTCAACATCTTTGGAACAGTGACTGTGGAGTAGAAGATGTCCAGGCAGGACAGGTTCTCCAGGAAGAAGTACATTGATGTGTGGAGCCGCAGCTTGGATACCACCGTGGTCACAGTGGCGCCATTTCCCAGAAGAGTGGCCAAGTAGAGCAACAGGAGGGAGGTGACGAAAAGGTGCTGCAGCCCCTGGATATCGATGAGGCCCAAAAGGAGGAACTCCCTGACTTCAGTGTGGTTCAGCATTGCTGGAAGAGTAAGAAGCAAAGGCAAAATGTAAAGGTTCCACAGTTGTGAGGAGTAATAGTATTAGATAACTCACTCATTTCTGTGCTACTTTAATACAAACAATTGCATAAGAAAGCAAAACATTAATATATGTAGTCAAATAAAAAAGTTGCATAGGAACTCAAGAAATTAATAGGGATAAAGAAGACTTGAATATAGTCTTATACTTCCTGTCTAGAACAGAGTAAAATATTACAGAAAGGAAAATACTAATGCAAAAATGCCCATCTGTGCATAATAGCTGAATATCTAAGGTGTTCATTGCTGCTTCTTCATCTTCAGCCATATCCGTATTTCAATTCTACTTAGCTGTAACTTCCTGCTGTATCCTTTGAAGCCATCAATTGAGCTTCTAACCCATAACATTAACCCTGATGTTTCCTTTCAATTATTGTGCCTGCATTTCATTAAACCAGTTTAAACATACACATTCAGTTAACATCTCTTCCAGACATCTCTTTTACATTGATGAGCAGCAGCAGATGAACAGGACAAAATCTAGCATCTCATTTCCTACAGTACTGTGATGAAGCATGACTGAATTTACAAGAGCCAGAATAGATGGTGCAAGATCCAGACAAATTGGCTCATCCCACTCACTGTTGATCATATGCCCCACTAAGAATACAGAATCATTGAGGTTGAGAAAGACCTCTAAGATCATTAAGTCCAGCCATCAACCAGGTCCAGCTCTTCAGTGGTCTCCTAAAATGCCAATGCTTTCACTTGTTTTTCTGTTTCAGGTAAGTTTGGTTGTCCCTACGTGTAAATCCCAGCTAAATCCAATAAAGAATGAAGTCCTAAGATCATTTTACTAGGGCAGGTAGGGACAGGGATTTCCAGCTTACAATAAAGACAAAAGATTCTACAAGACAAATAGTTTTCTCAGTACATTCGATGTAATGATGATTAAAATCAATGAATACAACTAATGAAAAAATAATTACTTCCAAAATATTTCCTCTAACTAGATTAAAACACATATAGGTACATTTAATGTCTTTCTTTGTTCCTTTGTACTATATACTTTTACCAAAAAATAGGTGATTTCTGAAAGTCAGTATTGTGTATCTCAAGCCTAGTCACTCTTTTTCTCATACCTCTTTATTTATCATTTCAGCATGAAAACAGTAGGCAAACAGACAACTTCTAAACTTATTCCTTAACAGAACAATCAGCATGTGGCCTAAAGGTAGTTTATGCACATGTGTCCAGTCAAAAAACCTGATTATATTTCCCTGAAAATGCTTTTAGTCTGCTCTTTGAACAAGCTCTATTTGAAACATTAGATTTAATAATATCACAGACTTACCAGAATTTTAGTCAATCACTTGCCTTTGAAGAGGTACAGATACAATTCTAGTTTTAAGACTCTTACTTAAATACAAGTGCAAAGAAAAGACTTCGCATGTTGAATCTTGCCTATTTTCCCAAGTGCATAAAGTAGATCTTAAAAAAAAAAAAAGATAAGTCTCCACAAACCTCACACCAGTACCTATAAATACTTTTGTCATTGTAGTAGGGCCCTCTGGAGTGAGACAGAAAGCAAAGCTGAGGGCAAAATGACTCCTTCTATGGAATTAAAAGACTGAGAATTTCTGTTCTCCTTTTTTCTTCCACAACTACATGGTGCTTTTCTAGCTGAGAGATTAGTACTGCAGGTGTGATGCCAAGGGCCACAATTCCAAGGGGCTGGTAGTTATCCACTGGTAGGGGATATGAAAGGAACAAGATAGATTCGTCTTTATAAAAAAACTGTGGGTCTGCTGATAGGTAAAAGCTAGATACTGAGAGGTCAAAGAAATAATCGGAGGATTTCCACTGATTGATGAAAGGAGTGAGAGGGATTTGTCTTTACAAATTGTGAGTTTGCTGATAGGTAAAAATAGATACTGAGAGATGAAAGAAGCAATGGAAAGAACCACAAATTCCACAAGAAAAGAAAAAGGGGGGGAGGGTATGCATTAGAAGGGGTACTGTATTAAGCAATTCAGGAAGCCCGTACCTATCAAGTGCCTCAGCCAATGGGGAAAGAGAGGGAAATGCGGCCGGGAAATCAAGATAAAAAGGAGGCTGTGTCCTCTAACAATTTGAACGACCCCAGGGGAATGCCCCATGGCCTCTCCTGTTATTCGAATAAAGTAACAGGACTCCTCTGTCTCCTTTTTGGACATAAACCTCTGGTGTTTGTGGATTAATTTTCCTGACAATTGCAAGGAGGAAGCTTTGCAAACTGTACCAGAAATCTCTCATGACCTAGGCAGAGGGTGAAGGGAGAGTTATCATGCCCAGAATGAACAAAATGTCAGCAACATTATGTGGGAAGAAAATTTCCTTTTGTTTTGGTCAGCCTCCTGAGATTTATGAATCCATGGGGATCTGTAGAGCAGTGCACAAAGTGTTGCATAAACATTCTGCATAGAGGAGCCACCTGCAGAACATGAAGCATTCTGCGGGGATTAATAATTAACAAAAAAAATCCCCCAAAACAGACTACTAAACCAATCCACCTCTATCCTCCCCCCACATATAATCCAACAGAAATATCTTCATCTTGCTGCACAGAGTTTATGGCTGATAATTGTGTCATATATAATGAATCATGCAACCTCCGCTGAACTGGAGCAGTGTTTAGTCAGTGTTCTCTAAATCTTTTTCAAATACTAGAATTTGTGACACCTACTATGTGTTCCATCCATTCTGATGTGCTAAGATTTCTGATGTTTTATTTTTTATTGGCATTTCACAGATAAGGAGGAGTTTCTGGTCTCTTTGATGTCATAAACCATCCCAAATTAGCATGTTAAGATTAATTTTCAATCCTGTGAAAAAGTTTCCACAACTGTTTATAGTAGTGCTGGAGGTTAGGATTTTTCTTTTTTTTCCTTTCTCTCAGGGAATTTTCTCCCATTTGTTGCCTGAGAGGTGATAACGACGATACTTAAGAGACAAAAGATGTGGTGAGGAGGAGAAGGAGGAAGGGGAAGGATGGAGTTTGCTACCCTCTCTTAGCTGGGGGGCTTTCTCTCGGGAAGTGTAGAGATACTGCGAAAAATTTGGCTGGGGCGTGAGGGGCTGGGCTTGGCCCTTGCTCGCTCTCTCACTCTTGGCGTCAGAGTGGGGAAATGGTGCGGTTTTGGTGCTGGACTATTGATGCCTAGAGGATTCTCTGTCATTGCAGAGCTTTTGTCCTGCACGGCTTCTCCTTGTCGTGGGTGAGCTTCTGCCCAAAAGAGCAGCTCTTGCACTGGGACCTTTTCCAACACCCGACCTCACAGGGAAGGGGACCCCGATGTCCTCGCCCCCTCAGGAGAGAGCGTCTCCTGGCTGTGTGCAGCATCTGCTTGTGGAAGTCCACCTGCCGCTGCCCAGCCCTGCTGTTTTTTTGCTGCTGCTTCAGGCTTTTTTGCTACATTTTAACCCGATACCCCATGGCCGCCCAGACACCCCCTGGCTCGTGGCACGGTTTCGGAGTTTTTTGCTACACTTCGCTTGCCACGCCATGGTCCGCTCACCTCTGCTGTTCCAGCCTGCTGCTCCGAGGTTCCTGCTGCAGTCCATTTCATGACCCGCACCGGCACTAAGACCGGCTGCACCTTGTGAGTTTGTAAAGGATGCCCCTTCCCTCTTTCTTCCACCGGCCGAGCCGCCATTGCCGCGTGAGGGAGAGACGGCAGCGTTCGCAGCACAGCGCCCCCTGCAGGCGCGGGGGAACCATCGCACCCGCCCTGCCCGGCCGGGAGCCACCAGCGCCCCTGCCGGCCGTGCCCGGAGCTGCACCGGAGGGGAAAGTGCCCGCGGCCGAGCGAGGCTGGCACTGGGCTCTGCTCTGGTTGGGGTCGCTGCTGGTGCTGGTTGCTTGCCTTGTTAGAGATAGATCTACATACCAGTAAAGAACTGTTATTCCTTTTCCCATATCTCTGCCTGAAAGCCTCTTAATTTCAAAGTTATAATAATTCAGAGGGAAGGGGGCCATATTCTCCATTCCAAGGCAGGTTCCCACCTTCTTTGGCAGACATTCGTCTTTCAAACCAAGGCAGTCTTCTTACCATGCTGCTTTGCTCCCACATGCTTTCCCAGTAGGCTTAAGGGACAGGGGGCCCTGAAGGCAGACCTTAGCAGCAGAATGCAAGGCAAAAAAAGTCACTGCATACCCCAGCATTCCCCAGCCCTTTTGGTGCCCTGGGTTGTGAGGCCCAGTATCCCTCAGACTTGCATTTTTCTTAGTATACTAGTTTGAAAACAAACCAATGAGAGACTCCAATGTCAGAAAATACAATTTAATAAGAAAAATAAAATAAAATAAATGTAATAGTACAAGAAAACCACTGACAGAGTCAGAATACCACCTGACACCCTGTTGGCCAGGGTGTTGGTAGCAGTCCAAATGGTGGCTGCAGTCTTCCTGGAGAGATGGTTCTGTTGAAGCAGTGATCTTGTAGAAAAGACTCTGGTCTTCACCTGAAGGTCCAGTGATGTAGCTTCTTGTCCTCTGGGGGTCCAGCAGAAAAGGTTGTTGTGCTGTCCCAAAACCTCTGATTATATACAGGTGGGAAACACTCAGTTCCTCTTCCTGGGCAGAGCATCTCACAATGGGATGGTGAGTCATGAGGCAAGGCACTGATGAGCTCATTAACAGGAGATAGTCCAGAGCGAGTTTTCTATGAGTCATGTGCAGGGTCCTTGACTGTCCATTAAAGAGAGACAGCTCCCAGAGGGAGCTATCAAGGATGAGTCAAGGTGAACACTGCCCCACTGTCACAGATAGACACTAANTGTCACAGATAGACACTAAGAATCAGGCATTGACGCAGGTTT
>VZRR01002869.1:0-40337 GCA_013398015.1 Oreocharis arfaki
GTTAGGAAAATTGTGAGCTATGGCTGTGTAGGGCATCTTACTTATCCTTGGTCCTGAATTTGTGCACCTATATTATCCAGTCCCTCAGGATCAGGATCCCTCAGTTATGTCATTAATTTCTTTATTTTTTCTGGAAGATGCATCTCAATTAATCACTGTATTGAAAATGTGGTTGTGAATTGAATTTGTCTTCAAAGTTTAGCTTTTTCACCCCAATTTCATGAAGAAGTTGGCAAACAGAGAGAATCTAGGCAGGAATTTGGAGGATGGTCATGCAATTCAGGTTGCTGAATGTTACCCTGGGGGGTTGGATTCTGTATTATTCATGCTGTGTGCAAGCTTGCCTAATTTATATAGTGTTTTTGCAATTTGAATGAATAATTGTAAATTTCTGAGCTATAACATAGTAGAAAATAAATAAACAAAGTAATAAAGCACAGCAATAATACATTGGGTTTTGTTCTCTCTTTTGAGACTGGTCTATGTGCAAGGATGACATGCACACTAATACAAAGAGATTAACCCTTCTACCCATAGATTAGCCATCTGACAGGGCTTTTTGAAATCCAAAATTCATGCCACTCCTGGCCGTAATCCAGCTCCTGTTCCTGTACATATTTGCTCCTACTTAAATTTGTTTTGTAACATTAACTTCTATGAAGACTAACATTTTTGATCAATAATTTTGAATTTAAAAAATAAAGGGAGTTTACCAAATATTTTTTGGTACTGAATGCATTCAAAAAGATCACTAGTTGAAATCTGAGGGTTTTTTCCCCAGTATTCATTCAATTTTTATGAATCAGTTAAGGAAACAACTGGGCTCAAGGGTTCTAAATAAATGCATGAAATACACCATCTACTATAACTTAGATAACATTTAAAGAATTCAAACTTTTATGAAATTTATCATTAAACTAGCATGTAAAGAAAATAATAGAACCTGATGGAAAGAAATAACATTTGTACTAACATCCTTAAAACTGAAGTTGTATTAATACAGTATTCTGGCTCGGGGACATGACCTGTTGAAATATTTGTTGAAAATAAATATTCTGACTGTAGAAAAATGTAAATGACCTTTAAGATTAAAAAATGTATAGACCAAAGTAATGCATGAGTCTATATTTAAATCCTTTTTAAGGAATCATGTTGAAATATTGAATCCATTATTTTTATTCATTAAAATAGTCTGAGAAAACAGCTGGAGATTGTCAGAAATGTCAGTCAAGGCTTAGATATGTTTTCCAACCTCTAGAATATGAATTACAGGAAAACAGAAAGTGTAATTAGTACAAGACTCCTTTACAGACATTTTGAATACCCTTGTTTCAAATGAACTCAATACAAAGTTGGCATACAGCATGCCCCTTTCTATTATTTTTAGTAAAATGGATTTCTTGCTGTGATAAGTGATGCAATTGTAAATTTCAACAGAAAAGTGATTCTGATAAACAGTGGGTAGCATTTTTATTTAAGTAACAATAATGTCATTCAACAACTAAAATAAGTGGTCTGAAATGTGATGCTATAGTCAAAAACAACAGTGCAAAGTTGTTGTTATCTTTAAACATTGGAATTTTTGTCCTTGGGAAGAAGTCCTGGGACCCAGCTTTAAGTATTAACAAATTAAGAGTATCAATGAAATAGCACTTCAGTGTAAAGAAAGACAGGACAGGCTTTTTCACAATACTGTCAAGATCGAAACAATCCTTCAAATCACCTAAAATCAAGAGAATATTTCAGGCTATATTTCTTAATTTATATCAAATATACCTGGGTACAATAAATTAAGAGAAACGAGCTCATATACCCAGAGAAATCTATGTTGTCCTATACAAGTTTTGAGCTTTATCATGTCTGTCCAACAGGTACAGAACAAATAACGAAGATCGCTGCTCATAGGAAGATGAATAAATACTCTGAAGTAAATTACCTATCAGCATTTCTTTTTCCAGTTAATTATGAAATGGCAAAGCAGTTCTTTTTTAGCTTTAGTACTCTATTCCTGACTGGGGCCTTCATGTAGAAAGCAGGGTAAGTAACTTTTCTCTTCATCAAAGATGTTATTTGCTATGTGTAAATACAGTGAGTGAAAAAAATACTGGGGACTCATGCTACTGGCATGAGTATGATGTTTGAAGTTTGAGCTTTCAAACCTCCTGGTTTGGAGTTCTGTTACTTTAGAACAACTAGAACTCCCTGGTAGTGTTTCATGCACTAATACTGGAGGCATCTGCTATAAACTTTATGTCTACCTTAAGTTTATTCATTTCTCTGAGAATACCAACACAGAGAAAAGAAAACTGGAAAGATTTCAGATTGTGAGTTTATATGTGATAATTCAAAGTTTCTAAAACATCAGATTTTTCCCTGTATTCCTCTGTAAACTCCGATTATGAGTAAACTCAGGAAAAATATGATATTGCAATAGGTCATGTACCATGATGGAAAACTGAAAAGTTCCTCGAAATAAGAGGAAAATATTACAGACAAAAAACCTGTTCTGCTTTTGCTGGCATAGAATTAATTTTCATCTTAGCAGATTGTATGGTTCTGTTTCAGACTTGTGACTGAACAGAGCTGGTAAGGCACTCATGTTTTAGCTATTGCTGAACAGTGCAGTTCAGCAAGTAATGCTGGGGAGGGAAATTGTCCATGGCTGCCTGGTGCCTAGGGACTATTTGGACTCCAGTGTTTTTCTTAGGCTTGGTTTTGGTGGTTGTACTGGTTTGAAAACAAACCAGTGGGAGATCACAAGTCAGAATCATAATTTAATAGGAAAATTAAAAAAATAAAGACAGAAAACACTGGTTTAAACTGGCAGGGTCAGGATACAACCTGACACCTTGTTCGTCGGAGTGGCGGTAGCAGTCCAGTAAAATGATGGCTGCAGTCCTCCTGAAGTGATGGATGTGGTTCTGTTGAAGCAGTGATCCTGTAGAAGGGTCTGGTCTTCCTCAGAAGGTCCGTTGGTGGCTATGTAGCTCTTGTCCTCTGGGAAGCCAGTGGGAAAAGCTGTCCATGGCCTTCCAAACCTCTGAGTATATACAGATGGAAACGCTCAGTTCCGCCTTCCGGGCGGAGTATCTCACAATGGGATGGTGAGTCATTCGGCAAGGCACTGATGGGCCCATTAACAGGAGATAGTCCAGAGGGAGGAGGCAAGGAGCACTGCCCAACCTGGTTTCAACAGCTCATGAAGATGGTAATAGAATGCACTGCAACCCAGGACTGTGGTGGTGCTGCTGGGTTTGTGTTTTGGTTTAGTGATTTTCCTAAAAAACCTGCTCTTATCTCAATCTAGTTTTGCACTTCCCATTCTGGTCTGCATCCAACTGGGAGGGAGGGGAGCAAGTGATTATGCGGTGCTTAGCTGCCTACCAGGATTAAACCACAACAACCCTTTACTTGTAAAAGAAAATCACAGAATCACAAAATAAAAATTTGCATATTACTGTGATGCCTTAAGTTTTAACTTTTATAATTTAAAATCCTGTACTGTCTAGAGTATAACTCTGAAGTTTTTGTAGTCTGTTAGTTGCTGCTCTCTTAAGCCAGATAGACATAACAAACCCTCTCCAGGCCTGCCCTCCAAGGACACCCAGCCTGTCCTAGGCCCAAAATGTAAACCAAAATCTTGGGGGGGGAGGGAGGGGGGCACGGGGGAANGGCTACCTTTATTCCCTTACTCTTGTCTAGTCTCTGTTTTCTAGGTGGCCTATTGAGGCATCAACTGCAAAGCAGAATGTTTTCAGATCTATTCTTAGATATTGTTTTCTAGTTTTTGTATAATATTTTAATATTGTAAAATGGAAAAAAATACCTTGCTTTTCTAATTGCACTTGATTGCAGGAAGAAAACAGAGTCAAAGCCTATTCTCCCAGCAGAAAAAATTATCATATCATTCTACCCCAAAATAACTCTACTAATATGCAGGTGAAATAGCACATCACACATTTTTCCTCATTCTTTTAATAATAAAGTGTACCACATCTAATTTGGCCAGTCACTGTGGTTTACATGAGTGTTAGCTAGATGATTTCCCTATCACACATGACTATCTGATGGGAAAATTTGAATTAAGGTATAAAAATGCCAGCTCCTGGGCACTGTAACACAGTACAAATACAGACTTGTAAACTGACACGAAGTACTCGTTCCCTAATACTAGTAGAAATGCAACTGTTAGCCATCAAATAATACAGAAATAAAACAAACCACAAAAGAACGATAACAAAAAATGCTCTCAGGATCCAATAAGAGAATATTTATTAAAATATTTCAGTTTCAATGTTTGAAATGTAACAAATGTCTTGTAAGGTTGACATAATTTTGTCAAATTTTTTTTGGTAAATCTCATGTTCTGGTCTTGTAGCAGTTCTTTAGTAGACAGTGAAATTAACTTGCTGTTGATAGAGAAATAGGCAATGATTAGAAAGTTATGGTTTTGGAATTTGCAGATAAATCTAATGCTGAAGATTTTACATAATTTTCTGATTCTTTACTGGAAAAGTCCTTATGGAAAAATTCATTATTACTGTTACAGTGCTAAGATGCAGACAGATAGAATACAAGCTGCCCAGATAAACTAGAAAAAAAAAAAATCTGTAAGTGTATCTAACTGCCTACTAGGTCAGTACATGCTGCTACATTGTTGTCAACAAAGGAAATTGAAATAATAAAATTAAAAGCAAAAATTTAATTAATTGGGTCCTTAACTGGCAGTACTGGAACAGAGCTTCCTAATGCTTTGTTTTCTTCACCATAAACCATTTCAATTAAGAAAAAAAAGAAAAATAAATTACAATTAATTTAACTATTTAGATTGCACCTGCACATGGTCCAACAGTAAGGTGTTGAGATTTTAAAAATATCAAAGCGTAAATAAAACGTATGTTTTTGAAATAACGTAATTATCAACTGGGGCAAATCAGCAAGCAATGCCATTAGATGACTTGTTTAAAATGCTTGTGTCAAAATTAGGTGTTAAAAAAGTATTTTGCAGTTATAAAAATGGCAAGAATGTGACTCATGGGATGAAGTCTAAGATCTATTTCATGATGGAGGTCGATCTATGTAGTGTGAAATTTTGCCCTCACAATCTAAGAATCAGAGTAATTGATTATAAAGTTTTGATATCATACTTATACGAAAATGTTGTTTGATCAATAAAAATCTCAGCAGAGAGAGTAAATAAATAGATAATATTGTTTACTCCTCATGCACCTTAAATAATAAAAAGTACAATTATAATTTGAATAAGAGCATAGACTATTATTATGAATCACAATGAGCATGTCTAATTAAAGAGTCATGAGACATTTAAAAATATAGGCTATATTATACTAAGACTTTTAAAAATATAGTGAGATTATATTAAATGCATAAATATAAAATAATTTTAAAATTCTGAAAACGTCTTGCAGAGATTAGTGAAAACACTTTTATCTATTTTTGTAATAACAATAAATGAGAAAACAAAGCAGCATTTATTTATCTACAATCCAAATATATATAGATGTAAAAAACTAATATCCTTAAAAGCACTTTTAAATGGAGTCTTATTATCTCATTTTAAAATTATATCCACAAAGAAGTGGATGTTATAGGGAGCATGGAGGAGTTTGAATGGTTTGAATAATGGTTTTTAACAACATTCTTCTGAAAGATGCTTATGTGACACAAATAATAGGAGCTGATGTCAATTCTAAGTCATTTAGGAAAAGTAAGAATGCACTTGAAAGAATAATATAAAAATGTTAATTGCACTTCCTCAGATATGCAACAAAGTTATGGTGAGTCAAAAAACAAAGATGTGCTGTTCATCATGAAAATGGAGATGATAGGATAGTTGGACACTTAATGACATATATTGATGAATCCTAATGGAAGATAATCCTCTTGAAAACAAATTTAGGAAAGCTAGGTTCCTTGCAATAAGTATGTTTAAGTAAGAATCAAGGAAACTATCTTCTAATGACAGTGGAATGGAAGGTAGCTATCTATTGTGAGAAAATAAAAAAACAAATTAAAAAAATCAGGTACATGACGAACTACCAAATGTGACTTTACCTGACATAGGTGAATACAACTCACTATTCCCAAATACAGAATATATATCAAAAAAGGATGCGAAAGAAAGCTATTAATATCTCACATCGTTAAATTAGGTTGATAGTTTCAGTTACATGATCTTGTTCAGAGGTGAGTAATTGGATTACCTCTTAAATAGCCAAGGCTAAGCAAGTCAGATGTGAGAAAAAACTCAGTTCAGGCATGCTAGATAAAGCAGTGTTAACATTTATTTAACAGCTAAAAGCCCTGAAGATTTCTTCTTTGCTAAGAATATTATATCTCAGGATGTGCAAAGTCTGCACAGGATCTGCAATTACATTTTCATATACTGTCACAGTGTACAGTACATGAAAGAACAGAAAACTATCCATCTTTCATATGTATTTACTGCTTCTTTACTAGTTTTCAGTGAAAAAAACAACAACTTCCTGTCTCAGTAACATATGGGATTGGGAATAGGATTGAAGAGAAATGACTGCATTATGAAAGCCTAAAGAATGACATTTTATCTTGATGTTGGAAATTTGGAATTAAATGCTGGAACTGCCGATGTACTAGATCTCAAATCTGCTGAAAAAATGGATGAAAACTGGAATGTGATGAATGGCATGAAATGTGTGAAATGGTGTAGAATGATGGTAAATCAAATCAGGATTGCTGCAAGAAGTGATTGAAATTGGGTGTCATATCCTAGCTTTAGGAAGTCTCAATTAGCATTCACAATAAAATTATCCAAAGATAGTGTCTTTGACTGAAGTACTAAATAAATTTCTAAAAAAGAAAAAAAAGAAAAAAAACTGGCTATAGTGGGGTGGAAAAAGCTGATTTTTCCCCTGGAAAAATCAGGACCTGATTTTTTTTGTCTTAAATCTGTATACCTCTGTAGTGGTTTTCTAGATCTATATTTATGTTAATCTTTTTTCTATCTACATGTACATATTTAATATTGGAAGCTGGTACTCCTTAATAAAAATGGTAAAAGCTGGTGAGAGCATTTTCTTTGCCAACATTGGTAAATTGTAAAGTATATTTCATGTTGTTTCTCTCACCTACTCCGGAACCCTAAAGAGAAACATGGTGATTCTCTAGAAATATTCCTCCCAGGACTCCTAGTAGCATATCATTTATGTGACTTTTTGATCAGCTGCCTCCAAAATTACTTATAAAAGCACAGCTCCCCTCAAACAGATTTTCTTTCACACAGTTTACTGAGTCTATTTTCTTACTTTCATCGAATTAATGTATTAAGCTGACATCACTGATTCCTCTGTTGTATATACTTTGACTTTAAAAAATATAGCTGCTGTTCTCTTTAGTTGCTGCTTTAATAAGCTTTTTATTTGTATGGATCTGACTATGGTAAAAAGAAGGTATTCAAGAAAAGACTACATTTTCATGCAAGTGGCGGTTTTTTCATGTCAAGAAGAATGCCACTTTAGGTGGTCTATTTAACTTCTTGAATCGTGGAATCATAGAACAATTTGGGTTAGAAGGTGCCTTAAAAACCACCTAGTTCCATCCCCCCCTGCTACAGGCAGGGACACCTTCCACTAGAACAGATTGCTCAAAAGTCCTTCTAATCTGGCCTTGAACACTTCCAGGGATGGGGCGTAAATCATTCACTTTAGCCTACTGATTATTATTTAATTAACTTATTTATTAATTTATTGATTTGTTTGCACAGCTCACTGAATGCCTACCAATTTGTCAGTATTTTTATGGAAATTTGTTGCCCAGAGCTGAATGCAATGCTGTAGGGGAAATCACATCAGTGCCTTAGAAACAGAACTTCTATTAGACCTTTGCTTTGTAAGGTAATACATATGCAGTCCAAAACGCCTATTAGCTTTTCTATTTTATTGCAACAATATTTCACACTTTTGTACTGATACCTAATGTGCTGTATAGAATTCCTAGAATCAGTGCTTTCCAGCTTGTTGCCTCCCTTTCAGTCTTTGTAGCAACAGGTTTGTCTCTGCACATATTCTTGAGCTTGCATATCTTAAAGTTGAATACCTGATTTTTCTGCCCATGTTGCCAGTTTCTGAGTCTTCACTGGTGCTTGTCACTCTTCTAAATCTATCATCGGCAAATTTCCTTAGCAATTCCATTGTTTTTTATTTCCTGTTAAATACTAATAAAAATTACATATCTGATTTCTGGGTCTTCAGTTTCATTCTCAAGTTGATATATGGAAATATACAGATAGTACTTCAAATGTATTCGTCAGCCAGGCTTCAATGTATTATTTTTCAAAAGCAATTTTAAATACAAAAATTTGTGAAAGATGTAAAATAAAGAACTTTCCTTATTCAAGTTCTTGAGTTGAAATCTAGGTTCAAAATTGCCACTGACTTCAACAGCAAAAGTAGCATCAGTACGTGCTTTCTTACTGAATTAAGAGAGCCCTTTCCAGAGCTTTCTTTTTCCTTTATTTTTCACAAAGTCTGAGAATTATTTAGGTTGGAAAAGACTTCTAATGTCATAGACTCCAACCTTTGACCAATCACCACCTTGTCAACTAAACCATAGCATGCAATGTCCAGTCATTTCTCAAACAGGGGTGGTGACTCCCAGGGCAGTCTGTTCCAATGCTTAACAACCCTTTCACTGAGAAAATTCTTCCGGGTGTCCAACCTGAACCTGTTGTGGAGCAGCTGGAGGAAATTTCCTTTTGTCCTGCCACTGGTTGCCTGGGAGAAGAGACCAACCTCCACCTGGCTACAACCTCCTTTCAGGCAGTTGTGAAGAGTATTAAGGTTCTCCCCTGAGCCTCCTTTTCTCCAGGCTAAACAACCCCAGCTCTTTCAGTCTCTCCTCAAATGAGTCACTCTCTCAACCCTTCAGCAGCTCTGTTGCCCTTCTCTGGACTCTCTGCAACACCCCAGTGTCTTTCTTGTTTTGAGGGGCCCAGAACTGGACACAGCACTCAAGGTGTGGCCTTACCAGTGCCTAGTACAGAGGAACAATCACTACCCTGGTCCTGCTTGCCACACTTTTCTTGATATAAGCCAGGATGCCTTTGGCCTTGCCTTTTCTGCTGGGTAGCTTTCCAGCCACTCTTCCCCTGACCTGTAGCTCGGCATGGGGTTTTTGTGGCCAGAGTTTAGGACCCGGCACTTGATCTTGTTAAACTTTATACCACCGGCCACAGTCCATCAATCCAGTCTGTCCAGATCCCTCTGCAGAGCCTTCCTACCGTGAAGCAGATCAAAACTTCCAGCCAATTTAGTGTCGTCTGTGAATATACTGGGGGTGCACTTAATGCCTTCATCCAGACCATCCAGAAAGATATTAGACAGGACTGATAAAGATATTAAACAGGACTTGTTTAGTTTTTAGCATATGCGCATTTTAAGAGTAGGATTATTCATTTCACTGTATTGAAAAAACATATTTGCCAGTATTTTCTTTTATAAAAATATGCACCCACACACACTCACAGAGGCAGAATTCATTACTTTATTGGTTTGCTGAGCTAGCTTTCTGTGGAATGCTCTGCTTGGCTAGATGTTCTTGATAATAGATATCTTCACTCTCAAGGGCTGTTACTCTGTCACCTTTAATGAACATAATAGATATGTTCCTTGGCAAACATAAAATGGTTTTACCAAAATTAAGAGACTCATGACTGTTTATACAAGCTGAATCTTACTTACACTTATGTGTAAGTGCATTTTATTTCAAATTTCTGTGTAACAGAATTCTGGAGATGATGGTCTCTGCAGTATTAAATTTAACATACTGTCATCTTACTTTAAAATGAGCGTCATGCAAGCATATGGTAAGAATAAAGCATTCTTCTTCTCCGCTGGGAAGTGGTATCTAAAATTATTATTACACGTAAGGCATTGCAAAACCTGTATGTCTAAATCTCTGAATATCAGAATTATTCAAAATTGTTACATTGGCAATACAGTAATTTCAGTACTATCTGACTCTTGATCTACAGGCACACCACTGCCTGCGTGTGAGAGTGATATATTCTTATTGCATTAATAATTTTCATCTTTTATTGTATGAATAATGCATGCACTTTGTTTTCTTTGTGTTTTTCCATTCAGAAAACTATATAAAAAGTCACACCTCCAGATTCATTCTCATTTGGACTGAGCACATTGCTTATTATTAGTTCAGAGATATGACAGCTATGAAAAGACATGAAGCCCATGTATACCAGCTGAGAAGTGAAGGGAGATTTTGAGCTAAAATGACTAAATAAGCATGTTCATTAGGACTCTTATTTTTTCACGAGTTAAAAAAATGCAGAATTATAGCATCTAAGCTGCTTTATTTTTAATACCGTATTTCATTATACAATACATTAATGAAGTATGCAGTGAATTTCTTTCTTCTTGATTTAGAAAAAAAAAATCCTTACATGAATGTAGTGACCTCACTACTGTTCACAGGAAATAAGAGGGACTCTAAGAAGACTGCCGGAAGAGTAAAAAACAAGTTGAGATTTAGATACTAATTAGTGGAATTACAGCAATCTCTAAATGGAAAATATTTCTCTATAGTGAGACATCTATTATTTACTGAACCCACCTTGAAGGAGGTATTTTTTCCATAAAGCTATTCTATTCCAAATGAGAGCAAGAGCATTCAGATCTGCCACTGTATCATATAGCCTAGTGGTGTCTTAAAGGCCAAAAGCACCTTGCAGAATGCATGAGATTTTTGAAATGTGAACACATCACACTTATTTGCAGATTAACAGTACAACATACAAATTAACAAAGAACCTAAATACTTTCTCCACGTTCAGCACAAGTGGCTCAAATCAAAATATTGGGAATATTCATGTCTCCAATGGTTACAATACGCTGAAGCTCTGCCCTGAATGTCTGGGATGCAAATCAGTGACCTGGGCTCTTAGCCCTCACATGGCCTCCAGGCAGCTCAAATGCAGTAACTGTGACAAAATTAGAGCAGGGCTTCTGCATGAAGCTCTCTGAGAGCCTCTTAGACAGGCTGGGAACTCCTTGTAGGTAGGTATTTGTGGATGCAGTGAACAACAGATAAGCCTGCCAAGGCCACTACAGCCAGTGTCAGAGGCCATACCTGACATGACCACAGTTGGCCATCTCCTACCTTTTAGCCCTCTTTAGAGGTCATGATCCTCAGCATACGTGTCTTGTGGCTCACATATACAGCTCCTAGGACATGGAAGGTCATTGTCCTTTATGCAACCATCAATTTGAACCTAAACACATTGAAATAAATTCTCTTTAGAGTATTATACTTGCAGAAGCCAATTTTCTGTGCTGTTTAAGTAAAAGCTGGTGCAATCTAATACAAGCTCAGTTGGCTGGAGCATGGTGTTAACAACATCAAGGATGCAGCTTTGATCTCTGTATGGGCCATTCACTTAAAAGCTGGATTTGATGATCCTCGTGGGTTCCCTCCAGCTCAGACTATTCTATGATTCTGTGATTCCTTACATTGGTTTTTGGCTGCTTATTTGTTTCTGAAGTTGTCGTTTTTTACAAGTAATCTCAGAGACTTGATTTCAAACTTTAGTGGCTAATATTTTTTAAATGTCTTAGAAAAAGCCACCTTCTCATAAGCAAGGGCCTTCTAGAATTAAAATGTGAGAATGGATTGAACAAAACTTTCTAATTCTGAAGTGCAAAATAATAATTAAAAATGCTGGTTTAGGCAGAAAACCGCCAATACACAAACCAAAATACCTGAACAACTCGAGTAACTGAATAAAATCTAGACTGCCTGGAAACAGAAAAGAGTGGATAACTGTTCCACATGGGTTTGTGCTCTGAAGTGTTTACTAGAAGTCAAAAGCAGTCTGTTTCGGGATGGCAAACTGAAATTACTCAGAAAAGTAGTAGAGAAGTTAATAACATCTGGGTGGAAAATGGCCAAAGGTCAGATGCAAAAAGTGAGATGTGAAGTACTTACTGAGGCAAAAAGGATAAAAGAACAGCCCTTGGGAACTCTTCTGGTGCCTAGAGTGTTTGCTCTGCACCACTGGGGAACAGTCAGAAGAATCCTTTTTTCTTTTTCTTCTTTTTTTCTTTTTCTTTTTCTTTTTCTTTTTCTTTTTCTTTTTCTTTTTCTTTTTCTTTTTCTTTTTCTTTTCCTTTTCCTTTTTCTTTTTCTTTTTCTTTCTTTTTCTCATTTTTCTTATTCTTCTCTTTTCTCCTTTTCTTCTTTCCCTCTCTCACTTTTTCTCTTCCTTGTACACTGCAAATGATGCAGTTTGAAACAGTGTTTTCCCTTTCCTAACAAAACTGTAGACGTTTCCAGTGATTATCTGCCATCTGTTCATGTCAATATTTCAATTGCTTCAGAAGCCTCTGGAAAACAACTCTTTCTTGAAGGAGGGTTGAATGTACATTCAAAGGTAGCTTCAGCTGAGCAAGTGTCCAGCTAATCCCCTTAGCACACAGGGACAAGGCTGCCACCAGCTCTAATTGATTCTGAAATGAACCTGTATAGAAAATTAGAAGGTTTGGATTCCCATGTTAGCTTCAATAAAGAGCCAGGATGTAAGCCTGACAGCTGAATGGATTCATAAATGAAAATCTGATAAGCAGCTTAAAAGTGTACTTAAGT
The DNA here is from genome assembly GCA_013398015.1 of Oreocharis arfaki. Taxonomy (NCBI): domain Eukaryota; kingdom Metazoa; phylum Chordata; class Aves; order Passeriformes; family Paramythiidae; genus Oreocharis; species Oreocharis arfaki. Next base: position 12,658 of record VZRR01002869.1, read on the forward strand.
CCAGAAATGATTTGAATGCTCTTGTTAATGGCACATTGTATATTGTCATCTAGTTAATTATCTTTGAAGATGAGTTCTTGCAGAGGAGAAGATATGCCAGCCTTTCACAGCCTTTTCTCATCACATATTTATTAAATTCCACCCTCCTCGCCAGTAGCTGGAAGGCAGAATGAAAGGATTAGGCGACTGCAGTTCCTCCGTGGCTGTCAGTTCACTGTGCCAAACTTCAAATATGAACTGTTGCATGTACTGTCAGAGACATTTCCTTTATATCTTAATTTGCAAATGAGGAGATGACATTTGTTAGGGCTTGTATTTGCACACATGAAAAGCAAATACTGTCACTGCTGGCTATTTTGTTTATCCCTTTGGAGATAGTGTATGGCCTATTTATAAATTTTCTTCTGATTTCTTTTTTTTTTTGCTAACTGAGATAGTCATGGAGCTACACATCCTCATATTTTATTCAGGAAGCCTATCTGCAGTTTATGAAGCATGCCCTGCATGCGACAGCTATTTAAAACAGTGTCTTTAAATCTATTTTCACTTTGCTGCTTCGCAATTTTTTTGATAGATGTTCCTGTTTTGTATATGTTTCATATAGATAGGTTGATGAGTTTTTGTGTGCATACAGGTACACGTGCCTTTTTTGGGTTTCATATGTGTTTATCTGCCTATCTGCATTCATATCAGTAGCGGAGAGGTAGAAAGATTGTGCTGGAGGCAAAGACTGTTCTGTCCATCACATTCTTATAATTCAACATCATATATAAAAAGGATGAGAAATGAAGATGGAAGAAGTGAAATGTGCTGTTCATTAGAGGAAGTTCACTGAGCAAAATAAATAACCAGAAAGAATGCTACAGATATACAGTATCATAATCTCAAAATACCCAAGAAAATATTGTTGAGGAATAAACCCTGTAAGATTTCTACTTTTGTTAATAATTACAAACTTTACTATATTTATCTGCAAAATTGTATTTCTACACTATGATTGAGGGTACTTCCCTAGAACAGCAGACTACGCTCACTGTTCTCACCACACAGAACTTCTTGAGGAATCATCAAGTAATTTCTTCCTCCACATCTGCCTCATTCTTTGTACACAATTCTTTTTAATTTGTCTGAATTGCAATAAGGTGCAGAACTAGGATACTTAGGTTTAATTTGCTCTGAAAACACACACATCTCATCTGACCTCAGTCAAGATGGTTTTTCTGTCTAGTACTCAAATGTGCATAAGAGTTGCCGTTAAAGTGGTATTTCTTTTCTTACATGACGAATGTAGACATAAAAAAAAGAAACAGCTCCCTGAAAAGGATGGTTGTCTTCCTATGTCACATGTTAATGGAAATCTACATTGATGTCTATATATTTAGACATTTAAGTCCACCTCAGATGCCCTTAAGACCTTTTCCTGGGTTTTCCTGGAATCATAGGTCCTTTGATTGTATCTCCGAGTACTGTTACAGAAAATGCTACCTGTTTGCTATTTCCAAACATTCCAGTCCATACTGCAAAGTTGAGTAGATTCTGAAATTCCTGGAGAGAAAGCAAAACCAGCAGGAATCATTCTGGCCAGTATCTTACAGTCACTGCAGAAACACTGGCATATGGTTGAGATTTAATCTCTCTTACAAAGCCATTTCCCTCCTCCTCCTGTTTCTTTGCCATTTTCAGCAAGGGCTGTTAGGAAATTAGGTGCTGGAGCAACAGCAGCAGCTGCCAACTGCAGTAGGCACTGTATCCTCTTCATTTGGAGGGTAAGTAGGACGCTGTTGGTGACTGATGAGTTCCTGGCTAGCAAATTAAAAAGTGGCACACACAGTGATCTTCAAGGGGTGGAGGGGAATACAGCTGAAACGTTCATTTGGAATTAAACACTATTCATGGAGCTGGAGTCAAAGCCCAAGAAAGTCAATGGAAACTTTATAATTTACTTTAACAAGCTTTGGATTTGAGCCTAAGCAAAAGCAATGTGTGCAAAAATTTTTCTCATTTAAATGGATGCCACTTCAGCTTGTAAAATGACTGGAAATCCTGGAAAGATCAGAAAAAAACTCAGATGAGAATTCTTATCAAACTATCACCAGAGGTAATCATTAGCACGAACAAATTACTTTTCTTCTGTCTTAAAATAGCCTCTGCATTACCTAAAATGCTTCAACACTTAGTGAGATATGATAGTATTATTCTACATCTCTATTTTATTGTACATAAAAGTTGCCAAAAATTTATTTTTAAAAGGTTCAAAAAACGTCCTGTACATATTTGTCAGAAGCATAAAACACATAGAGGGAAACAAAATCTGCCTGATGCTTAGACGTGCATTTACACATGTAATTAATTCTTTAAAGGAGTATCAGTACACTCCTATGGAACACAAATTATTTTATATCAGTTTTAAAGTAGGTGTGTTTCATATTAAACCATATTTATTTATAAACCAATTCCATAAAGAACCACTAACTTTATATATACTTTTTATGTGACATGTAACATCTAAACACAGAAGGTCCAGAATAAGTGTTCTTCTTGTGAAAGGCTGAGTCATTCAACCATCCGAAGCACTGGAATTTAGGTTTGTTATAAAATACCAGTGTTTTGAGGTACCAGAGTTTGAGAGACTGTCTCTGGTCTGTAGGAGTACATCTCTATCAACTGACATAGTCTGGAACTATCCTAGAATGGAACATTTGTTACTCCTTTACAAAAATTCGGAAGATCAGACAGCAATATCCAATTCTATATGCAAATTCAGTGGTTAAAATATATGTCAAAACTTGAAAACTGGAAGTTGACACCCTTCATAGCTCAATTTCTGCAGGGTTCCAACACAAGCCTCTCTCCTTTTAAGAAAACCATTGCCAAAGGCGAACAAATAAATAAATAAATGAAATGGACTCCTTGAAATGGGGGCATGGTGGTAGAATGGAGATTTGGAGACGTAAGTAAATGGGTCTGTATATGTTTTGTATTACTAGGATAAGATTTGGGAGAAAAATCAAATTTCTGAAGATACTGAATTTGAAATAGACTTTCCATTTGAGTAGGTTGTAAGCATTATTCCCTGGCTTGCACAGGATGGAAGACCTGCTCCAAGGACAGTCTGAATTTTATAGAGATAAGAGCAGGGATCCAAGGAGGAAAAAACATGTTTACTTATTTTAACCAATGATTGCTTCATTTGGCTTTAATTAACTACTTTGTGCAAGGATCAGTACACAGATCTCTTTCCAGAAGGTTTCACTGACGGAAATGAAGTTATGTTGGTGTCTGCATCAGGTAGTATAGTGAATTTAAGGCTTCTTTTTATATGTTTTTATCTATCTGTCATTCATTTATTGATCTATCATATAAATATATCTACAAAAATTGTGCTCTCAGGGCTAAAAATAAGACTATCTAAGTAAAGAGGTAATTGCAGAGACAGCCTGTGCTGTCAAGATGTTGCAGCTTTAGATATGCCCGAAAGCAGGATGTTAGACACCTACAGACCTTTACCATTGGAGAGTTAAGCATGTACAGACTCAGGATGGTTATGAGCTAAGTAGGGATTGCAGTCATGAACCTCAGTACATTAACTCTATTTTAAGCATAAAAGTGTTGTTTCAGAGCAAAACGGTGAAGATACAGTGAGTCCTTTATAGGACTCTAAGTTACCATCTAAGTACTCCAAAATTTAACTTTCTTGTTGTAACTATTGCAAAAGAAGAATCTGTCATAGGAAGATATTGAAAAACATTTTAAAAGCATTTTTAACTGTCCCTCTTTTTTTCCTTATTTTTACAACTTATTTTGTATCTCTAAGCTGGGAGAAAAAAAATAAGAAAAGGCAGACCAAAATATTCATAGTTGAGGCAATTATTTTTAAATCCCTAGCACTGAGCAGAGCCATAACCCATCTTTCTTTTAGGATAACTGCCAATCCCATCTGTTTGGCAAAACCATTTTCAGTTCTTTTTCCCTCCATCTCCCTCTCTTTGTTTTCTTCTGTTTTGACAGATAGCCTCCAGGTTTTGTGTCAAGCAGAAGCTTCTGTAAATCTTTCAGAAGGCTATTTGTATGAAACACAATCCTTGCAAAGGCAAGGGAGGGAGTTTTTTGGTTTTAGATAGTGTCAAACCATGTCCAAACAGATGCTAAAGAAAGTGCCTGCACACTGCAGTAAGGAACACTGTTCACCGTGTCTTCTATTCATCTTTATGGTTTGACAACTGTGCAAACCAACATATGGTCTCATATGCAAAATGTCTAAAGGTATCAATGCTGACAGGATCCCTTCCTGTCCTCCTGAGCTTGACTACTACTTTTTAACAGGATTCAGGATAGTATAATGTGATGTTATCTGTCTATAAGTCAATGCTAAGTTTATGGATAACTAAACATGATACCTTCATTTTCTTGGGAGCTTTAATCTCAATTTAAAAAGCAAATGTTAGGTAAGGGAGTTGGCCAGAAAAAGGAAACAATAACTTTTTTTATATGTTTTTTGTTGTTGAGGTTTTTTTTAGCCAATGTATGATTTGTATTTGTCTTATCTTACTATGTGAAGAATGTGATTAGATCAAAGGCTGCTATGAGGAATTTCAATGAATTTATAGTAGTAAAAATGAGTGTTGATGAAAAAAAGGAAGACAATAAAGGAGCTGATTATGTATGGTCACTCTCAAAAGTGCTAAAAGGGAACTTGCCACCATCTTGTCTCAGTGACAGAGAGTTTACAAGTACCATGGAGATAAGATTGGCTGTATTGCTACCTACCTTTAAAAAACTGGGTCCTACTGTACAAGCAGAGTTTTCTTACCAATAAAGCATAAATCTAAACTAAGAAAAGAGCAAACATTGTTGAGGGATTTTATGGTACAAAACAGGAATTACCAAGAAGAAAGAAATTTTGAGTTTTCTAACACTGGACATGTAGATTCCAATTTTTTATTTCAATACTGAAAATAATTTTCCTGTATTGCGTTTTTAAACCGTATTGTGTTGTTTGCATCTCAGTTTTCAATATCAAGTTATTTTACAGGAAAGCCTTTCTGGAAGGTACAGGAATCCAAATCTACCCCATAAGAACTAAAGGCTTTAATTAGGCTGAATGGTTTTTATGCAATTAGAGGCTGCTGAATATTTTAGGCGTTTTTCTTTTTTTGTTTTGATTTTCTTTGTTTGTTTTTTGTTTTGTTTTTTGTTTTGTTTTAGTTTAATTTTTGTTCTGTTTTTTGTTTGGGGTTTTGTTGATGATGTTTGTTTTCATTTTGTTTTGCTGCTTTTTTGGTTTTGTTTTGGTTTGGTGTTTTTTGGTTTTGCTTTTGCTTTGTTTTGTTTGTGCTTTGTTTTGTTTGTGGGTTTGGGTTTTTGTTGTTGTTTTTTGTTTCATTTTTTGTTGGTTTTTTTTTTAAAGTATATTAAAAAATGAACATTTTTATAAATATCAAGGAAAGTTCTAATTAAATACATTCTTGCGGTTTGGGACCACAGGTTACTTTAAAGCCATTGCTGATCCAGAAATTCTGGTGTTTCATCTTAACTCCAGGTGAAGCAAGAACTTATTCATGGGAAGCCACACCACAAGAAAGGAGAAACAAATGGCAGTATTCACTGTATCTAACTGTGCATGTCTAAATATAAATAATTTGAGTTTGAACATTTAATTTACATCTGCTCTGTTGACACATTCAGTTTCCCCTCATTGTCAGCAGAGAAATATGTGCAGTTCTAAAGGGAAAATTCATATGATTGATCCTAGGTATTTATCTAGATATCTATCTTAGGATGAAATGAGCTGCTCTTGGGAGATGCCTGCTTTTCCTTTCTTATTTTAAAGAGAACTTTGGATGACTAACTCGTTAAGAAATGGTTTTTTTTTTTTTTGGCCCTTAAGTAAGATGAAAGGATTCTTAGAGAAACACTGCACCTTTCAAAGGTACGTGGAAACTTCATGAAAAGCACTGAAACTCTACTTATGTGGAGAGAGTTTTTTACTGCAGCCCATTTTGAAACTGGGTTCAATCCTATGTGCATGAAGCCTCAAAATTTGTGAAACAATCAAAAAATGCATTGTTTTCCATGGTATCAAAGGGGCTGACTTAAAAGTGGAGCAAAATTTGAAGTCCTTCCTGCTCTTAAGTGAACTGGAAAGGATTTGTTATTTGGAAATGAGCAACCCTGGAGAAAGAAATGAACAAGATAAATGTAACCAGCACCTGTGTAATGCCAACATATTTTATTAACGTCATAATTTTTCAAGTCAGCCTGCAGACACACTCTTTCCCATGGCAGAGAGTATCCCTTGCAAGCTAGTGGGTGGAAGAAAAAAGGAGAGCCTATCCACACCATACTGAGGTGTATCTGAAACAAAGATACCTGCAGATTTTGCAATTAGGGTTGCACCTACAGTTTGCAGACCAGAAGGTGGACTGAATCTTTTCTCTTATTCAGTTTGAAAGTTTTACTCGCACTTGATGGAGTGACTGGGAGTAAAGAGATTGGTATGGATTTCATTACATACGTCTGCATAAATTAAGATCAGAGCACACCTAGAAATTTTGGCCAATTTTTTAAACTTATACCCTAAGAAATAGTTCATAGGTTTCTTTCCTGCCCAAATAAATACATTTACATCACTTGTGTATATCTGTAAATTATACTCCTTAGAAAAAAACCCCTCACTGATGTCCGTTCTGGTGATTGGAAATCAATCACTTTTTGATATTCTGTGATTAATCAAGAAAAAAAGGATAACTAAAAACTAGATTCTAAAATTTGGTCAAGAGACATTACAATATGAACAAAAAGCTATCTATTTTCCTCTTCTGTCATTGAAATGTTTTAAATTCCATTCTCTGTGGTCTGTCACTCTTAACATCTCCCACAGCTATAACATAGAAATGGTGGAAAGACTGGGATTAAGATCTGAGTTCTTGAAATAGCAAGAGTGCCCCCACTAAGGTTATTTGAAATTGAGGGCACACAGAACACTGAAAATTAGGGACTCCAATTGTTCCCCAGAACTTCTGAAGAGTTTATCTTTACTACATGTTGATATTCCACATACCTCCAGATAACACAGGATTTTCATCCCTTGGGCACAACAAAGACAAAATTCTTAGGTTTTGGTTAATTTATGTGAAGTGGTTGTAAGCAATAGGCAAATTTAGAGACTGAAGTCTGCCACAGAAAAAGGACACCAACTAGTGTTTGTAATGATATATTGTTTGAAATGATGGATGTGCCACTGAAGATGTTTGAAATGGATAAAGATTTTTTAAAACAAATTAATTTGTATTCATAAGTGTATCCTAAATTAGTCATATTGATGGAAATGTCTCAGATTCTTGGTTAGGTAAATTAGTAGAATTAAATAAATCAGTACTGCTATAATAGCCAGTAAGTTCATTGACCTTTTTTATCCAAAATAAAAAGGATATTTTTGGCTATTAAGAATTTTAAATTTACAGTGCCTGTGTGAGTTATTCTTACAATTTTCTTATTTTACAAGTAGGAAAAAAAAAGATTGCCTCGGCAATTATTAAAATTTTCCATAATGGAAATTACAGTCAGGAATCTAGGTCCCATTTAAAATGAGCAAGAGCCACGAAGCCAAACTTATCTTTTACATTGACAATTACCTTTGCATGACTTATAGGGAATCATGTGGGAAGTTGTGAAAGAATCTGCTGAACAAACTATTTGTCTTCCCTCACACTCCTCACCTCAGCTACAAGAAAATCCTTTATAAATCTTTGCAATAGAATGGGGTATTGTCTCGCAAGCTCTATGTAGGTTTATCTAAGCTCAGTATGATGTTGATTGTAAGCTATTATTGACTGCAAAAGAAGGATAACAACTTTTTTTATGCCAAGATGCATCACATATATAATAAATTTAAGTATTGGAGGCTAGGACTTTACCTCTTTTTTTTTTTTTTTTTTTGTCCTGTAATTTTTAAATTTTCCCTGAAATATTAATTTTGCCATTATTTGAGCAAAGAACAAAATGTATCATGGCATTTTTTATATTTAATAGATATATAACAGAAAATTGACTCCTCTTTGTACAGCAATTACTTTTTTACACCCTTACCTGTGCATCGGGAGGATGTGGATATCTCAGCTATAACCTCTCCACCTTCTAGCTTAGCATTTTTGCACAATATAATCTTTTGAAAGATGAAATGTTTGACATCCCTCACAGAAAATGCTGCACTTATTTTGACAGTGCTATATCTAGCATGTTTTCTTTACTAGGCAAACTGTCTGGAAGGGAAAATGGAAGTAACAACACAGTGGCTTTTGTGTTTGTTGCTATGGCTAAACTGCATAGCAACAAGACTTAGGACACTTGCCTATATTCAGGAAAAAGTGAAAATTTAGCCTGCTGCATGAAGTGTGTAATGCATGCACACAGAGCAAAACCTCGTATCAAAATAGTGACCTCACATCTTATCCATACGTTACAACAGGAAAGGTTGATGGACCTTGACTTCCCTGAAGGTTAATTAAACAAAGGTAAACTAAGTATGTCTTGTCACAGGGAAATATTATTTTATAGAAATTAAGCAAAAATTTTAATAAGGAGTAAGAAACATTAAGAAACATAAGAGGAGCTACTGGTGGTGTGATACCGAAACAGGAGGAATAAAGCAAAGGACAACCTTCTGTGGACAGACCAGATTTCTAGCTGCTCCTCATGCATCTTTCAAGAGATAAGCCTTTCCAGAGAGTTTCATAGTATATAGGAGTGATCAGGATATATTTTGCTGTTCAGTTTATCTGTTTTTCTACTCCATATTACTTCTTATGGTTTACTTCTAGTTGTTTGGGGAGAGGGAGGGCAGAAGGGTTGTTTGTGGGGTTTTGCGCTTTTTTTTTCTTCTAAACATTTATGTGAGGGCTTTACAAAAATTTACTGTTTTACATTCTGAATGAAAGTCTTAACTCAGCTTCTATAACCTGTTTAGTCAGATATAGACTAATGGTTGGAAGTAAACCAGTAAAGATTAAAGTGATTTTCGATTCTTTTCCTTTACTGCTTTGAAAAAATGCAAAGCAGAGCCAGTTTACAATAGAAAAAAAAAAAAACCCAAACCAAAACCAAACCAAAACAAACCAACAAACAAACCAAAACCCCGCAAAACCCAAAAAATTAGGCTGTAATTCATATACCCAATTTAAAATGTTAGTAAGACACCTCTTTTGCAGATCCAATATGAGGATATCCAGACTGCAGACTATAATTAAACATTGCTTTAGCATTTTGCTGCTGTATTTGAGCTATTCCATGACATGTTGCTTCACCTCTGTGGCATATTTTTAGTCTCAAATGTCTCAATCATTGTAACAAAAGTGAGAGTTTAGCTTCCAAGGTTGATTTTGTACTTTAAGGATATCTCCGCCTCCTCCTTGATTATATACTTAGCTACTTTTGCTAGACTGAAACTGTTATATAGAATGTAGTCTATTGTACTCATGGACGTATGTAAATGGAAACAAGGGAAAAAAACTAACCCATGCTGAGGGACATGTACATTTCCAAAAGACTGAGCAGGAGGTATGTAGACAAATCCTATTATTGGGTAATGAGATTTGTGCGCGTACCCGGACACTATTATGAAAATGTAGCTCTTTTTCAAAACAAGGTGAAAGAAGGGGGCAATCTTTTCAGCTGAGGTCAAATTCTGCTTCCAGTAAGGATGTAATAAGTTCCAATAAAATCAACCTTGTTAGTGTTCAAAAGTAGTTGGAAGAAATAAGCAGCCTTTACATTCACAGAAATTTCAGATGACTTTGAGCCTGATAGTGCTCTCATTGAAAGTAACAGGAATTTTGCCATTGAGATGTAGCAACAAGCTTATTAATTACTAATCTGCTAAAGCTTTCTTAGTGTCAAGAAGTTTGCATTCCTTAAAATAGTCTTCTGCGAAGTGAAAAAATTAATGTTAAATCAGGAATGGTATGGATAATAGATTCAACCATCCATCATTGATGGACTTGTAAGAAAATTCTGCCATGCATTTTTAAGTCATAAGTCAAGATCTTGATAGACATTTAAAATGGTGAGTTTTAATGTACAATAAATGCTGTATGTCTACTCCATGTCTGCTGCTACTGGACAACACAGATTTATGTCCCCAAAGGTTTTTTTATAATCACACTGACTAAGACTATGATTTCCCATAAAGGAAAACAGTAATTCTTTGGTAATAAAAAGATTCTGCCAGAAATGCCATTTAAGGAAAACATGCAACATGCTAAAATGCATAAACCTGAGAGCATTGAGTCTCTATATATTTGGAGACAACTATGTATAAAAGATAAAAATAGAAGAGAGCTTTAGATAGTGCTGGTAGCCTTCATGCTTTACCAGCTCATATTCTGAAAAATATTTTATAAATAAAATATCACTTTGCTTTGTTTAATATTCCTGGTAACCCAGCACCATTTAACAGTAGAAGATATATAACTCATGAAAGTTAAGTAATAATCTACTATTTTTAATTTTACAAATAGGCAGCTGTTAAATGTTTCATACATGTGAGAATAAGGTCTCCATATATCTTAATTCCCTTTTTACACTGCAGAGCTCTTTTTCTCCCAGGAAATTCCTGGGGGAGAAGATCACTCACTCCTCTCACAGCTTGAGGAGCTGCAGCTTCAGAAACTGTAGTGAATGCAATGCTGACAGTGGAGGTGGAGTTTTCGCTGTCATGCCCAAACTTAAGTTATTCAGCTGAAAGTTTTCATGTTCTTAGATCACACTATTATTTTCAAACACTGTGTGTCTGCTATATGTTTTCTCCAAGATGTGGGTTAAAACAGTACCTGTTCAAGTCATTGGATGATCAGTTTTAAGGAATATTTCTAATCCAGGTGAGGGTACTATTTACAGATGCTTTCAGCTGAATGTATTGTTGTCTAGCTGTTAAAAATGGATGGATGGTAAAAAAATACTTGGTGGTACAAATAGAACAAATAAGTAGATTAATAGATATCATCACCATTTATAAAAACTGCACATACATTTTTAACTATGTAAGCTCTTATCTCCAATCTTTAAGCTGATCATGAATGCATGTTCAGACCAGATGCCACTTCCTTTTTCAACAACCATGATAGATTTCAGAAGAAAGCCATAAAGCGAAATGACAGGGGAATAATTTGTATGTTTGATAATACAGCGTCTCCCTCTCACACCATCTGGATTTTCAAGTAAATGTGTACATGTGAAAATTGTGCAAGAAAGGGTTTGGCTGTGAAAAATTTGACTAAATTCTTCTCTCGGTGGCTAGGGCTTCCTCACTGGCTCAGGATGAGGGAGACCTTTTCCTGAAAGGTGTGTCTCCATCCACATTTTGCTGGCATGTGTTATAGCATGTCTACTACTTTCATTTATCCCTTTTCACTGAAACTACCATTCAGGTGAGGTGGTCTTTTAATTTTTCTCACTGTGCATTTACACGCTACATGCATATATTATGAAGGAGTATGACTCGGTACATGAAGGAAAACAGTTGGAAGAGCTGTGAAAAAAGTTTTGAGTGATGAGAACTCTTGTCATTATGTCAGTTCCAGCATGACCTTATTTCTGATCTGGTTTTCATTGTTGTGAGTGAAACTGAACTTTTTTTCTGATGTAAGGTTGGCATCCATGTAAAACTAGTGGAGACAAGTTCAGAATGAGGCTTCATATCTCTAGGAAAAACAGGGATCGCACAAAATAATGATTTAAAATTAAGGTATCGGTGAAACATTGCTTTCGCACAGACAGGGGTTATATACTAAGAATGTGTGACAGGAGCAGAGTCCCACTGTTGCCATGGAGACTGAAAAATAATTGTTGACAACTTCTAAAAACAAAAACTGTTTGGGATCACTCCCATTCTTCTCTTTGCAAGTACTAATGTACAATTCTGTGATGTTTGTTTTAGATCCCAATGAAATAAACAATGATAAATAACAATTTTTGGCTCTAAATGTATGCTTTTGTTTTCCCAGAACCAAATTTAACTATAAATAATTGAAAAAAAACCCAAAACTATGAATGTTTATAAATGCATACACAGCCAGCAGGCAGGAAGAAAAGTCTACAAAAAATTCTGCAAAATCATGCAGAAATTACAGAATTCAGCAGCTACATTATACAGGGGAATCCACAAGCAAGAAGCTGGTCCAGTGCTCTTTACACAGGGCTTGAGGAGATTTGAAGGACTTGGAAAGAAATTTGCAGCTGATACCCAAAATATACAGTGCAAAAATTCATCCCTCCAATTCATCTTGAAAATGCCAGCTTCTCAGCTGCAGCAATTTTGAGTCATAGCATGGAGCTGTCACCTGCCATGTGAAGTCTGTGACATGCTTCAGCAGAGGTCACTCTTTTCTTTCAAGTCACAGCTAGAGAAGACAGTTTCTATTCCCCTTTCCCTCATATGTGAAGAGATTAGTGAGTACTCACTTAGGAATAAATGCTCAGCTTATTTAATAAAATATGTAAATGATATCAAGGTCAACTAGAAGAAGAATGTGTGTTTGCAAGTTTAAGGTGAATATGTGGTGATGTGGGAAACCAGGATTTACTCTCTTTACTAAGACGTGCTAACCAATGTATTCCCCATGCTTCACTGTAAAACGGGTAATCCCAAGCCTTTTTTGGGAAAAGCTTTCAGCTATACAATAAGTGCTGCATGTTGCTATATGTTTTGCTAAATTATGCTGTCGTGCTATCACAAATCTGAGGTAAAATGAATTTTCATAAATCTCCTTACTTCCATCCAGAAAGAAAGTGATATTTCTGTTCTTCTCCGACAGAATTCCCTAGCAACATTTGAAAGTCTTACGGGTAGTAAGTCATCACCTACTGTGAAAAGGGTTGTTTACAGATCCCATGCAAACTCAGGAGATAATTCCCTTCATAAAGTATTTATGAAAAAATACAGGTGTGTTAGTGATTAAAGACTGTTTTGATGCACTAATAGTCATGCAGAATAAGACTGTAGCTTTGCTATGATGGTTTTTTATTGTCAGGAATGAAGTTCCCAAACTAGCTGTAAATCCTTTCGTTTTCTATATTTTATATGCTGATAATAAACATAAATACACTATAAACTTAATTTGTATTATAAAAGAAATTTTAAGTGAAAGAAAATGGAAGATACAAAACAGAGCACAATGATTGTTTGAAACCAAGCCAAACACAAGACTTTGAGTGGTTGTATTGGCTGCTTGTGATTATTGAAAATTTAGCAGAACATCAAAATAAGATCAAAATTGTTGATTCAGTAGAGGCCTTTTTTTATGTATCAACTAATATATTATTACTACTTATTGGTTTAAACTAAACTTAAATTGTTATTTATTGTGTTTCAGAGCTGAGACTTCGACTTCCTTTAGAAAAAGCTGCTTTTTAAGTTTATAGGTATTGTTATCACAGCAGAAGGTCACTTGAAATCTATTCTTTGGTCTAAATGATGCTTAAAATCAATAGTAGTTCCTGAAGAGTTTCCCTTTTTGCTTCGGTGGATAAACAGAGGCTTCATTCAAAACAACATAGAATTTTCAGGCTCAAAGTCACCTTTCAGAAAGAGGGAGACACGGGGTTTTGTTTCTGTTAATTTCATTTTGTAACAGTGTTGTGATTTATTTATATCACCTCGACAACTGCTACTGGAAGGATGCCCCAGGACAAGAGAATATATTCTTACTGTTCAAAACTGATCTCTTTAAAAAGAAGACTAACACTTAGCTGATATAGATATATGCTGTTATGCAAATATCTGGGTGCAGTGAATCATTAAATAAAGAGACAAAGTCACAGCTAGTGTAAGAGGGCAGTACTTGTGAAACGAATGGAGCCAGGCTTGCCTTTTTCAGCAAAATATTTTGCCTGAGGCTTTTTAGCATCCAAAGCGTAAAGAGCCAGCATGCTATCATTCTGCCTGAACTGTACAGTTTTGCTATGGAACAAAAGATCTTTTTCATTAGCAACAAGCCCATTGAAAACAGAAGCAATGGATCTTTTTTGCTATTAAAGGAAAAAACATTAGCATAACATTAAGTACACAACTGGGGAAATCCCCAAATTAAAATTCCTCACTTAGTGTTGGTTCAGACACGCTTTGTACAATTTACATCTTACTCTAAAGCGTGGGGGTCTGATTTTCCCAAATTCATATGCATACAAATTTAAGTGATTAATTTCAACCCGATTTGTATGTACAATTTCAGTAACTGTACACACGAATCACAGATTTGCCTGTAAATGGCCATGTATTCCTTTATAGATGGTTAAAAATTGGTTTAATTAGAGCCGAAATATTGCCTGTAGGTAGCAGTTATCTGTTGGTAGACCTTAATACAGCATCTTCCTGATGATGCAGGAAAACTTCCGTGTCCAGTCATGTAAGATGTTTAAATAGTTCTTAAATTTTATTGGGTCAAATGCATGCTCAAATTTTCTTTGGACAAGGGATATTTATCTGAATTTGAACTTACATACATAACTGCAGACTTATTTCATGTGCCAATTATTTTGTTATTTAGAACCTACAGTGCAGTAGCAGGGAACTTACAATTAGAGAAAGGAGATTACTGAAAATGAACCATTCCATGTCTTTAAGTGTAGTCCTGCTGATCCAATTGAAATGGATAAGATTTACAAGACTGGCACCCTAGAGCATAAGGTCTTATGATTTAGCAGAAAGCCCCACATATAAGCAAATATAGTTTGTTAGTTTATTTGTGCACAAGACTCCATCAGAGATCATAGACCTCTAATAGGAAAAAAAAAAAAAAGGAATCCTTCATTCATTTCTATGGAAGCTGGATAAGGTCCAGAAAAAAATATCTTTTGACACATTTTGAGGAAAGGTAAAAGAACAGAACATGAGATAAGTTAAACAGATTTCATATCAGTTTCTGCTCTCTGACACTGTTAGCAGACTTTCAGAAGTAAAAGGCAAAATCTCCTGCTAGTTACATCTGTGTAACATTGACTTCAATGGCATTTCACAGTTAACTGAACTCAGAATCAGATCCAACATGTCACTTCTCACTAAACACATCCCAGTACCTTTGCCTTTCAGGAACTTAAACATCCTGTTTGCCAAAAAGGTGAAATAGACCCATGTGAGATTTCTATTGCCTTTTGCAGTGGCATAAAGGAGTCAAGCAACACAGATAGAAAAAATCCTTCAGCAACAGCAGGACTATTTGTTACCAGTGAAAGCTATAATTCATACGGATGCTATAACCTCAACTCTCCTCTGAAGATTAATCCTCTACCTTATCACATTTACCTTATTTTTTCTCTCTCTATTTTTTATTATTTCATTTTGTAATTATTTTGCCTATCTCCATGAGAACATTTAGGGATCAGTTTGTTTGAAAGATGTTATGTACAACACATTTGCATTGTATTGAGCCATCTATACATGTGAATCTATTTTCTATAACTATGAAAGTTGGTAAACCTAGCTGTAATAAAAGCTATAACAGATAAAAGCTGTCAGACACAGAAGCTGTCTTGACTGCTGGTTTATTCCATTTTCTTCATTGCTACATGAAATTGGTTTCTCTTGTCCTCCAGAACAGGCAAAAGTTTTTCATCTTTTATCCTGATTCCTCTTGACTTACTCCAGCAATTCAGTCAAATTTTCTCTCTGCTGCTCAATAAAGTTAATAGGTTTTTTATAGGTGTAGAAGGATCAGAATTTGCTCCATTTGTTCCAAACATGCTGTGAAAATACTAATGTGTTTACATAAAAGCAGAAGTCTGAAAACACAGTAAATCAACCCCATGCTGTTTCAGTGTCAAAAGCAAAAATTACTGAAAATGTCATTAAATCATTGCAAAAATGGTAAATTAAATCTGAGCTATAAATGATCAACAAATTAGAAGTGTTTTGAGTACAGTTGACAATGTTTGTTTTATGTCTCTGTAAATGTCAAAATTTAGACATAAATCCTGAAAGTCTAAACTAGATTTAGATTTGGTGGGGGTTTCTACAAGTAAATATGTTTTCTTCCTTTCTCAGGCTGTAATGCAGTCAATGCTTCTTTTTTAGCAGGGCATTCAGACATTCAGACAGTTTCATTACCTTTTGATAGCTCTAAAACTTTAGGGTTTGAGGATGATGGGTGAGTCAAAGTGGAAAAAGTAATATTTTTAAGGTTACACTTTTAATGAAATAAAGGAAATATTATTTTTTTGCAAAGCCATCATTCTATTACTTTTAGCACAAAATACCACACTGCTGTAGACTGGTACATTGCATCTGGGGAAAAAAAAATACTTAAAGAAAGAATATGCAATCTCCTGGCTGTAGGATAGTAAGATTATTAAATTACTAAATTATTTTTTAAGTTTGCGCATTACATAGAGATTGATGGACTGCAATAAGAAGATTTCTCATTTGACTTTTCCAACAGCAAGTCCAAAAGGCTAACAGGTTAATAGTAAACTTTGATGGAAAAGTTTTTTTTTTCTTATTAAGAAATATGAGTATGTAATATTATGAAGAGCTTTTAAAATTCCTCCAAAGATGTGACTCTTCATATGTTATGCCACAATTCGCCCAAAAATGTTAATTATACTGAAGATATTTAAAACTGTTTTTTTAAGATTCATGCAGGTATTCATTACTTCACAGGAGTAATATCTTCTTTTAATCAAGTTTTGCTTTCAATTAAATTTTACAGTGTAGGATCAATAGGAAAGCACAAGGAGCAACTGAGAATTTTAATGCTAAATCCCTAAAAGAAATATGGATATTGCCATAATCTCAGCTCCAAATTCAAGGAATCCAAGGTAGTTATGTCTAGAAGACTATGAATACCTGTCTTGTGTTTAGTCAGTCCTGTAAATCTAGGCTAGAATGAAAGTGATAAGCATGGAATTTACAAAACTTGATCATATCGCAGAAGAGAACACCTAACTTAGGACAGTCATTCCTGAAAATCTAATGAAAGATCAGTGCTGAGTTTATATCTAATATCCCATTAACCTACAGAATACTGGTCTATCTCCCTTTTCCATTCTCTGCTTGTTTTAGGGGAGACATTTATTTCTACTACAACCAGGTGCATCATAATTATTGCACTGTACAGTAATTTGAAGGAGACTGTTCTTCCTCCTTTCTGCTCTTTTAAACATTTTTTTTTAAACTAGAAAGAGAAAATTACTACAGTCTGATGATTTTTACTCTCCAGAGAGACCTAAGCATGCTGAGACTGATACAGATCCAGAATTATATGGTATGCATTAATAATACAGATAAGCACAGTCTCAGAGAACAGTTTAGGTTGGAAAAGACCTCCAAGATTGTCAAGTCTAACCTTTGACTGATCACCACCTTGTCAACTAAATCACAGCACTAACTGCCATGCCCAGAACTTTTCTTGAGCACCTCAAGGGATGGTGACTATATTATGGTTGCACCACCTCCCAGGGCAGTCTGTTCCAATGCTTAACAACCTTTTCAGTGAAGAAATTTTCTCTCATGTCCAATGTAAACCTCCCGTAGTGCAAGCTGAGTTTGTCCTCTTGTCCTGTCACTGGTTTCCTGGAAAAAGAGGCCAAACTCCACCTTGCTACAATCTCCCTTCATGCAATAAGGTTCTCCCTGAGCCTTCTTTTCTACAGGCTAAACAGCCCCAGCTGCTTCACCTGCTCCTCATATGATTTACTCTCCAGACCTTTCACCAGCTCCCTTGCCCTTCTCTGGACATGCTCCAGCACCTCAATTCTTTCTTGTTGTGAGGAGCCCAGAACTGGAGACAGCACTGAGGTGTGGCCTTATCAATGCTGACTGGAGGGGGACAATCACTGCCCTGTTCCTGCTGACCACATTATTCTTGTTAGAAATCAGGATGCCATTGGCCTTCTTGACCACCAGGGCACATGCCGGATCATGTTCAGCTGGCTGTTGGTCAGCACCTCCAGGTCCTTTTCTGACAGGCAATTTTGCAGCCACTCTTTCCCCAGTCTATAGCACTGCATGAGATTATTCTAACCCAAGTGTAGGACCCGGCACTTGGTCTTGTTGAACCTCATGCTGCTGGTCTTGGCCCACTAATCCACCCTCTCCAGATTCCTCCAGGAGATCAACACTCTCACACAATTTTGTTGTAGTTTCTGAGAGTACACTTCATTTCCTTGTCCAGATCATCAATAAAGATATTAAACAGGGCTGGCCCCAATAGTGAGCCTTGGGGGACAACGCTAGTGGCTGAATGCAAAGTGGATGCAGCAACACTCATTGAATTAGAAACAAAATGTCAACAGCTTGTGTGAAATCTATAGCCTGAAGAAGGGATGGGGTCTGTGTCATTCTTGCCATGTAAATCATGTTATTTTTCTCACAGAACGGTGAAAAGGAAGTCAAGTAATAAAGGAATTCTCACATACTCAGAAAAAAAAAAAAACAAAACTACCTAGAACCTGAAAATGAAGGATATGCAAGAAGAAAAAGTATCACATTATTACCTCTAAATGCTCTCAAACTCTGTTCAGCTCAGGAACTGCTACTACAAAATATGTGTTGCTTGTCTGTATTTGATAATCTTTTATGGGTTTCTCTTCCATAAATTTATCATCTCAAACCATGCAAACTACTCATCTTAAGAATCCTATATAGTGATACATATTAAATATAGGGCTGTTTGGGTTTTTTCAGTATACATTTAGTTGTGCTAAGATTTTCTGTGTGTGTGGAATCCCTAGCAAGCTAGATCTCAAAAAATTTATTCTGTGTCTAAACTAGTTAGGCAGTGGCCATAAATGTTTCCAGGTACTAAATGCTTATTATGTGCATCACTGAAATATTTAAGTGGCCACTGGAATGGTTTTGGCCTAAGCTACCGCTTTCTCAAGCATTCCCTGGATATGAGCAAAGAGTCTGGAGGTCACAGAAAATTTTGCCAATAGGCAATCTGAGAAAGAGATTTTAATATTATGAATGTGGATCGTGCTATATCTGTTAGACTCTCTCTCACAGAACAAACCTAAGCATATCCAGTTCACTGATATAAATGTAGTCACAGAGCATCAGTGAGGACCGAAATGCCTCTACTAGTGAATTCACAGATGCTTTACAGAAAACAATGCATGGCTTTTCTGTGAATGTAAAATATTTAATTAATTTTCAGCATCTTATGAAAATGTAATGGAAATACGGATAATGTGGACAATGTGGATAGAAAAGAATAGCAAGAATTTCACATGACTGTCAATGTGAAAGAAAACTGATGGGGGGAAGATATTTTCTGGAAAGTATGTTGCTGTTTCTTTATTCAATTAACAGCTTCTGACAGTGAATTGTCATCTCACTTGGGTGCCTAATGGACAGCTCAGTTTAGAAGGTACTGCCTTTAGACACATTTTTAAAGAGTTTTCTCAGCTGGAATGTGTTTGTGCTATTGATCCTCTGTCTACAAAAATTCGAGAAGAGAGCAATGGAAACCAGGTTTATATTTCTACAAACATTGACAAACCCCAAACTTTCCTTTCTAAACTGCAGAGTAACAAGTATTTCTACCGAATGGGTATAGTTTATACTGACAATTTTGAAACCCCCGTGATAAGCACAGAAAGTGTTTAGACTTTGCAGTATCCTGTGGAGAAACACTAAGTGCTGTTAGCTGTGGCAAAATTACCTGTGTGTAAGTGCTGACTTGATATAAACAAGAAATGGCCTAAGAACCACTTGACAAAAGGAGATGGTCTGGCAGTGGCTTTCCTACTACAGCTCAGTAAGGTGTAAAACGAGCCGTAGGAGCAGTTCCACTGTGCACAGCAAGATACAAAAGAATAGGACAAAGAAAATAATAAAACATCACTCTAACAAATATGGAAGAGGAAATTTGAGCGAGGTGGAGGGTAGTTACCTGAGCTGAGACCTGCAGTTGTCTGTGCCCTCAGTCCAACAAGCAATACAAGGTTTCAAATACCAACAAATAAAACATTGATAAATAAATGAAAAAAAAAATTCTATAGCTACCTTTCACTGAGATCTAATGGTCTACTAAAAGGAAATAAATATTGCATACACTATTAGCCTTGCCCCAGCCTCTTTAGGAAAGAAACCAAACCACCTTTACCTCCAAAGGCTTTTTAAGATGTGATATTCATAAGGTGGTCTGAACAACACAGGAAGAAGCATATGTGAGTAACTATTTCTCTTTACTTAGAAAGTACTATTGTCCGTGATTCATTTCATTCATAATTTGTTTTAAAGTACCTAATGTTTACTGAGTTCTCTTTGCTGATAAAACAAGAGTAACTTCCAAGGAAATCAAGAGTAGTCAACCTGACTTTGAAAAGAAGTGAAAGGGTGTTAGAAATTTTTTGTCTGATAATATAACAGGCCTAAATTCTTATACATTTTTGTGAGCCCTTTATAAAAGAAATAGCTCATGATTCAGTAATTACTTTTCCATGTTCTATCATTAAGTTAATTTCACCGCATGCACCTGATACTGAATGCTAAGCATCATAGTTTATGTCTTGGGAAAGAGAACTACATGAACTGTTGTTGGAATGCTGGAGTGCCCTAACTTTAAACTTGAGGTGTTACAGCTGAGCATTTTACAGCTAACAAAAAAACAAAACAGCAAAACAAAAAAACCAGCTAACTAATAAAAAAAACCAAAAAAACAAACAAACAAAAAACCCAAACAAATAAAAAAAAACAGAAAAAAAACAAAACAAAAAACCTACCATGGAAATTACTTAGTATAAAGGTTTAATTTTGCACACAGAAACTATTTCATGGATGTAAATTTAAACAACACTTGAAAACACTAGCCATCAGTCAAGTATGAACCTCAGTTCGCTAATAATTCTACAAATTTGCTCAGAGCAGTAGAAAGCCACTTCTTCCCCCTCTGAGCTCTTGAAAGGTGATAGCAGTACCGAAGGTTTACCTGACCAACTATGCATACACAGCAGATTTAATATAAACTGGTGATTAATTAAAAGAAGACTGTGAAAGATAGACCATATATATGTAAAAGACCAGTAGCTTCAGTTCAAAACATATTCTGAAGGGTAAATGGAAATAAGCCAAGCTTTATTTACTTCCTAACACATTCATCACTTGGAAGTATTGATTTATCTAACTAGAAGCCCTTCAACTTAGAATATGTAGCCTATGTCCAGATGTTGTGGTCTAGCTTCATCTGGTCCAATTTTAGATGCCTAGGTCATTTAAAATCTGGATAATTAACCTCAAGTCTTTTTCTGTACTTAATGGGGAGAAAGAAAGAGGGTTTTCCAAAATGTGGTTCAGCCAAACCAAGGTCTGAATTATAAAACGAGAGTGAAATGCCTATTTTACTCCATCAGCTCTGTAGATTTATCACCATCAACAATCAGTGGAACCCATGAAATCAAACACAGATACCTTGAATGCTTCAAGTAAAGTAAGGTGAATATCTCAAAACAATTTGTTGTGTTGAAGAACACGAATAGATAAAAATGAGACAGTAGAAGACTCTATGACTCTTTTCGAGTTCACGTGCAGAACTGATATGTGACAGGAAACTGACAATAAAATGCAGTTGTCTACCTTGCCTGATGTTTCTTCCTGGGGTGACACTCATAGCTGTTGAGCTGTCACCTAGGTCACAGGGGATAGATAAGAGCATATACCAGACTTAAAAATCACAAAAAAGTGTTTATGTAGGATTCAAGTGATGACCTCATTTAGATGTTGGTTAGAACATCAGAAGCATTTTGAGATGTTCTGGAACTGCTTTGCTTGTTTCTACCGAAGTACAGCCAAGGCTCCCTTCCTTGCTGCGCTCCATGGACGAAGGCTGAGCCAGAGCTCAGCAATGAGCTGCCCATACAGTCTCAGAGCTGTTCCTTTGTGTGTCTCCATCAGCATAAGAAACATTGCAGAGACAGCCAGGTTCTGCCTCAGTTATTCCTGTTTGACTTAGACCTTAAAATGAAATATTTTTGACTTGGTTGATACCGGAAAGTTGTGAGTATTTAAATGCCTTGTCAAAACTTGTATTCCTTGCTTTATATTATCTTTACATGCAGTTGAGGATAAATGATTTTTACAGTGTCCTGTCTTGTCTTGTACTTGATTTTGTCATGTTGACAGCACGGTGCTCTTTCTGAAGCAAACACACAATGAGCTGTGTCTTGTTGTATACGTTTGATGTTAAAAAGCAAAGTCAGACAAAGTATACCCCTTTGAACGGGCATCAGCTGCTGAGCTGCTAGTGAGTACTGACAAGTCAGCCTTGTCTGAAAGTTTTGCAGGACAGTATATATCAGTGAGGGAGGAGGATATAAACACCTACAACTTTGCTGCCAGGAGATATTCACAAGAGATACAAATCAGCATAAATTTACTTAGGCAGCAGTATCTTCCAATTACAATATGACATTCAAAGACATCAGTGCAATGCAATGTTTAAAAATGTACATGTATCTGTGTTTAATACAGAAGAGATGCCTGTATAGTTCAAAAGTAAAATCATGCCTTTTATATGTCTTTAATCAGAGAAATTTTGGAGAAAAAAAATTAGAGCATAGAAAGGGTAATCTTGTCTTCTGTTTTTGCCTTATAGCTCATAGGAGCATGGAATATGATAATCAAAGAGTCTATATGAAATGTCATTCATGTACAATGGTTCAATTGTTATTTAAATTATCTTTTCAGAGCTACTACCCTGCCTCTGCCTATCAAGGGAGCTGTGGGGAAAAAAGCTTTCTACCATAGCTGTTAATTTCACCCACATATAGGAGTTTGGTTGTAAAAGCTAAATGTGGATGTGATATTGTGCAAGAAGAATATTTTTAATTTAAGGGTGGCAGAAACATTAATTAAAAAAAAAAAAAAAAAAAAAAATCAAAGATACCAAGCCTTATGAATTTTGGACTGAAAATGTTATGTTCCACAAGCCTCCTTGGCTCACCTTTTAGACTGACACTAGAATATCTGTTTATTAGCCTTAATTTTTATTATGTTTGTTCACAAGTGTGGTAATTCTTGAATTTTCTCCTTTCTGAAGCATTATCAGAGCCCTTGAGAGTTCTAAACTTTTTGCTTATCTCTGACAGCAATTCATCTACCAAATAAACTTCAAAACAAATTTACTCCTCTTTGAAGTACAAAACTGCAGTGTTGAGGTCATTTGCATTTACCCATTAAGCTATAGTATTTCTTTTTTTTTTTTTAATCAAAATGACAACCATTAATGACAAAAACCCTATTGAGTCTTTCTTTCTCTTTCTGCATAGCGTGAAACTTATAGACTGATAATAAGGAATCACCTCAGACAAGCACAGATGAAAATGAGTTCTGCCCACTACTGTATCTGAGCAGCTAAACATTTCCAAACTGCTTTGATGGCTCTCACTTTCTAAAAGGCTTTATCTGAGCTTCCATATTCTCAACCACATTGAACCGTGTGTTATTAAAAAGTAGTTAAAGTTCTCTTTCTAAAGTGATTAATCTCACCCTGGCTAATCTCCTCATCCACACTCTGCTTCTAAGGCATAACAGAAGCTATTTTTCATTGGATTTCAGTTGATTAGATAGTCTGATTTAAAGCTAGTTAAGCTGTGTTTCAATTGTGGTGGGGAGATTACCTCTGAGTGCTAAAATCCCATTGTATCTTTCGGGGGTGTGGGGCCACGGGGTTGTTTTCCTTTTTTTTTTTTTTTTTTCCTCCATTGTGCTAAAGAAGAGACCAGTCCCAGCTGGATGTAAGAGCACATCCTTAGAAATCCTTTCCCGCGGGCTAATGCATTTACTTGCTTGCTTTCTTTTCTCCTTCTAGCTTCCCATGACATTCACAAATAAAGCTGTTCTGCTATTTGGGGAAAAGTTCCCTCCCCTCTCCTCCCCCTACTTTTTGCTTTGATTATAAGTTCAGAGCCAAAAATGTCGGGAACAGAAAACCCACACAAATAATTAACATTTGTCAACAAGAACCATTATGCTGCTGGGTGCAAAGCAAAATTGCATTTGCTGCTGAAGAAATCAAGTATGTCCTGAGGAAGGGTGAAATTAATGATGTTTCAAAAGTGACTGAAATACTGAATTCTTTTTTTTAGTGAATAAGTAAATAATACTAATAAGCTAACTGTATAAACAGGTGATATGAATATCATGTTGAAATATTTTCTGTTCTGATGAGAAGCAGGTTAGGGAATAATGGAGGGAAGTGAAAGTATATAATTCAGAAAATCTGAATATTTTACATCCTACTGTGTTAATACATATTACCTTAAATATGTATTGTAACACTGATTCAAATATCAGAAAGAATGAAGAGGTCTTTGAAAGGTTAGTGTGAAACTATTTTTAAATACAAAAGGAAATATGAGACGATTAGCACATGATCCTTTTATATATTCAGCACAGCAGCCTTGAGCTGCTAGATACTATTTTCAAGCATGCAAGAATTTCTATTGACTCCAGCAAGATTATGTCTGGGTTTAAAGATGGCCATGTGTTTCATTGCTTTGCTGGACTGGGGCCATTCTGCTCGCTGTCTTGCTCTGCTTTGTCCTTGTTCTTCCTCAAATAGTAAAGCTCATAGCAAGAGAAAAGACCATGAATTTCTATAGGCTAATGCACCTAGCAGGAAGAGGCAGAATAGATGCAGAAAGAACAAAGAGGGAGAAGATAAATCTGATTTATTTTTTAACTAGAACTACAAAGAAAAATGGGGACATGAAAAACAATAGCTGCAATATATTTGGTTTGCAATACATGTTAAAATCTTTGTCAACATTAATTAAAATTGGCTTCGATAGAAACACTGTCTCATTGAAAGATTGAAAGAGAATGAAAGAGCATAAACAAAGGATAATGTCAGCAATATATCCAGATGGGAAGAGGTGTGTAGCACGGTGCTGCAGGGATCTGTATTAAGTAAGGGATTAATATCTTCACTAACCCAGGAGAGAAGTAAATAGGCATTAATTACATTCACAGATAATACTAAAGAGATGCTTGGAGGACAGGGAAGTAATACAAGGAGACTTAATTATTTTAGAACCAGCATCAGAAAATACCTGTATGCTCACATAATGCCTGCCACAGCAGGTCACTGATCTTGACTGCAGCCCCTCAGAAGTAATGAAATAAAAAAAGGTGAATTGTTATAGAAATGCATATGGGTAAAACATACATTTTTATTATGTCTAAATGTAAGAATAGGGGGCAATATATACCATAATGAGGATGATGATTCATCTAGCATGGAGGTGACACTGAGGTTAAGTCAGTCCATGCCCTGTGTCAAAACTGCTTCCATATAGAAAAAAAATCTTCACTGTCGTAGGAGACTCTCCTCTGAGGCGAAGAGAAGGTCTGATATTCAGACTTTTTAGACAAGTCAGCTACCTCCCTGGGGCCCAGGTTAAAGTTGTGATGAGAAATCTTCCTATCTTAGTGGATGCCTCGGTTTGCCATCCATTACTGATGTTTCAGGTGGGCAGAAATGAAATTGCAAGTCCAAGAGTAATCAAGAGGGATTTCAGGGCCCTGGGATAACTAGCTAAGGGGTCAGGGGCACAAGTGCTCTTCTCTATCCTTCTAGCTGCAACGAATGATGTGGGAAGAAACAGGAAGAACCAGCAGAGCAATACCTGACTCCAAGTCTGGTGTCACTGACAGAATGTCGGAGTTTTTGAGCATGGATTTGTTTACAAGACACGAGGGCCTGTTGGTGACAGACAGTAAAAAGGGGGAAAAGGATCCTTGCATAGGAGCTAGAAGGACTCATTGAAAGAGCTTTAAAATAGATATGAAGGGGGAAAGGAATAAAGCAAGGCTCACTAGAGGTAAGCCTGGGGAGAGCATTCCAATGTCTGAGGGATGACATGCTGGAGAGGTACTTTGGTCTGCCAAAGCAGGACACCCAAGAGAACTGCAAAGAAGTCATGAGATAATGCAGGGAGCAAATTAGAGGGTCCAAAGCCCACCTAGAACTTAATCTGGCTACTGCCATAAAAGACAGTATATAAATATATTAACTACAAAAGGGTGGCTAAGGAGAATCTCTATTGTTTCCTGGATGTGGTGAAAATATACTGACAAGGGATGAGGAAAAAGAGGTATTTAATGCATTCTTTGCCTTGGTCTTTATCGTGAGGCTGACTTATCTCCAGTACCCAGCCCTCTGAGCTTGTGGAGTGGGACAAGGAACAAAATGAAACCTCTGTAATCCCAGGATAAATGGTCAGCACTCTCTAACACCACTTAGGTGCACAAACAAGTCTATGTGAACCACCCAAGGGTACTGAGGGAGTTGGCAGAAGTTCTCACTGAGCCATTTTCCAACATTTGCCAAAAGTTCTGTCTCACAAGGCAGGTCACAGTTGAGCATAAGTTAAGCAAGTATGATGCTAATTTACAAGAAGGAGGGTTCTGGAAGCTCTAGGTCTGTCAGCCTGATCTCTGTGCTGGGAAAGGTCATGAAGCAGATCATTTGAGAGACATCACATGGCATGTTTAGGACAACCAGGGAGCCAGTCCCAGTCAGCATGAGTTTAGGAAAAGCAGATCCTGTTTGACCAACCTGACCTTCTGTGACAGGATAACCCACTTAGCGGATGAGGCAAAAACTGTGGATGCTGTCTGCCTTGTCTTCAGTAAAGCCTTTGACATCAATTTCCCCAGCATTCTCCTGGAGAAAATGTCTGATCATGTGTGGATGGTTACAATGTTTTCTGGGTAAAACCTGGCTGCATGACCAGGATCAGAGAGTGGTGAATGGAATTATATCCTGTTGGTTGACAGCTGGCTGAATGTGAGCCAGCATGTGCCCAGGTGGCCAAGAAGGCCAATGGCATCCTGGCCTGTATCAGCGACAGTGTGGCCAACAGGACCAGGGAAGGATTTTCATCCTTTACCTGGCCTGATGAGGACACATCTCAAGTCTTGCATCCTGTTCAGGGCCCCTCATTTCAAGAAAGACCTTGTGCTGCTGGAGCATGTCCAGAGAAGGGCAATGGAGTCTGGAGCACAAGTGGCTGAGGGACTTGTATTTGTTCAGTCTGGAGAAAAGGGGGTTGAAGGGAGACTGTATCGCTTTCACACATTCTACAATTACGTGAAAAGAGGTTGTAGCCAGGTGGGGTTCAGTCTCTTCTCCCAGGTAACACACAAGAGAAAAACAGGAAACAGACTCAAGTTGCTTCAGGGGAGGTTTAGATTGGATATTAGGAAAAAAGATTGTCACAAAGAGCATTGTCAAGCACTTGAACAATTGTCCAGAGGAGCGTGGTGTCACCATCCTTGGAGGTGCTTAAAAGATGTGTAGGTGTGGGTTAGTGGGAGATTTGCAAGTTCTGGGTTAACTGTTGGAATCAATGACCTTAGAACTCTTTACCAAACTAAGTGATTCTACCATTCCTTGATTCTGAAAGACGTAAAAATATCACAGGAGTTCTACAGAAGCAGCAAACTGGACAGCAGTAGTTCTGAAAACAACTGTACATGTAAGAATAATTTACACATGTTTTCCATACACTTTTTTCTACTATGAAGAAATCGACTAATTTTTAAGGTATGCTTGCAAAAATCATTAAGTCTTGCAGCAGAAAATAAAAGCACTGTAGTACATGATCAAAGTGTGACAGTCTTTAGAAAATTACATACAACTCTAAGCAAGACATTACAAAGAAGATATTAAGATACAGATAGGAGA